>JAMPIV010008032.1:0-287500 GCA_024509875.1 Oreohelix idahoensis | reverse complement strand
GGCACCAGCCGCATTGGTGTTTCCATGCTCCACCGGGAGCAAACAGAGAAACACCTGTCTCAACTTGCCTTACGCACCAGAAATCTAAATGACTATTCTCCCTTCTAAGTAACCACTAAAGATAAACAGTAGAATAATCAATAATCGTGAAATACACTTAATTACTTTTACATTAAAGGATAAAATAAAATTACTCTTACATTAAAGAATAATATTCTTGGCTTTAACCAAAAACTGGAACTAAATACACCGCGTGTCGCTCGGCATAACATATTATAGGTTTAACACGCGGAGCGTGTTTAATCAGACTCGCTATCACCGCCTTTTATCACCACGAGGTTGCTATCTTGCGATTGTTAATCTTATCTAAATTTCGCAGTGAAATAGCCTCACACTATGTCTGCCTTTCTGAAGAATGAAATAATCGCTCTTAAACTTTCACATCTATCCATCTATCTATTTATTCCATTAAACATTAAAATAGCCACATCGATATAATTTCAGAATCCTAGAAAACTAATGCTAATTTAAATTAACTCACATGCTCAAGGAATTTACAGCTTGGCTCTTGTGTGTCTTCTTCGTCTGTTCTCACTGGGCGGCTGTCTCAACAATCCCAGTTTCGCCACTTGCTACCCCTTTTATAGGCCCTGGCCTAACCACTCAATTTACTGCGCGCTTACGCGCATTAATCTGCGCCACACAGATAACACACGCGATTATTGCTCCAGAATGCATGAAAACACAGATATACACAACTAGAGCAAAAACACTACTAATATGTAGGCTTATTATGGCCTTGTAATAAATCTGCTTGAAGATAACGTGATCAAAAGGCACTAAACCACATAGACAACATGACTGCCCAGATGGGGCCAGCGCCGAGAACGACAGATCTCAAGATGGCGCTGTCACAGTAGGACATGACCGATATATGACCATCGTCTTTTCCTTATATAGTTGGAGACATATTTCTGCCTAGAGTCTTCTCTTATTTGTCGATTAGTCTTGAATTCTTTCCAACTGATGTTCATGAGTTTTCTAAGACATTTGTTCTCGAATGTATTCAGCTTGTTCTCCAATGATTTTGATTTTCCAACTCTCACAGCCGTATGTTAACACTGAGATAACATTTGAATTAAACAGACGAAGCTTGGTATGTATATTCAATGATCGTAATTTCCAAATGTTAGATAATCTATTGAAGGCGCTAGCTGCCAAAGCAATTCTAGTATGAATTTCTCTTGTTGTGTCACCATCCTGAGTCATTTTACTGCCTAAATAATTGAAACTTTCAACTTTCTGTAGTTTTTCCCCGTTCAGGATGATATTAAAGTTCTCGTTAGAAAAGTTCATAACTTTAGTTTTAGAGGCATTTATTTGGAGACCTATTTTAACCGAAAGATGACACAAATTATTTATTGCTTCTTGGGATTGTCTGGGTGTTGAACTTAAGAATGCTAAATCATCTGCGAAATCCAGGTCCCCCAGGAATTTTCCATTTGTCCATTTTATACCTAATTGTTCATTGTGGGTATAGTTTCTCATAACCCAATCAATAGCTATTCCAAAAAGTAGTGGTGACATAATACAGCCTTGTTTCACCCCTGTTTCTACTGTAAACCATTCTGTATTCCCTTTATTTGTTCTAACACAACATCTTGCATTGTCATATAGCGCTTTGATTATATTCACATATTTTGTTGGAAAACCATAGATTGTAAGTATCTTCCACAATGATGGGCGGTGTAGACTATCAAAGGCTTTTTGAAAATCGACGAAGGTGATAATAAGTGGCGATTGCATTTCCACTGATTCTTCTATAATTGTTCTTAGTGTGAATATTTGATCAATACATGATCGTTTCGGCCTGAAACCCGCTTGTTCTTCTCTGATCTTTTCGTCAGCATGCAATTTAAGTCTGTCTAACATCATGCAACATAATAATTTTCCAGGTACTGATAATAGAGATATACCACGCCAGTTATTACAGTCTGACAGATCACCTTTCTTCGGTAACTTTACAATAATACTGTCTTTCCATTGTTGTGGTGGTTGTTCTTCTCTCCATACTTCATTTATAATATCTAAAATTCTCAAGAGGTTGTTGTCATTAACTGCTTTAATCATTTCGCCTGAAATCTCGTCAACTCCAGCAGCTTTAAAATTTTTTAATCTTTTAACGGCTTGTTTGATCTCGTCCAGCGTGAATTCATCGCAAGTTATTGGCAAGGTGGTTGTGGGTGTTTCATTATTAAAATCAGGTGTTACTGTTGGTGGTGGTCTGTTTAGCACCTCTATGAAGTGCTCAGCCCATCTCTTCATTTGTTCTTTTTCTGTTGGTATTGGATTCCCTAATTTATCTTTAACAGGTGTTTCCATATCAGTTGGCTGGTGACATATTTGTTTTGTAATTTGATAAAGGCACCTACTATTACCAGTTCTTGCAGCATTTTCAGCTTCAACGGCCAGTTCATTGATGAAATGTCTTTTATCTCTTCGATTTTTTGTCTTCACTTCTTTATTTAACAAGTTATAAGTTAGTTTGCAAGATTCAACTGCATTATATGTACTTGCCGCTAGTAGTTTAAGTTTTGCTGTTTTCCTTTCTTGTATGTTATCCCAAGTATCTTCTCTCATCCATTTTTTCTTTTTATGTCTACTACTACTATAACAACTACTACTACTACTAATATAATTACTAATAAAATAACAACAACTACTGCTACTACTACAACAACTACTACTACAAGAACAACAACTTCTACTACTAAACAACTACTACTACTACAATATCAACGACAACAACTACTACTACGACTACTACAACTACAACTAGTACAACAACTACTACTATAATAACAGCAACAACAACAACTACTACTACTACTACAATAACAACAACTACTACTACTACTACTTCATTTACAACAACTACTACTACTACTACTGCTACTACAATAACAACAACAACAACTACTACTACTACAACTGCTACAATAACAACAACTACTACTACAACTACTAATACAAGAACAACAACAACTACTACTAACTCTACTACTACAATGACAACGACAACAACAACTACTACTACTACAACTACAACTACTACTACAACTACTGCTACACTAACAACAACTACTACTATTACTGCTACAACAACTACTACTACAATAACAACAACTACTACTACAATAACTTACTTACTTAGTCGTTGCCCTTCTACCGTGAGGTGTAGAGGTTTGGAAGAGAGAGCGCCAGACTATCCTATCGGCTGTCTTCCTCCTGGCCTGGTTCCATTCTAGTCCTCGGTCCTTCAAAGATTGTCTAATGTTGTCCTCCCAGCGGACTCTGGGTCGTCCTGGGGGTCTGGATCCCTGCCTCTTTGTTTCCCATGCTTGTCGTGGTAGCCGATCTTCTCCCATTCTGTAGACAAGGCCAAACTAGCTTAGTTGGGACTGTTTTGCTTAGGGTCTGCAGGGGGTGGGATTTTAGGCCTTGACGTATCGTCTGGTTGCGGACCATGTCTCTTCTTGTTACTTCAACCACCTTCCTCAGATACCTCATTTCTGAGGTTTGGATCGGGCTTTTTGTGGGTTGTAGTCATTGCCCATGATTAGCATTCATACATCAAGACTGTGACATAGGTGGTGCGGTATACAGCCATCTTCGTTTTCTTACCAACCTCTCTTGCTGAGGAATCCTCGATTTATGGCCTGAAAAAGTCTCCCAGCTGCTGCTTTTCGAGTGGCCAACTCTTTAATGCCTCCCTTTCGGTCTATAATAGCTCCAGGTATTTAAAGTGGTCGATCTGCTCCAGGACCGGTTCTCCAAGCTTAATCTGATGTCTTCTTTCTTCTCGTGATATCACCATGGATTTTGTTTTAGAGCTGCTTATGACCATCCCTCTCTTCTCCGCTCTTCCTTCCAGACTTGCAGGTTGGATTGGAGATGTGCCTCTGATTTAGCAATCAGGGCAACATCATCAGCAAATGCCAGCTCTGAAATACAGACCTGTCTCATCTTCCAGTACCTCACTGAACACTTTCTTGTTCTCTCCTTACATGCCTTGATGACATCGTCCATGAGGAGTATGAAAAGATAAGGTGACAGGATATCACCTTGTCTTACACCAGTGGTAGTCCTGAACTCTTCTGACTTATGGTTTGCTGTCCTCACATAATTTCTGCAAGACTTGTAGAAGCTGTGTATAGCATGAATCAGAGGTGCTGGAATGTTCTTCCTTGCCAAACAGTCCCAAAGTTTGCTCCAGGGGACCCTGTCAAACGCCTTTTCCAGATCTATGAAACAAAGATGGATCTCACTCTTATACTCAAGGGCCTTTTCACTCAGCTGTCTGAGTGTGAAGATTAGGTCTTGGGTGCTTCGGTTTGCTCGGAATCCGCACTGGACCTCATCCAATTGTGGCTCAGCTAGGCGTCGGAGTCTCTGCTCTAGGATTCTAGAGTAGATTTTTACCAGGGACACTGAGAAGGGATATGCCTCTATGGTTTCCACATTGTCGATTGTCACCCTTTTTGAAAATTGGTGTTATGATGGCAGTCTCCCAATCCTTTGGTATGGTCTTGTTGCACCACGCTGCCTGTAGGACCCTTAAAAGTAATAAGTCGCCTGATGCTCCCATGTATTTAACCATTTCTGGTTTTATATCATCATGCCCTGCTGCTTTGCCCATCTTGATTTTCTCCAGTGCTGCCTTCAGTTCTTCTATCTTTATGTCATCTTCACCATCATTGGTTTTCTCTTCTGTGCTAGTGGTTATCATTTCTGCTGCTTCACCATGCTCACCATCCAGGAGTTCTGAGAAATATTCTTTCCATTACGTCCTTCGGGGCAGTAAGCAATTTGCCTTGCTTGTCCTTTATAAATTTGAGAGGGCATTGTTTTTCCTTCCTCATGTTCTTTAGGGTCTTATAGAACAATTTCTGGTTTTCTTGCGCATCTTTTTTCTAGATTTTCTGCAAATTCTTCCCAGGACTTCTGTTTTGGTGCTAGCACCTTGTTCTTTGCTTCTGTTCTGAGTGTCACATATTCTCTATATTTCTCCATTTGTCCTGTTGTGTTTTTAGCTCCTAAGTATTGTTTCCATGCCATTTTCTTCTCTCTTATTTTCTCTTTGACTTCCTCTGTCTACCAAGGTGTCCTCTTGCTCTTGTTCCCAAGTCGGACTTCACCACATGCTTCTGCAGCAGCTGTCTTTATGATGTCCTTGAATTTAAGCCAGAGGGTTTCCAAGTCATTAGGTTGATCTTTTGTGTTGCTCACCGCTGCAGCAATAAGCCCCTGATATTTGGTCTTAATTTCTGGCTCTCTCAGCTTGTAGGTCTTAATGCTCATTTCTCCTATTCGTTTACTTAGTTTCTTGCGTGATGTTGGGCAGTTCCTAGGCTGAGCAACTCTTTCAGTTGTTCTTTTGATTGTAAGCAGGTAGTGATCACTTCCAATCTCTAGCCCCCTCCAGACTCTAGCATCCCGGACATATTTGAATGAGCTCCTCCTAACAATGGCATAATCGATCATTGACTTCTCATTCTTTGTTGGTTCACGTCAAGTGTATGCATGTATGCGCTTATGGGGGAACTTTGTGTTTGTAATGGTCAGATTCTGCTCACTGCAGAATCTAAGGAGTCACTTTCCATTGTCATTGAGAGTATCTTCTCCATATCTTCCGATAACTCCACCCCATCTAGCATGGTCATTTCCAACTCTGGCATTGAAATCTCCGAGCATGATAATTTCATCTAGGCAGTCATCCACTGTTCTTTGAAGCAGCTCGAAGAATTCCTCCTTGACCTCTGCTCTCTCATCCTCATTTGGCCCATAAACTATGACCAGGTTGACTATGGTTTCTCCTTCTTTTAGTTTTACAACCATAATGCGCTCCGGACAAAGATCCATCCCTTGATACTATCTTTTTGGTTTTTGGCCACAATGCAACCCACGCCCCCTTTAGCTCTTTCAGATGTGGGTAGACCACTGTAGAGCAGCGTGTTGCCATCGAGATCCATGACTCCTTGTCCTTTTTTTTTTTGTTTCCGTTATAGCCAGGATTTCTAGTTTTGCTTTCCTCATCTCTTCCACCAGCTCCTCTTCTTTCTCATTTATACTTCTTGTGTTCCAAGTTCCATAAGTCGTAGTCCGTAGTCCGATCAGTTCGTCGCCTTTACAATCAGTCCGGTTTTCTCTCTGATATTACTCGTAATCATAGTTTAAAGCAAACAGGTGATTGGCCTGTTGTGCCTTTGCATGGTGGAGGGGCTGCCTCCTTACGGCCTCCATGCAGGCCGTCCTCCTCCTTTTTCTGCCGGGCTTGGGACCGGACTAGGCGGAGTTATTACTAAAATAACAACTACAACTACTACAACAACTACTACTACAATAACAACAACTACTACTAGTACAACAACTACTACTACAATAACAACTACTACTACTACTACAACTACTGATACAAAAACAACTACTACTACAACTACAACTACTACTACATTAACAACAACTACCATCATTACTACTACAACAACTGCTACTACAATAACAACAATTACTACTATTACTACAACAACAACTACTACTACAACAACAACAACTACTACTACAACTACTACTACAATAACAACAATTTCTACTACTACAACTACTACTACAATAACAACAACTACTACAACTACAACTACTACTACAATAACAACTACTACTACAACAACAACTACTACTACTACAACAACTACTACAACAACTACTACTACAATAACTATTACAATAACAACAACAACTACTACTATTACAACAACTACTACTACAATAACTACTACTACTACTACTACTACTACTACAATAACAACAACAACAACAACTATTACTACAACAACAACTACTACTACTACAACTACTACTACTATAACAACTACTACTTCAATAACAACAACTACAACTGCAATAACTACTACTACTACAACTACGACTACAATAATAACAGTTACTACTATTACTACTACAATAACTATAACTACTACTACAACTACTACTACAATAACAACTACTACTATTACTACAACTACTACCACAATAACAACAACAACTACAACTACTACTACTACAACTACTACTTTAATAACAATAACTACTGCTACTACTACAACAACTACTACTAAAATAACAACTTCTACTACTACAACTACAATAATAACAACAATTACTACTACTACAATAACAACAACAACTACTACTACTACAACAACTACTACAATAATAACAACAACTACTACTACAAGCACTACTACCATAACAACAACTACTACTACAAGTACAACTGCTACTACTACAACTACTACTACAACTACTACTACAACTACTACTACAATAACAACAAATACTACAACAACAACTACAACTACTACTACAACTACTACTACTACAACTACTACAACTACTACTACAACTACTACTACAACAATTACTATTACAACTACTACAATTATTACTATCACAACAACTAGTACTACAATATCTACTACAATAACTACTATTACAATAACAACATCTACTACTACAACAATAGCAACTACTACTACTACAACTACTACTACAACTACAATAACAACAACTGCTACTACATCTACTACTATTAAAACTACTACTACTACAACTACTACTATAAGTACAACAACTACTACTTCTACTACAACTACTACTACAACAACTACTACTACTATACCTACTACTACAAGTACAACAATAACTACTACTACTACAACTACTACTACAATAACAACAACAACAACAACTACTACTACAATTACTACTATAAGTACATCAACAACAACAACTACTACTAACAAACCTACTACTACAACTACAACAACAACAACTACTATTACTACTACTACTACTACATCAACTACTACTACAACAACAACTACTACTTACTCTATACTTACTACAACAAGTACAACAATAACTACTACTACTACAACTACTACTATAATAACAACAACAACTACTCATCATCTCAGCCCGTAACCCGTCATGGGTCGTAGGGGTGCCATGGTGGAAGCATCAGCAGACAGGGTCCTCCACTGCTCTCTATCCTCAGCAATGCGTACAAGTGTGGAAAAACCGTGTCCTGCCCATTCTTTGATGTTATCAGCCCAGGATTTTCTCTGCCTTCCTCTTCTCCGTTTACCTTCGACTGTTCCCTGAAGGATCGTTTTCGAAAGGGAGTCATGACGAGTTACATGCCCAAACCAGGCAAGCTTTCGACGTTTCACTGTTGACAAAAGTGGTTCTTGGTGGCCTGCATAGGTGTTTATCTTCTCTCTAACATAGACATTTGTTTTGTGCTCTTTATAGCAAATGCGCAAAATTCTTCTATAACATTTATGCTCGAAAGCCTGAATCCTTCGCTCCGTATCTGCAGTGAGTGTCCAGCTCTCACACCCATACAAGAGAATAGATAATACAAGTGATTTGTATAATTTGATCTTCACAGGAAAACTGATGTTACTTTTCCAGATCACATTCAACCTTGTCATGGCAGCTGAGGCCATCTCAAGTCTTGTCTTGATTTCTTTAATTGATCTTCCATCACTGCATATAGTGGACCCGAGATATTTAAAGGTGTTAACTTCTTCTAACGTTTGCCCATTTAACGTAATGTTGGTCGGAACATGTTTCTTATGGCTATTCACCAATATCTTGCTTTTTTCTATATTAATTTCCATCCCATACGTTCTTGTTACTTTCTCCAGTCTAGAGGTAAGGTCTTGAAGTTCTGATTCTGATCCAGCTATCAGATCAATATCATCAGCAAAACGTAGGTTGCACAGAGGTCGGCCTCCAATCGATATGGTTGATTTATAATCGTAGAGAGCCTCTTGCATAATATGTTCTAGATAAATATTAAAGAGCACTGGGGACAGGATACATCCCTGCCGAACTCCTACAGTTGTTTTGAAAAATTCTCCAATGTCGTTGCTTGCAAAAACAGCACTGCTTGCGTCCTTATATAGTGCTTCAATGATATCTATGATGTTGGTATCAAAATTGAATTTTTTCATTACTTGCCATAAGCCTTCATGCCAGACTCGAACAACAACTACTACTACTAAACCTACTACTACAAGTACAACAACAACTACTACTACTACTATTACTACTACTACTACAACTTCTTTTTCTTTTTCCTCAAGTATTATACAAACTGTCATGTCTGTCCACAACCTCTTGTCCCAAATACTGTTTATCAATTCTGGTGTCGACATCTTTCTAAGCCACCATGTCAAATATCTTCTCTGTTTGTCCACCTTTATCTCATTTTCCGTCTATCTTTCGTCATAATATATTCCAGATTTTCTCTTCTCATACATGTCCACAGAAAGTTTATTCCTTAATTTTATTGCGAGTAAATCACTTCTGTTGCGCACTGACGTATTTCAGAACATCTTCATAATTAGCTCTCTATGATATTCTTAAAAATTCTTCTGTGGAACCACATCTCTGTAACCTCTAGGAATTTTCCTTGTTGTCTACTTATCAACAAATTTGAACACAAATGTATAATACTCAAAAAACGTTAAAACCATAAAGAATGAATTCTAAAACGAGAAAGAAAGCAGCAGCAAAATATTGCAAGGTTTATTCTCAGACGAAATTGAACCCAGGGTATTCAATTGTCCATGATTTACATTCATACGTTAGATTTGGCACTAAATAACAGTGAACTCTCTTACTTCTCCTAACACAGATTTGCTCAATGATCACAATAATTCATTATGTCGGATTGGCTGAGCAGGTAGCGCGCTTTCCAGTCGCGGCGAAGTTGCGGGTTCCTAGATCAAAACCTGGTAGTATCACACTACCGTCTACCCAGGTGTAAATGGGTACTTGAATTTGCTCTTGAGTTAGGAAAGACAAAAGGCAGCGAGGAAGAGACCTGGTCACCCAACTTCTTACAAAAGCAGAACCTAGTATGTTGGTCTCTAACACTTCATTCCCCTACAGCAATATCTTTACTATTTTTTCCACTCCTTATACCATGAACACACTTTACGCATTACATTTTTATCTTTTTTTTTATTTTTCAGAGCCTGAGCACACTTTAAAATCTGATTGCAAGAGTGAGTATGAGTTATATTCTCTTTCAATTTTAATTGCTGTGTTTTTTTGTTTTTTTTAACAGTGGGCTGTAACTAAGTACGTGTAATAACGTGGGAATGCTTGTCACATCAAAATCTCGGCTAATCTATTATTGTACAGATCAAAATTAGATCGAATTTTACTTATGAATGTTGATGTCTGTGACACGCTTTATTAACTAACATATTTATATATGAGACCCCTTTTTTAAATAAATTAATGTTGCATCGTCAAGCAGAGCGGTCGATTGATGGAGCGGTCGATTGATTGAGCGGTCGATTGATGGAGTGGTCGATTGATGGAGCGGTCGATTGATGGAGCGGTTAGAGCGCTGGTCTCTCGCGACAAAGGTGCCTGGTTCTATTCACAGTATCGACAAGCTCCAATCTGCCCAGCTGTAAATTGGTATCTGACTATGCTCTTGAGTTAGAGAAGGAAAAGGCAGCGAGGAAGGGAAATGGTCACCCTGCCTCTCTATGCTCAGTTTGAGTATAGTGAAGTCAATAAATAAATATTAGGCCTACACACATAAAGGTATATTTCAGGCACTCGTAAGAAATAAAGAAGTAGAAAACTAGACAACAGAAAAACAACAGAAGTGAGAGACTTACCGGAGAATCGAACCCAGGACCTTCCGAACTGCACCACCGCCTAGCTACGGAAGCGAATCACATTATCCTCTATCCCTAATTTGTTAAAAGTGGTCACTAACACTTCACACCACTACGATAGTATCTGCTATGGGATCATCGTTTCATCGTCAAGCATATATTTGTACTCGAGACCACTAAAAGCGGGAGGTCCTACACAAAAACATACCTTACTTGTGCCTAAAACAGCAACAGCGCGCCCAATTCTAAAATAACGTTCGTTCCTTCGAATGTCACTTCTTTCATACTAACCAATTAAATGTTATTTTCTTCTTGCATAATGATTCAGTTTCAACTGATTCAATCAACTTATTTTCTTTGCAGTTACAGTTTTGCATGTTGGGAAGGTGGAAATCATCTTCCAGAAAGACGACGCAACAAGTCATTGGGAGCGTCTGGGAAAGTCACTCCATTTGCACGAGCTGTACCAAAGAACGAAGAGTTTGGGTATGTCAGTTCAACTTTTTTAACAAGAGTTCAACTTTTTTAACAAGATCAAGTTTGTTAAACTTTGTTCAGAGATAAATTTGTAATAAACTGACGTACATTTTCTTTCCTTTTTTTTTTTAACTTTTTACTTTTTCGTTGCACTATTGCCACGAAGACACCTTCACATACCTAGGATGCATAGTAACACCAGACGGCGGAGCAAGCAAAGACATCAACAACAGAATGAACAAAGCAAGAACAGCCTTTTTTAGTCTAAACAACATCTGGAAGTCCTCACAATACAGCACAAGTACATAAATTAAGATTATATCAGAGCTGTGTGCTTTCTGTGCTTCTCTATGGTGCGGAATGCTGGAGAGTTACAAAGAAGGAAATGTCGAAATTGTCCTCTTTTCACACAACAAGCCTAAAAAAATTATCCGAATCTTTTGGCTGAATACCATCACCAACCAAGATCTGCTTACTCGGAGCAAGCAAGAGGACATGCACCATCATAGCTGGCAGACGCTGGAGCTGGGTTGGCCATGTCCCAAGAAGAGACCCCGATGCCATCACAAGAACAGCTATGCTATGGACCCCTGAAGGAAAACGAAAGAGAGGCAGACCAAAAACAACATGGCGGAGGACTGTGGAGGCTGAGATGCAAAGAATGAACCATAGTTGGGGCACTGTACGAAGGATGGCCACCGACCGAGCAAAGTGGAATCAATTTGTTGTTGCCCTGCAAAACGCCACCAGGCGTGATGGCCACCCACTGCTTTGACGGTCGGCGGCTAAGGATCGAAGAAGAAGATTACCATGAAGCGTTGTGGGGAGCTGAAATTTGCGTTACTAAGCTGCTGTGAGACCGTGGTACTGTAGGAGTCTTGTTGTTGTTGTTATTAATCCAGTGACGTTTGGACTCTCGCCCTTCGGTTCAATGCTATATAGTGGTATTTGCATGAGGTTTTATGTTATGTAGTCCAGTGGTTCTCGGCGTGGGCCATATTTCTCCCCCCCCCCCCCCCCCCCAGTAGGTAATGTCATATTTCTTGGAGGACACAGTAAGATGATAAAGTACCGTTTTTTTTTTTCCAGTTAACAAGGGGGACCACAGAGGTAAACGAGGCTCTGAAGGGGGTGGGGGGGGGGGGGAGATGGGGGGGGCATGAGCAAAAAAAAGAATGAGAACCTCTGACGTAGTCTATCCATCTGGATCTTGGTCTTCCCCGTGCACTGAAACCAGAACTGTAGCAGGCGTATAGTGGTAATTTATCGGGCCCCACTCTCTGAGATGGTTCAACAACTTAATTCTATGTTTCCCTATATACTTGGTGAAGGATGTAGTTCCTACATTTTTTCTGATGTCATCATTTCACATTCTGTGTCTCCTGGTAACATTAATGACTTCTCTTAAACATCTTTTCTTACATGCTATGAGTTTCCTCTCCTGTGCTTTGGTCAGGGACTATGTTTGACAGCGATATTTAGAATGATAATTTTAAAAAGAACTTTATAATAAAGAGGGCAGATAACCACCAAGGAAATGACGGAAATGAACTATGGTGTGTACTTTCTGCCTGATGTCCTGATGACAGTACTTTTTCTCGTGTGTTAATATTCTTTATTCCCTTTGCTTTCCACCTTCCTCCTTCCACATAGCAAGTAAACCCGCCAACTCACATGTACTTGGAAACTATCTTTTAAAAACCACACGTATAATAAATAGAACCACGCAATACTGTTTTTCCTGTGCTATTTAACGTACTCTCAAAACTAAATGTGATTGCCTAAGAAAGTAAACACAAACAACATTATTGATAACAGTAAAACTGAAGATAATGTAGGTTGGGCATATCCCATACACTAACACCATTACTGATAAAATTAAAACAGTCGTAGAGCACTCAAACTAACATTAACAATATTACTAATAAAATAAAAAGCTAAAGATACAAATAACTAGGCAACACTTACATACTTTAATCACATTACTGATAAAATTAAAACTGAAGTATCGGATAGCCAAGTTGCAAACACAGTCATTAACAACATTACTGATAACAATAAAAAATAAACAGATAAATAATTAGGGCCCATTTTTATACTTTAACCACGTTACTGATAAAATTGAGACTGTAGATACGGATAGCCAGGGCACTGTCACGGGTTGTCTTCCCTTACTCTCTGCTGTAGTGGTCCAACAGTGGCCAAAACCTAGAGTACTTAATGTGGGTCTTCAAAGGTGTCTACCTTCGCACAAGATTACTCTCGGCAGAGTTGTAGATAGAAGCATAATGATGCTTCTACCTCGGGGCAGGGCCGGATTAAGCTAGTGCGGGGCCTCTAGCATATGTTAAGAAAGGGGCCCTATATTTTTTAAAAATCAATAAAACAACACAACTATATTTGAACACATACATTTTTAATTTGCATAGTAATTATCATTATCAATTAATTTGTGCATGTAATCCTATAAACTTGCCACTCATGTTGCTGGCGTTGTCATAACTTTGATCACGGCAGTCTTTAATATCAATGTCATTTGCCTTTAAAAAATTAAGTAGACTTTTAGTAAGCTGTTCAGTACTATGACCTTCCATATCTAAAAATGTCACAAATCTTTCAACTGGTCCAGATGGCAAAACATAGCGCACAGTCAAAATCAGCTGGTCCATATTATATATATATATCTGGAGAAGAATCCAATGAAACGGAATAATACTTGTATTTCTTCACTTCACAGAGAATGTGATCCAGTATGCTGGATCCAATCAGATTGATGAATTCCTCACACGTTGTTTTAGATAGATAAGATGTATGTCCAAATCCTTTGTTTGCATGAGTACTTATATGCTCTGCCAGAAAAGGGTCAAACTTGGCCAGTAATTCCCGTTATAAGGGGACCCAACAATTTCATCACTGCCACGAAATGAAAGCCATCGTTCTGCTAAAAACTTCACAACTTCAATTATTCGCTCTAGAAGTTTGTGCCAATACTTTTCTTGAATGTCCATTTGTTTCACAAGTTGGGAATCGACACGTTCCCCTTTGTTTTTACGCATCAACAGTGAAATTAAAGCTTGTCTATGTGAGGAGCTTTCTTCATGTCGACGCAATAGATTGCTTGCATTTTTCCAGTCATTAAACCCTTCCACAGTAAACTTTGATGAACATTCTGAACTCATAAGCTTGCATGGGAAACAGAATAGGCACCCTTTACTTTCTGAATAGCATAACCATTTTTTTGCATGTTGCTTGTCTGTAAGTTTATGAATATGTGTAAAATAAGACTTCTGATAGTATCGAGTTTTCTTTTCAGTGTCGTACAATCGCACGGATAAAAAAAGGCACTATCAACATGTTGACATTTTTCACTTCCCTTGGATATCCAATATTCACGCTCACAGTCATCTATATTGTTCGGCCAGTCACCAATATCATTAGAGTACTTCTTCGTTTCACTTATTCTTTCACATTCAGACTCAGTGTATACTGGGTTTTGCTGTATGTTTTCTGCTGCACAGCCTGCACTAGTACTAGTTGTTCCTGTACTTCCAGCTTCCATGAACATCAAAATATTCTGTCAGCTTACGTGTTTTTGATATCACAAGTTGATCTCTTCTTTCTTTTTCTTCCTTCGCTTTACGTTTTTCACTTCCAGAAGCATAATTACGTCCAATATCTCTGTGTCTACTGCTCATTTTTTGAGTTTTCTAACCTTAAAAATCAAGAAATTTTAATCAAGATCGAAAGAGAGTGCGAGCACGCCGTATACCTCAATTAAAACAGGAAGTTTCCGTTTCCTAAATTCTAGTTTTTATTGTTAATGCAAATTCATTTCACAAAGAACGAAGCAAAATTAGAGGGGCAGTCGCCTAGAGCCAAAAAAGTGGCTTCCGTCCAAACGTGACCAAATTTTCTACGCCACTTAAATGGCTTCCGTCCGCAAACAGTTAAGATTAAAATAATGAAGAGTCACACTAAGTCACCCTCTTATGCTCTTTCTCTCACAATTTCGTGACACCAAATGAAAAGGCGCTAAAGATGGCATAAATCACAAGATCATTAGTGTAACGCTCGTATTAGATGACCAAAAAAATTATGTTCATATTTATTGGCGCGGGGCCCCTAAAAGCGCGGGGCCCGTAGCATATGCTACTTGTGCTACTACGTTAATCCGGCTATGCCTCGGGGGAATCTTCACAAGATATTTCAGAAGTCAAGAACAATGCTGAATTAGTCTGAGTTCGTTAACGTTTTATCTGACCCGGCGCCTTTTGTGAAGATGGTGAGTTATGCACACTCAAAGAGCATAAGAGTGTGTGTGCTCTGTTGTGTGTATTGTATGATTTAGCTCGTTCAAGCCCCCAGCTGAGTTAAGTCAGCGAAATTCCTCTTATAAGCTCGATGTATATATTTATTGTGACCAAATCATCTGTGCACTTTTTATAACTTTCGTTCTCTCCGGCATTATCATTTATTTCTTCATTGTCCTCACCTTGTAGTAGCACCCGCATGCTGACACCTTGGGCGGAAAGAACAATAGACGGCCAGGTTTGACGTCGAATAATGTTTGTGCGCTGTGCTGTATCGGCAATTATCTGTCTCGTGAACGATTTGAGTACGTGGTGGATAATCGTGTTATCTCTTTAGCAAAGACATTCTCTGTGTAATTAATACAGATAAAATATGTCTGAGGCGTTTTATGAGCCAGGCAATCATTGAGGGATGAGATCACAGATGTGTTCGCCCGTCTGTATAGCGACGGAAGTAAACTTGCTATTTTGAGAGATAGGTCATGTGTTTAAATTTTAAAATATTTTAAAACACGCGGGGAAAATTAAATAAAACACCTTGACCCACAAAGTTCTAAAGAGATTACAATTGATTTCTTCTTCTTCTTCTTCGTTCGTTCGTCATGAAAAAGACGTTGGTTGCGTTGTGTCCGTTTACAGCAAAGCGGCGATATTTGCGCCTTTCATCCAACACATCCGACTTCAGCACGGCATTTTTGGAACCGGGTTATCCTTCCCTCTTCGATCCCTACTCCCTCAGCCAGACTGCAGTGATGCAGCCTGTTTCCATGACTACCACTTGGAGGTGGAGTAGGGTCTTGGTCAGCTCTGGTTCGCTGACCCTGATGCAAGCAGTCTAGCTATGGGTCGCTAACTGCATTTCTCACTGCTGACACGTCTTAGGTCCCTTACGATTGATTTGATTGAGAGACGGAATAGACATTGGATTTCATTGGCAAATTCGTCGGAATTACCGTATGGGACTTTAAGCGAAAATTGACATTTATAATCTAACACATTGAGTCTTAGAAACACTACACTGCTAAACGTCAAAGTAGCAGCTCCTGAGAGAGAGCCAGAAGAGAATAGGACTTAGATTCCATACGAAAGGACCAGGACAGAGTATTTGGGCAACTTTGAAACTTAAAACTAAACCCGCATTTTTAAATACAAAGACTGGAGACCAAAGGAATCAGATCAACCGTCATAAGAGGAATACTAAAATTTAACAGACCAAGTGATTCGAAAGCATCTAACCTAAGTTGCTGTATCCATTCTAACTGTGCCAGGAGATCCCTTTTTTGGGTAAGTAGTGAACCTATATTTTACACATGTAAATTTGACATGTTTTTCTTGCTATGTGGTTATATATGAGGCTCGCAACCTCAACATATGAAAATAGTATATTCATAAACCAATGCAGCAAGCGCTGGTGATTGCTTCATGCTAGTTCATACAGAAAAGAGAAAGTAGCAGCAACCCCAGACTCCGAATGGAGCAGTGATGAGTAATGATTACATCACATGTGCCTAAAGTGTATAGTATGATTTTGTGAGATATATGTACCTGTCAATTGTAATTCAGGCAAGCCATTGCCCTCGCGCTGTCCAAACACATTTTCCCTATTAAAGTAGCCAGAAGAATAACGGTGATTTCTAATCATATTCCCTGAGTTATATTGTGTATACTCATGGAGAATAATTATTCAGAGAGGCTAACATTGGTTGGTGGACAGCGAGACAATGCGCCTGTTAATTTGGAGCCCACAAATGTACTTAGCAGAGGCATTTGTTCTTTTTATTTTGTCTAAAGTTCGTGGTACGAAGCTATCAGACTGTTCGTGGTACGAAGCTGCAAGACTAAAGCTTCTAAGCCACTAGGGTGAGTCAAGAGCAGGGATTCAACACTAACCACCTACATTAGACGGGTTGTGTGAAGAAGTCCCCTCATCACAAAAGAATTGACGAAACCACAGCTGCAGGACTCCCTTAGACCAGCTAAGTTCTTATTAAAGGACACAGCAAAAGGACAAAAACGTTTTAAAATCCTCAACCCCTGTCTCTGTGAAGACATTTTTATATACATCTAAAATTCACCATCATTCCATTGTTATTTTAACCTGTTAAATCTAATTTATTATTAAATTTGTTAGATGTTTTTTTAAAACAAAATAATCATTGTTGTTTGATTCAGTTATTATAGGTATGACAGCAAACGTATGAGCAAGACTCTTTAATATATATACACCTAGACATATATTTACATCTATAGAGCAAATACTTATAAAAGAATTTCGCTGGATTACACAATCTGGGGGCTGGAACGGGCTAAAGCCATTGCTTAATTCTTAACGGAAGGCGACGGATCAGATATAAGTTAATAGTGCTCTGCCCTATGCAGCATTGTTCTTGACTTCTGAAAACATTTTGTGAACTCCTTTAATAAAGAAGCATCATTATCCTTCTATCTACAACTTGGCCAAGAGTAGTCTTGTGCGAAGGCAGACACCTTTGAAGACCCAGATTAGATACTCTTGAGTGTTGGCCACTGGTGGACCACTACTGCAGAGCTAAGGGGAGGCACTCCGTTATATATATATATAAACTAGAGGTTCTGGATCTTACATATGCCTTTCTCTCTGTAATGATTAATTCAACTATGAATTTGTCAAAATCAACATATACAAATTTAATGATCAATTACTTTGAAACAAATGTAAATAAATATGACTGGTGATTATGAAAAATAATTAGGTTTCTTCACCGAAAAGTCTTTAGGCTTGATGAATTTAGCAAAATAAAGTTCGGTTGTTTTTGGCCTGTTAAAATTGGGACTTGCCAAAATGCTGAAGTGCCGATGCTGCTTTTCCGTAGATTCGTCTCTGTGGTGAGGGGCACGTTTCCAGATCAGTTCAGGAAGTAACCGCTCCGGGTCAAGGCAAGAATCTTCAGGTGTCGATCTCAAGCTTTGAACCACAGTAGTACAGCAAATTGTCTCTCCTGGTCGTACCACAATTAATAGGGTCGCCTCGTACTGGTTGTGACGGTATTGCCTCCCCTGCTTTGCAGTAGTGGTCCAACAGTGGCCAAAACTCAAGATGATCTAATATGGGCTTCAAAGGTATCTACCTTCGCACAAGATTACTCTTGGCAGATATGTAAATAGAAGAAACAAAACGCTTCTATCTCCAGGGAGTCTTCACACGATATTCCGAATAAGCGAGAACAACACTGCTTTGGCTGAGTAAGTTAACTCTGTAATTCTGCCGACGCTTTTGTGAAGGATTTAAGCACTTATTACTTTCAGCTCGTTTAAGCCCCCACCCTGATTTACTCAGGGGAATTCTATTATTCTAGTATAGCTATGTTTAGAGTGTGTGTAGTAATTTGACTGAAACAAACATGCAGTAACTTTAAAATGATTAAATCGAAGTTAAATTTGTAACATTACAAATGACAACATTTAATAATCACTTTAGGTTTTAACAGTTGGAAAATAATTTGAATAGTTATGGATCAAGAAAAGTTATCATTATGGTCTTTAAGGATTGTAAAGTGTTACAAGAAGTTCAAGTGGCAGCATAGATTTGAACTTAGCTGCCAATGACGGTTCTGCTCCTTCTTATGGGTTGGATTTTTTCACTCTGCTCACGCTCGTCATATGATCAAGGTTGTAGGGGGTAGCTCGTTTCCCAGAAATGTCAATGAGAGTCTACCACGTGGGTCTTTTGTCTTAAAGCTTAGGCCACTGTTCCCTTTTTGATCCAGAGATAGTACTTTCTGCTGGTACTACCAATAACTATGGTAAAAGAATAGAACGACACACTCTTCTGAGTATGGCGTTCTCCACCCCATAGTTATGGGTTCATATCTTCTCATACCAGCATACCAATTACTCAGACTTTACCCTCGATGAGAATTAAATTTAATCCCTCGAGACAAAACTTTCTTTACATTTAAATAGAATAGCTTTATTAGTTACTTTATATTTAAATGAAAAAGTTAAGAGTCTGTGTACATATACATCTCCACTGATTGAAAAGTGTTCACAATATGAATTGAATATGTTTTCATTTATATTTACACTGATTGAAAAGTTTGAAACTTACATTAATTTTATATAGACTATGTTTATAGGACATTTACACTGCTTCGAAAATGTAAGTATTATACTTAGAATGAACATCATTTCTTTCATCTTTCCCTCCCTGCTCCATAGGAACCTGGGACTACTTTATGCTTTTAGTTCTCTTTACGAAACTTGCAACAAAGCAATCACCAACCCGTGCAGTGGTGGTTCATGAATCATCATTCTGTACGCTGAGGTTGCCAGCCTCAAATGACTTTGACATCCACAAGCGAGTTTTACATATTAAAATTCACATGGTAATATATATATATATACTTGTTAGTAATAAAATATGAAATGTAAATCACAACTTACGCCAATCCTGACTCAAAGACGTTTTGCTCAGATGAATAAAAGGGACTTGAATCGGCCTCTTACACGCGTCTGGGGTGTCGTTAATTTAATAAGTTCCCTTTCTGACTTCGTGTGTGGTGCTTCACTTTCCTCAGTCCCAGTTTGCTTATTTAAAATGTTAGAGATGGTGTCTTGGCGAGCGATTTCTCAAGTGAAATAGCTTGAGAAAATGATCAGATTATATTTCCTGCCTTCACACGCCTTCATTTGTTATGAGCTATCAAAAAACTCCAATCATATTCAAACAGGCGGGTTATGGGGTAATTTCAAAATATTCCGACATCGGATAATTTTGAACGTAAGGCAGAAGTCAACTCTCCCATATATGGTAATAAGATGCCCGATGCCCTTGTGTATTAACCTACAGAAGATCGGTAAACTCATACAACAGCGTGTTCATCATTACTTTATCAGAAAGTACTCTTGTCATAACAAGTAGGACAAGAAACGCTTGTGTCATAAGTTTCCGACGGTACACGAGATCTTGTGCTAATCTTAGACAAGCTGTGCCACTCCCTTGCGACTGCTAGTAATTATCTCAGCAAATCTGGGTAGTGTCAAGCAAATGTGATTATTATCACCTTCAGGGAGTGTCAAGCAATTCGACAATACTCAAATATCTGCTACTTAGCCGAAAAATAACGAAGAAAGAAAGAAAGAAAAGTGCGATAATTGAGAGCACATAATGAAAATCAGTACCACAAATGTACCGATACTGCCGGAGTTAAACAAAGATCGATATGGGCCGCTCCATTCTGTCACATAGGTATCACAAACTTTGGAGGGAATAAAAGAACAAATTCAGCTGCTAAATATATGTTTGCCTTATATTAATCAGGCGCCTTTTCCCACTGTCCGTCAGCCCTTTGGTTTCTCAGATTTTTTACTCTCCCTTAGCGTATATCATATCACTCAGGGCATGTAATAAAAAATCACCAGTATGTCAGTTGATTTAAAGAAAAATGTGTGACTGGACAGCGGCAGTGGCTTGTGCCTGGAGGAACATATTAAATTTAAATACATTCACCAAATGATAATATACAACTATTCATGTAATCATCACTAACTCCCTGAGTCGGAGTCTGGGGTTATCTCTGCTTTTGGTTCTTCCGTAACTAGCATGAAGCAATCATGAAGTTACCAGCCTAGTATGAATCTTTAACACCACTAGTAATTATGAACATGTCAAATTCACAGTATCAAAAAATTTGTTACACTCACCTCAATAATTGAGAAATCTTAGACTTCGTGCTCAGTAGAATAGTCTTGGCAACTTAACACAGATGCCTCGAACACACGTCTAGGGTATTATTTCTATTTCAGAATCCCTCTGTGACTTGTGAGTGGTTCTGTAGAATTCCGGATTCCGTATTAATATTGGCGAGTTTTCTACTGATATACAGAGATGCTCTTGATACGCTTTGACCGGTCCTATAAATTCAGAATCCAACTCTATTCTTTTCTGTGGCAAGGTCCGATCTGTCTACGTTGGCTATTTCAGGAATGCAGTGCCGTATCTCAAACTTTTTCTACGTTATATCGTAGGTTCCCGGCGCACGCTTCCACCTGGCGTTTTCGACAAAACTCCCAATCAGCGCGATTATTTATTGGCGCCTCAAATGCCAGTCAATACATTCAAAGTACGTTTTATGATAACTTTTCTTTTCCTCATTTAATATTTTCCATGACTCATGCGTTTGAAAATTTCAAACAATCGTCCTCCGTAAATGGAGTTGCTACATCCGATAAACGTTGCCAAAGTCTACTTATATCACACTTCCCGCTGAGAGAGAGAGAGAGAGAGAGAGAGAAATGGAAGAAAAATTGAACGGTTCAATTTCGTGACAGGCACAAACACAGACAATAACAGCATTACTGATGAAATTAAAACTGAATATACAGACAGCCAGGCAACACAATCATACATTAACAACATCACTGTTACAATAAAAAATATAGATACTGATAGCCAGGCTAAAACCCAGACATTAAACACACTACTGATAAAATTAAAACTGAATATAGATATAAATAACTAGGATTAGTTCAGACTTTCACCACATTACTGATAACATTAAAACTGAAGATACAGATAGTCAGGGCACAAACACGGACATTGATTAAACTACTAGTAAAATTGGTGTTGTTGTTGTTGTTGTTGTTGTTGTTGTTGTTGTTGTTATTGTTTAACTAGAACTGCTGAGCTCGTCGCTCTTTGGCAGCCAATGCCAAGTTGAAGAATATGCATTTATTCAGTAGCTGTTGAGTGGTGCTGTATAGAGGTTCTATAGCTGTTGAGTGTTGCTGTATAGAGGTTCTGTAGCTGTTGAATGGTGCTGTATAGAGATTCTGTAGCTGTTGAGTGGTACTATATAGAGGTTCTGTAGCTGTTGAGTGGTGCTGTATAGAGGTTATGTAGCTGTTGAGTGGTGCTGTATAGAGGTTCTGTAGCTGTTGAGTGGTGCTGTATAGAGGTTCTGTAGCTGTTGAGTGGTGCTGTATAGAGGTTCTGTAGCTGTTGAGTGGTGCTGTATAGAGGTTCTATAGCTGTTGAGTGTTGCTGTATAGAGGTTCTGTAGCTGTTGAATGGTGCTGTATAGAGATTCTGTAGCTGTTGAGTGGTACTATATAGAGGTTCTGTAGCTGTTGAGTGGTGCTGTATAGAGGTTATGTAGCTGTTGAGTGGTGCTGTATAGAGGTTCTGTAGCTGTTGTGTGGTGCTGTATAGTGGTTCTGTAGCTGTTGAGTGGTGCTGTATAGAGGTTCTATAGCTGTTGAGTGTTGCTGTATAGAGGTTCTGTAGCTGTTGAGTGGTGCAGTATAGAGGTTCTGTAGCTGTTGAGTTGTGCTGTATAGAGGTTCTGTAGCTGTTGAGTGGTGCTGTATAGAGGTTCTGTGGCTGTTGAGTGGTGCAGTATAGAGGTTCTGTAGCTGTTGAGTGGTGCTGTATAGAGGTTTTGTGGCTGGTTAATGGTGCTGTATAGAGGTTCTGTAGCTGTTGAGTGGTGCTGTATAGAGGTTCTGTGGCTGTTGAGTGTTGCTGTATAGAGGTTCTGTAGCTGTTGAGTGGTGCTGTATAGAGGTTCTGTAGCTGTTGAGTGGTGCTGTATCGTGGAAATGTGGCTGTTGAGTGGTGCTGTATAGAGGTTCTGTAGCTGTTGAGTGGTGCTGTATAGAGGTTCTGTGGCTGTTGAGTGTTGCTGTATAGAGGTTCTGTAGCTGTTGAGTGGTGCTGTATAGAGGTTCTGTGGCTGTTGAGTGTTGCTGTATAGAGGTTCTGTGGCTGTTGAGTGGTGCTGTATAGAGGTTCTGTAGCTGTTGAGTGGTGCTGTATAGAGGTTCTGTAGCTGTTGAGTGGTGCTGTATAGAGGTTCTGTAGCTGTTGAGTGGTGCTGTATAGAATGTTTGTAATTGTTGAGAAGCCCGGCATCAGCTTCCTGTGGAGAGTCCTGGGCAAGTGAGCAGCACATGCTGGACTGTCTCATATTGGTGTGTGCAGATGCCGCAATTAGGCAGATGTGAGCAGGTTTAATTTCTTGAAGTGCTTGTTGAGCCTGGTGTGCTCTGTCCTTAATTGGAAGCTTGTGCTCTGCTCGTAGGCTGTTGATGCTACTGGTAATATTAAAACTGAAAATACACATAGCTAAGGCACAAATACAGAGAATAACAAGGGTACTTATAATGTTCAAACTGTTTACCAACCAAAGTGAGGGCACAAGGCCTAAGGGGGTTTCAATGAAAATGATAGATCGGTATAAACCTGAAACATCAGAGAATTGTAAATACTGTAAGAAGAGCATTCACGTTACAGAGGAATAGAAACAGACTATTTGCATCAAAGAATTTTAAGGTTACTGAATGCTAAACAGACAAAGACGTTGGCATTACTTCTTCTTCTTCCTCATTTTCCTTTTCTTCTTCATCTGCTAGGAGGCAAGGTCTTTAATATTTGGATAAGCACCCTAATATAACCGACGGACCTTGTGTCTAAGTTGAACGGGACGCGCCTCGGTCAAACGAGGCAAAACAATTTTTTTTTTAATATTCTTCTCCTCCTCCTCCTCCTCCTCCTCTATGTTTTATAATTCTTACATATTTTTTTATGTTTCTTCTTCTTCTCCTTCTACTTCTTCTTCATCTTCGTCTTATTCTTCTTTTTCTGCGTCATTTTCCCAACTCCCTTTACGACACGCAATTCGTTCTTCTTTCCCCTTTCTTTCTTATGAAGATTGGGTTAACAACAACAACCGCAGTAACTCTCATGCACGAAGCCTGCAGCAGAGCTCTGATGTCATGTCGCAGTAGCGACTTTTATAGCAACTTGTTTTACAAGCTGGGGTTGTCAGCCCCATGCTCAAACTCACCTGTCTCGCTTCTTACGACATGCTTGGAGAAAGCAGTGAGCAAAACATTTCTTTGTATCATGAGAGACTCGGGCAACCCAGGGGAGGGGGACCATAAATTACTGACATGATTTGTTCTTTTTTACCCTTTCGAAGTGATTGCCGCGACAGGGTCTTCTCATTTAAGTTTATTTACTTATTACAGTGCAGTGTTACATTGCTTTTTAATTTTTCTTATTTCTATGCTCATTAATCAAAACTTTTTAAAATACGCTTTGTCTTGTGTGGACTGACCTATACTGTATAATAGGGGAACAACAGAAGTGATTGCGTCATTAATAGGCTGGACTGCCCATGGGAAATTTCCGGTGTTATGTGTTGCGGGTCGCACTAATGACCCGTCATCGAAGAATCATTTTTTGGTGATGCCTAGATGGCAGGGAGGATAGTTGATTCCCTTGCATAGCTAGGCGGGGTTGTCGCACGGAAGGTCCTGGGTTCGAGTCCTGGGTAAGCCACTCACGTCTGTTGTTTTTCTGTTGTCTAGTGTTCTACTTCTTTATTTCTTACGAGTGCCTGAAAACATACCTTTATGTTTGTCTAATATTTATTTACGATAGTTTGGCCATGTCTGCAGAATGTGAGAAGATCGGTTACCACGACAAGTATCGGAAACCAAGAGCCATGGATCCAGACCTCCAGGACGACCCAGAGTCCGCTGCGAGGACAATATTAGACAATCTCTGAAGGACTGAGGACTAGATTGGAACGAGACCAGGACGAAGACAGCCGATACGATAGTATGGCGCTCTCTCTGGCAAATCTCTACACCCCATGGTAGAAGACTAAGTAAGGTAAGGTAAAGGATCCCGTTACACGCCCATTGAGGCGTATTATGAATATGGTGTTAAAGCCCATATTTTCTTGACCATCGGCACACTAGGGGTGATGTGGTCAGCATCACGCCGGCCGCCTTAACCTTCCCAGAGTTACTCTGATACCTAATTCATGAGGCTGGGTCGACCCCGGAGCCGTTTGCGGTCAAAAAAAATCCCACCTCAACTGGGAATCGAACCATGGACCACTGAGCTAGGAAGCCAGTGCGCTAACCACTTCGCTATCGCGGCTCCCTAACGACTTAGTAAGTAGGCTTTGCCCGTGCCTTTTTTAAAATCTCTGTCATTTATGTTTCCAGTTTCCTTCTTAGTGTATATTTATGTCTCCCTCTTACGTTCTTTTATCCTGAGGATTACAAAACACGCACTGCCTTGCTTTGTTATCAACGTGTTTCCTCAATGAATGTCTTATCCACCTCCATCATCTTTTTTCTCGCGTCATGTTTCATGGACTCCTGTCTGGTTCTTTTTTTATCATTTTCTTCTGTTTTCAAGTTTTGTCAATACTTTTTTAACCTAATTTTCATATTGTTTTGTCACAGACTGCAGATATCGGCTTTGGACAGTAACAAGTAACGTGGTAGTCACTTATGACACCAGACTGATGGGGTTCAAAGCGCCTGATAGCTGCAGAATGCTAGTACCTGTGGGACACCACGTCCACATCAAAACTGAAATTTCAGGTAGGTACATTTTCAGGGTGGGTTATCTGAAGTTACTGTTTGAATGTTAAAGTCATAGTGTAAAAGGTCTTTGGCCTTTCAATTTTGCTTGTTGCAGCATTAGATGTATTAATGCTGAACACGACAACGGTTTGCGGGCCTCCTTCTGTTTGAAAGTTGACCATGAATGATCAATATAAGATCTGACTTCTGTATCCACGTCTAATGTCTTAACCATCAGCGTTGCCAATCATTTCTTCGCAATTTCTAATCTCCAGTGATAGGAAACTTTACAGGGCATTGCATCAGACGTAATTTTATCATCGGAAGAGGCTCCCTCGTCAAATAAATGTTTGGCCCATTCACATCCATGGAACTACTTTGGTCATGACTCTCAGTGTCCGATTCTTGTTGGCCTGTGCTAGGAATTGAGCCCACTTTACCTAGGTTGCAATTTCTGCAAGGACTATTTCCTCCTGACCTTATGCATGCTGACCCCTTGAGGTTTCTGTGAAAGTAAGAATCTATTGTTCTGAATTCCAAGACCCACTGCGGTTGATCCACAGCCAGTACCATGCCTTTTGCCCAGTCTTACCAAGTCCTGGGATCAAAACGTGGTAGAGTAGCGTCAAGCTCCAATCTACCTTGTTGTAAATGGATACCTGACCCTGCTCGGTACGATAAGGAAGGCAAAAGCACGAGGAAAGGTGAACTAGATAGGACCAGAACGGCCATACTATGGACTCTAGAAGGAAAGCGAAAGCATGGAAGTGCAAAAACCATCTGGCGGAGAACTGTGGAGGCAGAGATGCTCAGCATGAACCAGAGTTGGGGCACCACATGAAGGATAGCTGTGGAGACAGTTTGTTGCTGCCCTACAAGACGCCACTAAGCGTGATGTCCACTGATTGTTTTGTCAGTCAACGACCAAGGACCAAAGAAGAATAGTATAGTCAAGTCTCTAACACTTCCCTCCCTCCGGCAGTTTCTGCTATTGAAGTACCTCTACCTTTTATTTTTAGTATCTTCTCTCTTCTCTTTTTTGTCGTCCTCTGTCTCTTTCCATCAGTCTGTCCTGTTGTCACAATATATTCTAATATTTCTTTTCTCATAATGAAATGCCCAACGAAATTTTCTTGCTTCCTTCTTATGCGAGTAATAAGTTTCTATTGCGCATCGGCTTCTTTCTTTGTCATTTTGTTCATTATGCTCCCTATGGAGCATGTAAACACCAATGTAGCTGGTCCTATTTCAGGAAGCCTGTGCCAAGTTATTTATGTTCTCTTGTAGTGGTAGTTACTGTATCAATGTGTTTTATATGGTAATGTTAACTAGTCCCAGGTACATCCTAAGATTAATCCCCTCTTACGACAGACATGAGGCAGCTGTAGTCAGAGACATCCTGACCCTCAGGGAACTAGATGAAGCGGTTGATGTCATGACACTCTTATTACTCCATAACAGTGGCGTACTAAGGAAGACTCGAGGGGGCTGTCCGCCCCGAGTGACAGCCAGGAATTGAGATGGGATGCCACAAATACTATTTTGACAGTGATATACTGTTTAAAAATCTTAGACAAACATAAAGGTATGTTTTCAGGCACTCGTAAGAAATAAAGAAGTAGAACACTAGACAATAGAAAAACAACAGACGTGAGTGGCTTACCCAGGGTTCGAACCCCGTACCTTCCGTACGACAACACCGCCTAGCTATACAAGCGAATCACACTATCCTCCCGGCCAGCTAGGCATCCCCCAAAAAAGATGCTTTACTGACCGATCATTAGTGCGAAACACAAGACAACACCGGAAGTTTGCAATGGGCACCTCAGCCTATTAATGTGTGTTTTATAGGGGGTGCCAAAGCAAGGATCTGCTCCGGGTACCGAATATTTTAAGAACGCTCATGCTTCATAGCATCTTTATTATGAATGTTAATCAGAATCGACGTCATTGCTCTCTGGGCAAACCCGTAGGTGCTCAGTCTCCCTCAGCAAATGTCGAAGTATATGAATGCTAATTGTTCCTGTTGCGCACTGGTTGTATACACGGCGGATGCGTCCTCTCATACGTCCATCCCTGCTGGTCTTACGTTTGATGCCAAATTCCAGCAGTCTTAGCCTTGATGATTCATCGATTGCAGTGTCATTCTCTAATAGATCTTTATTATGATACAACAAACAAAAAGTTATATGCTTTCATAAATGGATACTTGCGTAAAATAGACGGATTGAAGTTGTATGACAAAATCACTAATGTGGAATTTATGACACGAACTAGACAAGTGTCAGTGGAACAAGACTTGAGAAGAAAATCGCTGACGGTGATTCCACATACATTAAGGAAACCTGTTGATAGCATCACAAGGCAGGCCTTGTTCTAGAATTCCCAGTTTAAGACATGTAGAGGGATACGGCCGAACACACGGAGAAGAGAATTGGTGACAAATATGAAAGAAATGAGGTAGTCATAGAAAGACCTGGAGCTGATGGCAAGGGACATAAAAACTTGGCATCAGTTTATTGAAGGCCTATGCTCCTTGGGGAGCTAAAGTGTGATGAATGAATGATTCTTTGGCTGAACTCTGAACTGCCGCATTTTCCACAGGAATGGAGATAGCTCGTTCATATACAGCAGTGGCACCCTCAATAACCAAGCCTCTCTCAGACCTGGATGTTGCCAACGAGAAAACGGTTTATCTTATGATTAAATCCTACAAGGGCGGAGCAGTATCACCCTGGATAACATCTCTTAAACCAGGTTAGCAATATAAATATAGGTTCTAAAAATTGTGTGACAAATATCAAAGATCAGAAAAGAGATAGGCTTCCTTGTGTTCATGAGGAAATGAGAGTTTGTTCTCATCATTCTAGAGAAGACACTAGGCGCATTCTTCAATCCAAATGGCAATCTATTAAACTCATAGTGTCCTTCTGAGGTAGTAAAAGCTAGGTATGGTCTAACCTCAGGCTTTACTGGAATCTGATAGTATCCTTTACTCAGATCCACTTTTGAGAAATATTTAGCTTTATTTAGCCTGGCAAGCAACTGATTTGTATCCGGCAATGGATACACCTGTCCTTCTGTAATAGCATTCAGTCTCCTGTAATCTATACAGAGTCTATGTTCTCCAGAGGGTTTCCTTAAAAGTACAACACTGGAACTATACGAAGATTCACTGTGTGAAATAATTCCTTCCTTGAACAAATAGTCTATCTCTTCCTTCAAAGCTTTCTCCTTAGCAAAAGGAATCGAATAGGGTTTCATACAGACAGGTGTGGGGTCTATCAGCTTCATATCATATTCCAATAGGTTTGTATGCCCTGGTCGGTCTGTTAACACCTCTGTATGAGTATCTAGAACCTGTTGTACTCTCTCTTTCTGAGTTTTCGTTAAATGTGTACTGATTTTCACCTGTGCCGCTGTCTCACAGGGGTGTAATGGATATTCAAATGATGAAAGTGGTTCCTTTTTCATCTCCATGGCAATGGACAAGGTCAACAAGTGTGTCTCTTCCTGATGTTCTCTTTCCAAATATTTCTTCAGGAGATTCACATGATAGATTTTTTCTTTCCCCTTCTTATCTATCTTATAATTTGTTCTAGACACCTTCTCTAGAACTGTATATGGACCTTGCCATCCAATTTGTAACTTATTCTGACTACCGGGTAGAAGAAGCAGTACCTTCTCTCCCACAGCCAAATCTCTGTCTTTAGCTTTCCTGTTATAATAGGCAGCATGTTTCTTCCTGGCTTGTTTCAAATTTTCATTGGCAAGTTTCCAGCCAGTTTTTAAACGAGTGGTCAGCTCATTCACATATTGGTATGAGGATGTAATATTTTCCTCTGCCTTTTCATCAGTCCACGTTCTTAACAGCGCTTCCAGTGGACCTTTTATTGGCCTTCCAAATAATAATGTTGCCGGGGCCATTCCGGTTGAACTATGGGGTACCTCCCGATAAGCAAAGAGGGCGGCGTGAAGGTACTGATCCCATGTATCTGGTTTTTCGTGTGCCAACTTTCTCAGGATCGACATCAACGTGCCATTAAATCTTTCCACTTGGCCGTTCCCTTGGGGGTGGTACACACTACAATGGAAGTGTTTGGCCTGGAAGATCCTGAAAACTTCTTCTGTTAGTTTCCCCTTGAACTGAGAGCCATTATCAGTCAAGATTTGATTGGGAAAGCCTAACCTTGTGAAAATTGTGAGCAATGCCTCTGCCACATGTTTAGAATCAATCGATGACAGGGCTACCGCCTCTCCCCACATAGAACAAGTGTCCACCAGAGTCAGAATGTAGCTGTTCCTTCTATTGGTTCAGGTGAGAGGTCCCACAAGATCCACGGCAACTCTCTCAAAGGGTGTTCCCACTATGGGCATTTCCTCCAGAGTTGCTGGTGCAGTCCAATGCTTAGGTGCTACTCGTTGGCACTCTGGACAGGATTTTACATATCGTTTGATATCTTCAGTTATCCCTGGCCAGAAATAGTGACAAGCTATACGCTGTCCTGTTGCGCTGATCCCCATATGACCACTGAAGGGAATCGCATGCCCTAGTTCCAACACTTTAGTCCTATATGAAGTGGGAAGGACCAGCTGTCCGTGACCATTGGATTCAGATCCAGCCTTCCTATATATCAGCTTGTTCTTCATATAAAACTCTCCCTTGCCTGGAGGTGTATGGGTTTTGGGCAACTTCTTGAAACACGGCTTGAGTGTTTTGTCCTCAGCCTGTGCCTTCCTCATCTCATCTGGATGAGTATTTATTGGATTATCCTCCTCCTTTTTAGACTGTGATCTGCCTGCACCAGGTGAGAACTCACAACGGAATCGTAATCTAAACCGGTATCATATAAACACCTTATAGTGACACCATTACAGATGACATCTTCACACACTGGGGGGTGGTATGGTTCCTGTAGTTCTGCAGGTTTGACCTTTTTTTCCTTTTTCCCAGATGTCATAGCAGCACAATGAGGAGGTTTCCTTCTACAATGGTCAGTGTCATGATTGTTCATCTTACAATTTTTACACCACCTTTTCCCTTGGTTGAAAGATTTTCTTTCATCATATTTCCTTTCATCGAATTGTGGGGTTTTATTTTTATTGTCATACCGTGGCCTATCTAATTGGTGCTTACCTTTGTTTTGATCTCTAGGATCAAATTTATTAAAGTTCTGTGGTGCCCTAAAATTTTCCACCTGTTTCTTTTTATTACCTGATACCTCTGCCTGAGCCGCTTGATACCTTTCTGCAACATTTAGCAACTCACCCAGCCTCTCTGCACCTTGTTCCATGAGAAACTTTCTCAGGTCGGGAGCCATGGACTCTCTTAGTTGTTCTATAAGGACCATTTCCTTAAGATCTTGGGTTTTCCCCAGAGAAGTCCATTTCTCCAAGTATGTCTCTAACCGTGCAGAGAACTGGTGATAGGTTTCACCTGACAGTAATTTAGCATTCCTAAATTTTTTCCTATAAAATTCTGCGTTCTTTTCATATCTTAACAAAAGAGCCTGCTTTAGCATGTCATAATTTTCCTGATCATCTCTGCTCATTTTGGCAAAAACTTCATAAGCTGCCCCACGAAGCCCTTGAGATAACTTTAAGCTCCACCTTTCTCTTTCTAACCCATATGTGGTAGCTAATAGTTCATATCTATTTAGATAGCTCTCAATATCATCGTCTTTCTCAACAAAATGATCTAAATGAAAATTCATAGCTGAGGTTGAGGCTCCCTGACTAGCAGTGGCATCAGAGGTAAAGGGACTGGCACCATTTTCAGGAGCATGGCCTTGAAACTCAAACTCTCTTAGTCGTAACTCATGTTCCCTTTGTAATCTCTTATCTTCTGCTTCCCTTTCTGCAGCTAATCGCTTGTCTTCCCTTTCTGCAGCCTGTCTTCTTTCCTCGGCTTCCCTTTCTGTCTTTTTTTCTTCTCTTTCTGCCTCCAATTTCTTAGCCTCAGCCTCAATCTGCAGCCTCTTAGTCTTAGCCTCAGCCTGTAACCTCTTAATTTCCTTTTCAGCCTCTAACTTTCTTTCGGCCTCTTTTTCTAATCTTCTTTCTTCTCGTTCAATATATTTGTCACATTCAGCAGTGACATAAGCAATCATAATTTGCCCGTCCATTCCTAACTCTTTCGCAGTCTGCACAGCAGCAGATCGAAATTTGGCCAGGTCCGCCATTTTCTAGCAGGTAAATGTATGTAATGTCTAACTAAACAATACAAACTATAATTACTTATCCAAAGACACCACAGGCACTGAGATTAATTACTTTCACTACTATATATATCCTGATTCAACTACAAAGTGAACCAGGAATCAGAATCAAGTGTAATCACAATTTATATGTACAGAATTTATAAATATGAATCTTGTAGTGACATATTTTATTAATATTATCCTATGTGTGTCAGTGTGTAGTAGTACTATGAGGTAATACTGGTTTTGTTTTTCAAGCTATGTTGTTATTTGTCATCATGACTTCAAGTGTTTGTTTATCTGGGAAATAGTATGGGGAAAAAGTTCACAGTTCCTGTCAATTTAAACAAGGTATTGTCCCTCTTTTTTTATTAAAATGTCAATTTTTGAGGGGACACATAATGTTGAGCTCCACTGGCCACAGAGGCTTAACTTTCGTGATGGCGGCAGGAAAAGACTCCTCTGCTCGATTGCTCCCCTGTGTTCTGGAGACACCTCACTAGTCGCTATCTGGACCCAGGAGTATGCTGTCAGCCTCCAGATTCAGCAAATCTCAGACCAGGTGCTGCTCAATAACTTTAGGACCACAGTCCCACAATTCATGGAAATAATACAGAATTACGTTGACTGGCAATTAATAGGCACAAAATCCGATCTGCCGATGTCCCAGGCTTTTATTTAGAAAAATATGCACTGGCGCTCAACGCACTGGTTCTTTAGTAAGTTTATTTGAAAATGTGGTGCTGAACTAACGCTTCAAATTGCCTATATTGGCGGGTCTAACCAATCGAGCCATGTTTACACCAGCGTTTGAAAAAAAGTAATCCTACTCACGTTTCCCTAACAACAAAGAATCAATATTTATAGCCCGACTAATCGTGTTTAGCCTTACATTTACTTTCCGCCAATCAAATAGGAGGTAACATGGGGACCTATTTCCCGTACAATGGTGGTGTCAAAATCTGCCACTGAGCGATTCTGATTTTGGTGTTGTCTGACATCCCTCACTATTTCTTTTGGCTATAATTTGTTAATTCCTAGACTATTTGCGTAACGTTTAACATATTCTTTGTCAGCAAGTCCTAAGGAACCCAAATATATAAATTTAATGGGGCTAAGGGGCTGCGTTCAAAATATGTATTTTCTTCTACCTCCCGTTCACTTCGATCGATGTGGTGTCTGGGTACTGTAATGTTTTCAAACGTAAACCAGTATAATGTCATGTTTCCTAATAAGCGTTTTGTAAGTTTTTTAAACCTAACTCTCGTATGGGTAGTGTTTTTTATCACTGTCGATTTGAAAAAAAGCTAGTGCTTGTGGCCTTACACGCGTGATGGTAGTAATTGTACAGCGACACGCGTGTTAGTGTATAAAATGACATGAATGGAATATTAATATAGGTCAGCTTGCGTATCTCAAGGTTTTTCTTAGAAAGGCAGTACACGTTTTATTGAAGAAAGCGTGTAGTGATGCAGTAGGCTTTTACTATCAACGTGAAACGTTACAATTTGCAGACGAAGTAGAAAACAAGGGGGATTTCGAGTACAGTCATTGTGACAGCACTGTTCTTTACCATTCTTCTTTCCTTTTATTGAAGTTATTTGTTAGGCTTTACATTTACTTTTTAATTTATATATGTGGATTAGAATTTCACACGACACTCGACAAAAGCACCTCTTATTGAATTTGCATATTTTGTTAATGAATCATGTTTTCATGTAGCTGCATTGTTTTATACTTTCTGAATGTCTCATGGTCATTTTATAAAGTAGTTGTGTTCTATGTTATGAATAAAGCAGTGCTAGGAGTTGTTTTTGAAGGTATTTCTTTTCAATCAAAAAATTCGGTGTGGTGCGAGCAAATTTTCATTCCGAAAGTTTGGCTTAGAGAAAAAAAAAGTCTGGGAACCACTGAACTACATGTTCATTTTTGCGTTAAGCTAAAAAAAAAAAAAATAAATAAATACAGTAAAATCATGTATACTCCAGATCCAGGTGGTTCTCATGAATCACCGCTCACGCAACTAAAAGAAAATAATCTCCACTCTAACCAGTCCTGCCCGTGGTTCTTGCCCTAATGGCTATTGATACGAAGTGGGTTTTGCGCATGCCTGCTTTTTTCGTCTGCAATTAGAGGTGGGGTGGGGAGGAACAGCGGTACCTTTAATAGGATAAAAGGTATGTACTCCCATAGCAGATACTGCAGCAGCGGATAGAAGTGTTAGAGACTACACTATACTAGGCCCAGCTTGGAGAGGTGAGGTGACCAGTTCCTAGCTGCCTTTCCCTTCCCTAACTCAAGCGCAGAGTCAGGTTCCCATTTACACCTTGGTAGACTAGAGTGTGACGCAACCGTGTTTCAAATACGGTACTTTCGCCACGAGAAGAGGCCCAGCGCTCTAAGCACTCTGCCAATCGGATGGTCGTTTAGAAGGATACGGATAGGATTGACGATTACACTTCTTATGTCCTCGTACTCTCGGATTCAAATGCCTTAAGCTTCATCATCATCAAGCCCTATGCCTGGCAGTATAGGTGATCATGTCTCTCCACAACTTACTGTCTACAGTACTATTGATCTATTCTATTCTTGAAGTCTTTCCATGTCATGATGTCAAACTGTCTAGAATCTTCTACCTTTTTTTTTCGTCCTTTATACCTGTTTCCTTCCATTTTTCCTGTTGTCACGATATACTCCAGCTTCCTTCTTCTCACAAAATGCGCAAAGAAAGTGGATTGCTTCCTTGTAACCTATTGAATAAGCTTCCTTTGCGATTTGGCCTCTTCCAGGACATCCTCATTACTCATTTTTGCTGTCTGTTACAATCTCTGTATGTGTATGTGGTGCCACAGTAAATGACTGAGTGAAACAGTTCATAAAGCAACGTTCAATAATCCTGACTAAGTAGAATTAAATTAATAACTCGAGTGCATTTGACACACAGACGTAACATTTATTAGTGTCTACCTTGGGACTCCATAACAACTCGATCATAAATAATTACAGCGCAGTTATCCATTCAAACATTGGTTAATCCAACAATGTGCTGTGTATATCCATAACAAATTTCCATATTTTTTACGATAAATCCATTCTTGGCAATTACTGTACAATATACGATCACGTCGAATCTGACACAACCACTTAACATCCGCTAGGCAATCATAGCCATGATCATATCTCGATCGTTAGGTTATAAATCCACACTCAATTAGGATCTTTCACTCATCAAAATACACTTTGGACACAATCATGACTTGTTCTTATGTTGCTCACCTCAACCCCCATACGTCATATCGCAACCGCACCTACACACAATCGCATCGAACTCTTGATGTGCACCACAAAGTTTTTAAATGTAAGATCCTAAGTGATGCGCAAAAAGAGTCATAACACTTGTGGTGAAGTGGGATGTTATAAATATTTATATGGGACTTAGTGTACTGACTGAGATCAGCTGTGAAGGTATCTATATCTATTAAGAGTAGTGTATTATAGATAACCTTACTTGCTACCACATATCTATATATCTCAGTCAGAATTATTCTGGAATAGTGTGATGACTACGTTATGTGTCTAGGGTATGTGTATGATGAAGTGTAAGTCACAACAACAGACAGATAAACAATTTAATTTAATCCACTACTCTTGACAACACTGTGACACTCACATACATATAACACTCTATGAGAATATCTTAAGGAGTCACTGATAACTTTTCAAATAACAATATGTATTCATTGTTATCATAAAGGTATATGTGTCCTGATTCAAATACAAAGGAACCAGGAATCACAATCAATTTTAATTACAAGTATATGTACAGACTTTATCAATATGAATATTGTAGTGACATATATTATTAAAATATCCTATGTGTGTCAGTTGTGTAGTGGTAATATGAAGTAATACTGGTTTTGTTTTGTTCAAGCTCTGTTGGTATTTGTCATCATGACTTCAATAGTTTGTCTTTTGGGACTAGTATTGGAGATGTTCTCAGTTCCTGATATTAAGACAATTAAATTCCCCTCTGAATGTTATTTTTACAAAGTCAGTTCAAGATGAGGGGACATAATGTTGAGCTCAGCTGGCCAACTCTGCTTATCTTGAGTGATGGCGGCAGGAAAGGACTCCTCTGCTCGAATTCTCCTCTGGGCCAGGAGACACCTCACTGATAGCTAAAAAGACCAAGGAGTATGCTGTCCGACTCTGGATTCAGCAAAGCTCTGACCAGGTGCTGCTCAGTACCATCAAGACCACGGTCCCTGAAAACAAGAAGGATGTACCTTCTACTTCATAACTAATTGATACTCTAGTTCTACACTGAGCACAATACAACACAAACATTGAGTTCAGAGCGTTAGGCCAACTGTCAGCTTCATCTGAAATACTTTATACCAGTATTTACCTCCTTAATGGTTACCACGCCTCTGCACTTCCAGCATTATTTCTGTCTAATCAATCATCCAGGTGTCAGTGTACTATTTGGCCATTCCATGCCGTTTTACTTCCCTCCGACACCCTCTGTTCAGGCTGGAGCATTATAGGCTTTATCTCCTGTTTGCCACTGAACTACACATATATATACAGGCATAAATTAACAATTTACATTCAATTTTCATTAAAAGATACTGAATGGTTCAAGCTTACCACAATTCATAGAATAAACACAGATACGTTGATTAGCAATGAATTCTGGCACATTTACTGGCACAAATTCCCATCTGCTTATGTTCCAGGCTTTTATTTAACACAAATATGAGCTGGCTTCAACGCACTGTTGCTTTATCAAGATTATTTGCACTAGTGGTCTCGAACTAACGCTCCTAAGTGAGTATATCAGCGAGTCTAGCCAATGAGGCCACGTTTCGACAAGTGTTTGAAAAAAATGTTACCTTTTCACGTCTCCCCTAACAACGAAAGATAGTATTTATAGCCCGACCAATCGTGGTTAGTCTTTCATTTGTTGCGCTCCAATCAATTTGGAGTTTACATGGTAGGCTAATTCTGTAACGTAAGATTTTTTTCAAACACGTTATAAAAAAATTTTATGAGCAGAAATGATTCCATGCTGTCAGGCATCCCCACTATTTTATTTTGGGTATAATTTATTAATTCCTGGACTATTTGCGTAACGTTTTACATATTCTTTGTCAGCAAGCCCTAAGGAACCCAAATATACAAATTTAAAAGAGCTACGTGGCTGCGTTCAAAATATGTATTTTCTACCTCCTGTTTCGAAGATGTGCTGTCTGGGTACTGTTATGTTTTCAAACGTAAACCCATCTATTGTTATCTTTCCTAATAAGAGTTTTTCAGGATTTATAAACCTAACTCTGGGATGGGTAATGTATTTTATCACTGTCCGTCTGAAAAAAAGTTAGTGCATGTAGTCTTACACGCGTGATGGCAGCATTTGTGTATCGCGCGAAGCGTGTTTAGTGTTCGGCTTTCTGCCTCTCCCTTCTCGCTATCCTTTTGTCCATCTGTCTTTTGATCTTGGTAACATAGTGTAGAAAAAGACATGAATGGAATTTAAAATTTAGGTCAACTTGCATATTTCAAGGTTTTTCTTAGAAAGGCAGCACATTTTATTGTGTGTTTGGGAAACGCGTGTATGTTGCAGAAGGCCTTTAATATCAACGTGAAACGTTACAATTTGCATACGCAGTAGAAAACAAGGGGATTTCAAGTACAGTCATTGTGACAGCACTGTTCTTTACCATTCTTCTTCCTTTATTTATTATATGTATTTATTAGGCTTTATATTTACTTGATAATTTATATATGTGGATTAGAATATTCCACGACACCTCCCCTCTTAAAACAGACATTATATGTCAGTCCTTTATTCTATATTCACATAGAGAAATGTATTATTATTTCTGGGGTTTACGGTGATTCTCATCACACGGATGGCGGCTTAAAAAATCCGCTCCCAAATTGGTTTTTCCAGATATATACTCAATGCTAAAATTATATGGAGCCAAAAGTAAAGACCATCGGAGTAACCTGGAGTTCTCATGCCTAGCCTGTGCTAGAAACGATAACGGTTTGTGGTCTGTTTGCAACTTAAATGCCTTCCCATATAGATAAATATTGAATTTCTTTATCGCCCATATTACTGCAAGACATTCTTTTTCGCTAGTTGAGTAGTTGATTTCAGCTTTATTCAACTTTCTGCTAGCATATGCCACTGGGCTTAATTCCCCATCCAATGCATCTGATTTCTGTAGTAGAGATGCACCTAACCCAATATTACTTGCATCCGTCCTTACTATGAATTCTTGACTTAAGTCAGGTAATTTCAAAATGGGTTTACTTGTGAGCTTTTCCTTCAATTCTTGGTAAGTCATTTCACATTGTGGTGTCCATGTAATGCGATCTGGATGTCCTTTACGTGTCAATTCAGTTAACGGTGCACATATGGAATTAAAGTTTTTGATATACTTCTGGTAGAAACCACATAATGAGACAAAGGATCTCACGTCCTTCTTGGTTTGTGGTCTCGGGGCTTTCTGTAGTTTCTCTAAATTCTTTGGGTCAGGGGTCATGTTTCCCTGATAAACTGTGTGTCCCAAAAATACCAATTCTTTACATCCAACGCAACATTTGGTTGGTCGGGCTGTTAAATTTGCCTCCCTAAGTCGATCAAACAGCATGTTCAGAGAGTCAATGTGTTCCTCAAATGTTTCTGTTGCTATAAGGATATCATCCATAAAATTTGTTATACAGGGATTATTCAGAGGATCCAATAATTTTCTCATCATTCTAGAAGAAGACACTAGGCGCATTCTTCAATCCAAATGGCAATCTATTAAACTCATAGTGTCCTTCTGAGGTACTAAAAGCTAGGTATGGTCTAACCTCAGGCTTTACTGGAATCTGATAGTATCCTTTACTCAGATCCACTTTTGAGAAATATTTAGCTTTATTTAGTCTGGCAAACAGCTGATTTGTATCCGGCAATGGATCCACCTGTCCCTCTGTAATAGCATTCAGTCTCCTGTAATCTATACAGAGTCTATGTTCTCCAGAGGGCTTCCTTAAGAGTACAACACCGGAACTATACGAAGACTCACTGTGCGAAATAATTCCTTCCTTCAATAGATAGTCTATCTCTTCCTTCAAAGCTTTCTCCTTAGCAAACGGAATCGAATATGGTTTCATACAGACAGGTGTGGAGTCTATTAGTTTCATATCATATTCCAATAGGTTTGTATGCCCTGGTCGGTCTGTTAACACCTCTGCATGATTATTTAGAACCTGTTGCACTCTCTCTTTCTGAGTTTTCGTTAAATGTGTACTGATTTTCACCTGTGCTGCTGTCTCACAGGGGTGTAATGGATATTCAAATGATGAAAGTGGTTCCTTTTTCATCTCCATGGCGATGGACAAGGTCAACAAGTGTGTCTCTTCCTGATGTTCTCTTTCCAAATATTTCTTCAGGAGATTCACATGATAGATTTTTTCTTTCCCCTTCTTATCTATCTTATAATTTGTTCTAGACACCTTCTCTAGAACTGTATATGGACCCTGCCATCCAATCTGTAACTTATTCTGACTCCCGGGCAAAAGAAGCAGTACCTTCTCTCCCACAGCCAAATCTCTGTCCTTCGCCTTCCTGTTATAATAGGCAGCATGTTTCTTCCTGGCTTGTTTCAAATTTTCATTGGCAAGTTTCCAGCCAGTTTTTAACCGAGTGGTCAGCTCATTCACATATTGGTATGAAGATGTAATGTTTTCCTCTGCCTTTTCATCAGTCCACGTTCTTAACATAGCTACATATGGACCTTTAATTGTGTGACCTATTTGTCCATGCACCGGTATGGTCTCTTCCACTCGAAGCTTTATAGTGATGATTTTTCCTCCCAGAATTATCATTCACAAAACGACCGCTACCAATTTTTTCTTTTGGGGCTTTCTCCCCTCTTAAAATTCTTGATGAGAGATTTCCTCTCTACATCCTCTTCCTCCAGTTTGTTTAAGTCCGATTGAGGGATTTTCGGCTTATCCTGGGGTAAGACATCTTTTTGCACTCTCCGCATAGTGGCCATTGTAAAACAGTTAAGTGAAGCTTGTCCGTGAAAAGGGGCTTCCCATTCCATTTGGTCCACTTTATCAAATTTATATCTCTTTGTATTTTCAGGCCTACTTTTGCCCCGGGGCGTGTCCAGGTCCTGATCCATGTTCCCACTTGTGGGTGTTCCCTCATGTGCTATGCTACACCTTTCTACAAAATTCTCAATGTCCCATCTTGCTTTGGGCCAATAATAATTGTGAGCCACCTTTTGAATGATGGTACCTATTTTCTCATGGTCCCCATCTGGTTTCACATGTAGGCTCCTTATTAAGTCTGCCCTATATCTTTTTGGAAGAACCAGCTGTCCCTGACCTTTGGATCTAGCTCCAGTCTTCCTATACATCAACTTGTTTTTAATGTAAAAATCTCCCTTGCCTGGAGTTGTATGACAAGTTGACAATTTTCTGAAACAAGGCTTGAGTGTTTTATCCCCAGCCTGTGCCTTCCTCATCTCTTCTGGAGTGGTATCCAACATAATATCCTCCTCCTGTCTTGAGGTCGACCTGACCTGAAGGGTTGCCATATACACAGGTTTCCTTCTGCAACGGTCAGTGTCATGATTGTTCATCTTACAATTTTTACACCACCTTTTTCCTTGGTTGAAAGATTTTCTTTCATCATATTTCCTTTCATCGAATTGTGGGAATTTATTTTTATTTTCATACCGTGGCCTATCAGACTGGTGCTTACCTTTGTGTTGATCCCTAGGATCAAATTTATTAAAGTTCTGTGGTGCCCTAAAGTTATCCACTTGTTTCTTTTTATTACCTGTTACCTCTGCTTGAGCTGCTTGATACCTTTCAGCAACATTTAGCAACTCACCCAGCCTCTCTGCACCTTGTTCCATGAGAAACTTTCTCAGGTCTGGAGCCATGGACTCTCTTAATTGCTCTATAAGGACCATTTCCTTAAGATCTTGGGTTTCCCCAGAGAAGTCCATTTCTCCAAGTATGTCTCTATTCGTGCAGAGAACTGGTGATAGGTTTCACCTGACAGTAGTTTAGCATTCCTAAATTTTTTCCTATAAAATTCTGCATTCTTTTCATACCTTAACAAAAGAGCCTGCTTTAGCATATCATAATTTTCCTGATCACCTCTGCTCATTTTTGCAAAAACTTCATAAGCTGCCCCACGAAGTCCCTGAGATAACTTTAAGCTCCACCTTTCTCTCTCTAACCCATATGTGGTAGCTAATAGTTCATATCTATTTATATAGCTCTCAATATCATCGTCTTTCTCAACAAAATGATCTAAATGAAAATTCATAGCTGAGGTTGAGGCTCCTTGAGTAACCGTAGCATCAGAGGCAAAGGGACTGGCACCATTTTCAGGAGCATGGCCTTGAAACTCAAACTCCCTTAGTCGTAACTCATGTTCCCTTTGTAATCTTTTATCTTCTGCTTCCCTTTCTGCAGCTAATTTCCTCTCTTCCCTTTCTGCAGCCAATCTTCTGTCTTCTCTTTCTGCCTCCAATTTCTTAGCCTCAGCCTCAATCTGCAACCTCTTAATTTCCCTTTCAGCCTCTAACCTTCTTTCGGCCTCTTTTTCTAATCTTCTTTCTTCGCGTTCAATAAATTTGTCACATTCCGTGGTGACGTAGGCAACCATAACTTGCCCATCTAATCCTAACTCTTTTGCAGTCTGAACAGCAGCAGATCGAAACTTGGCCAGGTCCGCCATTGTCTATCAGGTAAATTTCTACAATGTCTAACCAACAATTTAATCTCTAAATATATCTAATGGACAACACAGGCACCGTGAGCTCAACCTTATTTAATTCCACCCAAGGATACCTTTTAATTCTTATATTCCCTGAAGTGAATTACCCCCAATATTTTTAATAGGGAAAGATTCAAAATCCCAAGAGCGAGACCCCAATATATTGGTGAAGTGGGATGTTATAAATATTTATATGGGACTTAGTGTACTGACTGAGATCAGCTGTGAAGGTATCTATATCTATTAAGAGTAGTGTATTATAGATAACCTTACTTGCTACCACATATCTATATATCTCAGTCAGAATTATTCTGGAATAGTGTGATGACTACGTTATGTGTCTAGGGTATGTGTATGATGAAGTGTAAGTCACAACAACAGACAGATAAACAATTTAATTTAATCCAATACTCTTGACAACACTGTGACACTCACATATATATAACACTCTATGAGAATATCTTAAGGAGTCACTGATAACTTTTCAAATAACAATATGTATTCATTGTTATCATAAAGGTATATGTGTCCTGATTCAAATACAAAGGAACCAGGAATCACAATCAATTTTAATTACAAGTATATGTACAGACTTTATCAATATGAATATTGTAGTGACATATATTATTAAAATATCCTATGTGTGTCAGTTGTGTAGTGGTAATATGAAGTAATACTGGTTTTGTTTTGTTCAAGCTCTGTTGGTATTTGTCATCATGACTTCAATAGTTTGTCTTTTGGGACTAGTATTGGAGATGTTCTCAGTTCCTGATATTAAGACAATTAAATTCCCCTCTGAATGTTATTTTTACAAAGTCATTTCAAGATGAGGGGACATAATGTTGAGCTCAGCTGGCCAAATCAGCTTATCTTGCGTGATGGCGGCAGGAAAGGACTCCTCTGCTCGAATTCTCCCCTGGGCTCTGGAGACACCTCACTGATAGCTAAAAAGACCAAGGAGTATGCTGTCCGACTCTGGATTCAGCAAAGCTCTGACCAGGTGCTGCTCAGTACCATCAAGACCACGGTCCCTGAAAACAAGAAGGATGTACCTTCTACTTCATAACTAATTGATACTCTAGTTCTACACTGAGTACAATACAACACAAACATTGAGTTCAGAGCGTTAGGCCAACTGTCAGCTTCATCTGAAATACTTTATACCAGTATTTACCTCCTTAATGTTACCACGCCTCTGCACTTCCAGCATTATTTCTGTCTAATCAATCATCCAGGTGTCAGTGTACTATTTGGCCATTCCATGCCGTTTTACTTCCCCTCCGACACCCTCTGTTCAGGCTGGAGCATTATAGGCTTTATCTCCTGTTTGCCACTGAACTACACATATATATACAGGCATAAATTAACAATTTACATTCAATTTTCATTAAAAGATACTGAATGGTTCAAGCTTACCACAATTCATAGAATAAACACAGATACGTTGATTAGCAATGAATTCTGGCACATTTACTGGCACAAATTCCCATCTGCTTATGTTCCAGGCTTTTATTTAACACAAATATGAGCTGGCTTCAACGCACTGTTGCTTTATCAAGATTATTTGCACTAGTGGTCTCGAACTAACGCTCCTAAGTGAGTATATCAGCGAGTCTAGCCAATGAGGCCACGTTTCGACAAGTGTTTGAAAAAAAATGTTACCTTTTCACGTCTCCCCTAACAACGAAAGATAGTATTTATAGCCCGACCAATCGTGGTTAGTCTTTCATTTGTTGCGCTCCAATCAATTTGGAGTTTACATGGTAGGCTAATTCTGTAACGTAAGATTTTTTTTCAAACACGTTATAAAAAAATTTTATGAGCAGAAATGATTCCATGCTGTCAGGCATCCCCACTATTTTATTTTGGGTATAATTTATTAATTCCTGGACTATTTGCGTAACGTTTTACATATTCTTTGTCAGCAAGCCCTAAGGAACCCAAATATACAAATTTAAAAGAGCTACGTGGCTGCGTTCAAAATATGTATTTTCTACCTCCTGTTTCGAAGATGTGCTGTCTGGGTACTGTTATGTTTTCAAACGTAAACCCATCTATTGTTATCTTTCCTAATAAGAGTTTTTCAGGATTTATAAACCTAACTCTGGGATGGGTAATGTATTTTATCACTGTCCGTCTGAAAAAAAGTTAGTGCATGTAGTCTTACACGCGTGATGGCAGCATTTGTGTATCGCGCGAAGCGTGTTTAGTGTTCGGCTTTCTGCCTCTCCCTTCTCGCTATCCTTTTGTCCATCTGTCTTTTGATCTTGGTAACATAGTGTAGAAAAAGACATGAATGGAATTTAAAATTTAGGTCAACTTGCATATTTCAAGGTTTTTCTTAGAAAGGCAGCACATTTTATTGTGTGTTTGGGAAACGCGTGTATGTTGCAGAAGGCCTTTAATATCAACGTGAAACGTTACAATTTGCATACGCAGTAGAAAACAAGGGGATTTCGAGTACAGTCATTGTGACAGCACTGTTCTTTACCATTCTTCTTCCTTTATTTATTATATGTATTTATTAGGCTTTATATTTACTTGATAATTTATATATGTGGATTAGAATATTCCACGACAACACTGTCCATGGTATTTTTTAAAATAAGCTTTAGCTCAGGATGCTGAAACAAACAAATATTTGCTTACACTAATCTTAACTCTAACCCTGGTTCGAACTTTCTGAAGAATAATTACATGCGACAGACATTGAGGCCGTGAGTTAAACAACATGAAAACAACAACAACAACAAAACAACAACATATTTCTTATTACTGCTTTTTCTGTTGCTAGAGTAGTTAGAACGCTTACCTTTAGCGGTAAAGTTACCGGGTTCTGGTAGCGTCACGCTTCAGTTTACCTAGCTGTAAATGGACACTTGACTCTGCTCTTGGGTTAGGGGAGAAAATGGTAACGAGGAGACGAACTGGTCACTCAAAAAAGCTAGACCTAATATAGTGAAGTCTCTAACACTTCATTCTCCTACGGCAGGTTCTTCTATGGGACATCTGTACCATTACTACCACTCATTATTATTATTAATTAATTAATTAAGTAAGGGAGTACCGACTTGAGCGACTTAATCGGCCGCCGTATCAATAACCGTTTGGGCAAAATCCGATACATGTCCCACTATTATGTAGTTCAAACGATACGAAGAAACTGCGAGATTATTGCTATTCATTAATTTGGGTTTCTAACTCGGGTCACTAATCGTAAAATATCATTTTTTCTTCCCCCCTCCCCATTCCATTCTGGATCTTCAGGTGACAAAGTTCAGATGAGCAACTTTGATGGAAGCTTTGATCTCAAGCGGTTAGAAAGAACAAGCCACCTGGTCATGTTCGCAGCTGGCACGGGCTTCACGTCAATGGTTACAATCATCGTTCATTCTCTATTTGTGTTACAACAGTATAGTTTGTAAGTCACCTCTGCATATCTCGTGTTCTTAACTGTCCATCTTCTTGCATGTTAAATGTTATATTTGATAACCGTTCATCAATGTATGAAATCAGAATGATTGTTCTTATGGGATGACCACAATATGTAAACTGTAATCAATTTTAATCACTTTTATTTAACTTCACGTGAGGTTTAAATATTTGTCGTGTTTCACATCTTTGAAGCTCAAACTCTCTATGTTCAACAATTCGCAGAAAGCTGAAACTCTGCAAGCAGCTCCCTCTTTTGGTACACTTTAATGTGTCAAGTTTTGATTGGTATTAACCCATTTGGTGTATATAATAGTTATAAATAATGCACAATTAGGTTAAAATAACATCATTCAAGTAAGGGAAATAAAGAACTACAAATACGTATTGTATTTCGTGTCTCAAGGGGGTGGGGATTTGAAACGGACAGTAGTTCTTCAGTTCACGAATACATATTTCTGTGTTTGGAAGATATGACTAATTATTGATTAATGATAACTGATCAATCACTTTTATTCTATTCAACAAAATATATGGAACATTTTGTTTCTTTCATAAAAAAGTAGGTCCCTAAAAAATATATTCCCTTCACTAGTTTTTAGTAGTTACCAACATTCAGTTCTTCTTCACCTTTTATCTCTCACAGGAGCACGAGCCTTCAACAAACTTTTGTTCCTGTCACGTGCCGTCTGCTCAAGGTCTTTTCGTGTCTTTTTCATCCCCTTCATGTCTCTTTCTAGTTCTCTTCTCCATGTGTTCTTTAGTCGTCCTCTACCTCTTACCCTGGGGATTCCAGAACAAGGACTGCCTAGTAATGCTATCAACAGGTTTCCTCAGTGTGTGTCCTATCCATCTCCAGCGTCTTCTTCTCATCTCTTGTTCCACTGGTACTTGTCTGGTTCTTGTCATCTCTTGTTCCACTGGCACTTGTCTGGTTCTTGTCATCTCATGGTCCACTGGCACTTGTCTGGTTCTTGTCATCTCATGGTCCACTGGCACTTGTCTGGTTCTTGTCATCTCATGGTCCACTGGCACTTGTCTGGTTCTTGTCATCTCATGGTCCACTGGCACTTGTCTGGTTCTTGTCATCTCATGGTCCACCGGCACTTGTCTGGTTCTTGTCATCTCATGGTCCACTGGCACTTGTCTGGTTCTTGTCATCTCATGGTCCACTGGCACATGTCTGGTTCTTGTCATCAGTTCCGTATTAGTGATCTTGTCATACCACTTCAATCTGTCTATTTTACGCAAGCTTCCACTTATGACAGCCTGCATCTTTTTGGTTCTTGTTTTTGTTGTAACATTCAGTAACATGCTGTATAACTGATGAAGAAAAAAATATCATGCAATCAATCAATTATAGTTTTTAAAGTGGGTGAACGAAAATAGGCAGCATTTGTTTTACTTGATCATAGAAATGGCTCACATTACGACATTGATGCTGTCACGTACTTCCCTTCAAAGCATGTATATACGGCTTAGACAGCAGAGACTACACTGGCTTGGCGATGTCCACTGCATGGCACATACTTGCATCCCTAAAGATGGGCAACTGACAGATGGTACAAGAACAGCCGGACGACCGCACCTGAGGTTTAAAGATGTGTGCAATAGAGACATAAGGCACCGGATATAAATCCAACAACCTGGGAGGATGAAGCTGCCGATCGCACCAAGTGGCAATACTCGCTACGGCGCCACCTCATATTGGACGAAAAGAAGCTCCACAATAAGCAGAAGAGAAAAGAACACGCCTAAAAGAACACAAGGTAAAAAGTAGCTGAGGACTATCACCTCAGGGGCACATCCTCATAGTGAGTTATGACTGTAGGAGCTATTACACGACATCACGTTCTGTGTCAGGGATATACTAAATTTTTAATTTTTTTAACCAGGAGTTTTGCCTCGCGTTGGCGAGGCGCGTCCAGTTCAATCAAGACACAAGGTCCATCGGTTATATTATGGCGCATGTAAAAAAACGAAACAAAAAGAGTAGAGAAAAGAAGCAGAGAGCGAATATAAATGCATATAAAAATGGCAAGGGGCCATTGGCGTAAATCGATGTTGCCACTTTGGTTAAATCAAGTGAGAAATGACACGATGGAAAAAGCCAGTGAGAAATGACGCGGTGGTAAAACCCAGTAAGAAATAACATGCCGGTAAAAGCCAGTGAGAAATGACGCGATGGTAAAACCCAGTAAGAAATGACGCGATGGTAAAACTCAGTGGGAAATGACGCGATGTTAAAACCAAGCTGGTCAAGACCGCACTCCACCTCCACGTGGTGGTCCTGGAAACAGTCTGCAGCAGTGCAGTCTGGCTGAGCGAGTGCGGATCGCAATGGGAAGGCAAACCCGGTCCCTAAAAATGCCGTGCTGAAGTCGGATGTGTCGACCGAAAGGTGCAGATATCACAGCTTAGGCGTAAACAGACACAACGCAACCACCGTCCTTTTCAGGGCGAACGAAGAAGAAGAAGAAGAAACCCAGCGAGAAATGACGCGGTGGTAAAACCCAGTGAGAAATGACGCGGTGATATAAAAGCCAGTGAGAAATGACGCGGTGAAGCCAGTGAGAAATGACGCGATGGTATAAAAACCAGTGAGAAATGACGCGGTGGTATCAAAGCTAGTGAGAAATGACGCGGTACTATAGAAGCTAGTGAGAAATGACGCGGTGGTATAAAACCCAGTGAGAAATGAGGCGATGGTAAAAACCAGTGAGAAATGACGCGGTGGTATAGAAGCTAGTGAGAAATGACGCGGTGGTATAAAACCCAGTGAGAAATGACGCGATGGCAAAAGCCAGTGAGAAATGACGCGGTGGTATCAAAGCCAGTGATAAATGACGCGGTGTAGAACCAAGTGAGAATTGTCATCACTTCCACATTGGCGATTCTATCGCATACATTCAATCCTTCTATTCTACGTAACATCCCATTTATGAAAGCCTACAACTTCTTGTATGTCATGTTTGTTGTTGTCAATGTTTCAGAGCCATACAACATCTGAGTTGAACATTCTAATATTTGTTGTCTGCTGGATTTTTGATTTTCATACATTTCTCAATGCAATGAAAGCTTCTTTTACCTTTTCTATTTTCATGTTTATATGACTGTCTGCTCTATCATTTTCGTGTATATCGTTTCCAAGAAATGTGTATTAGATCACTTCGTGATGGAATGCTTCTCCAGGTGCAATCTAAAAAATTCCACGTGTCCAGTCTGGAGATGTTCCTAGTCGAAAGATACGGTGAGTTAGCAGCCCTGGCTTCTTTGATGTATGTTTTACTGACAGGATTTTGCAATTGTTTAACATGTCTATGTTTAAAAATTCTTACCTACAGCCCCGTAAAACTAGTGTTCTACAACAAGACTCGCTCAGATATTTTATGGCATGACCAACTGGAAGAGCTGGCTAAATCCTTCTCAAGGTAAGTGGTGGGTAATGCAGTACTGCAGTGGTTCTCAACCTGTTTTCGCGATAATGACCAGAAGATCCTCAAGGAAGTGATTTTTTTTTTTACAAAACACTGAAAATAAAATCAATCGAACGGTAACAAAAAACGTTCTCATCAGTATGAAAAATAAATACAGGAACAGACTTAATGTGGAGCCATACCTGCGAAGTCAAATATTGTCTTCGGAGCCAGACATTCGGTAGCTAGCGGCTGCGAAACAACATCAACTATCCAACTATAAACTGTTAATTATGTTTATTATAAATAAAGTTATTACTACGTCACAATGTCAGATGACCTGATTTTTAATATACGTACGCTTCTTTTTGTTGCGTTATAAATGCTTAGATGTGTAATGTATGCACAAAACACCTGGGGTAAAATTAATCATGCCAATGTGTATTCCTCCTTGGTGCCTACGCATACCATGGGTGTTAAGGGGGTCGCTACGTAAAAAAAGGTTGGTAACAGTTGCAGTATTGTATTTATGTTGTCAGATGGCTCACCATGCACTAGAGTATATGCACAGTATATACATAATATCCTAACTATATATACGGATGGGTCAAAGATGAAGAAGGACAATTAGGAGCAGGAATAGCAATACAAAATTAAAAATTTATAAAAGATACAAAGTAACAGGTAATACATCCATCTTTACAGCAGAATTAGTGGCAGTCCTAAAAGCTTCAGAAATAATTGCAGAAAACCCACCAAATAAAGCATCCATTCTCACAGATTCCCTGTCATCAGTACTAGCTATCAGAAACAGAAATGAATGTAGCAAACCAGATATTATAGAGGAAATATTACAGGCCAATACATATCTACACAATGCAGGATGCAGTGTCACAATAACATGGATACCAGCACATGTTGGGAAGCAGGAAATGAGCATGCAGACAAAGAAGCCAAAGGGGGAAGAACTAGTCATAACAAAATTTAAGTAGGCTTAGGGAAGTTTGAAATTAAGAGCTTAATTACCCAAGCAATAACTAAAAAGTGGATAATAGCTGTTGAGGATTGTTGCATGGTTTGCGAGCATTTTGGTTTTATCTTGATTTGGATGATCGCACCCTGCAACACCTCACCTAGTTAGATTTCAAAGGGTACGCGTAAAACGTTGGATGACGCATGAAGCCTAGTAACAAGCACAGTCTTAGTGTAGCCTACGGGCATATGGCAGTGTTTAGAATTATGTGGCAGATCCACTAGCCAATGTATATAACCGTCGATGTGTGGGCTTTTAAAGCTGATATAATAATATGTGGATAAGGACCGGTGAGTCCATAATTGTGTAAGGCGTTAGGGATAAAACGCAAGGATTTATATACGCGATATTCGGGAATTCTGATCATTACCAACACAAAGTTCCCCCATAAGCGCATACATGCATACACTAGATGTGAACCAACAAAGAATGAGAAGTCAGTGATCGACTATGCCATTTTTAGGAGGAGCTCATTCAAATATGTCCGGGATGATAGAGTCTGGAGGGGGCCAGAGATTGGAACTGATCACTACCTGCTTACAAACAAAAGAACAACTGAAAGAGTTGCTCAACCTAGGAACTGCCCAACATCACGCAAGAAACCAAGTAAACGAACGGAAGAAATGAGCATTAAGACCTACAAGCTGAGAGAGCCAGAAATTAAGACCAGATATCAGGGGCTTATTGCTACAGCGGTGAGAAACACAGAAGAACAACCTGATGACTTGGAAACCCTCTGGCTTAAATTCAAGGACATCATAAAGACAGCTGCTGCAGAAGCATGTGGTTAAGCCCGACTTGGAAACAAGAGAAAGAGGACACCTTGGTGGACAGAGGAAGTCAAAGAGAAAATAAGAGAGAAGAAAATGGCATGGAAACAATACTTAGGAGCTAAAGACACAGCAGGACAAATAGAGAAATATAGAGAATATGTGATACTCAGAACAGAAGAAAAGAACAAGGTGCTAGCAGCAAAACAGAAATCCTGGGAAGAATTTGGAGAAAAGGTAGAAAAAGATGCACAAGAAACCCAGAAATTGTTCTATGACCCTAAAGATCATGAGGAAGCAAAACAATGCCCTCTCAAATTTATAAAGGACAAGCAAGGCAAATTGCTTACTGCCCCGAAGGAAGTAATGGAAAGATGGAAAGAATATTTCTCAGAACTCCTGGATGGTGAGCAAGGTCAAGCATCAGAAATGATAACCACTAGCACAGAAGAGAAAACATATGGCGATGAAGATGACAAAGATGGAAGAACTGAAGGCAGCACTGGAGAAAATCAAGATGGGCAAAGCAGCAGGGCATGATGGTATAACACCAGAAATGGTTAAGTACATGAGAGCATCAGGCGACCTATTACTCTTAAGGGCCCTACAGGCAGCATGGTGCAACAAGACCATACCAAAGGACTGGGAGATTGCCATCATAACACCAATTTTCAAAAAGGGTGACAATCGACAATGTGGAAACCATAGAGGCATATCCCTTCTCAGTGTCCCAGGTAAAATCTACTCTAGAATCCTAGAGCAGAGACTCCGACGCCTAGCTGAGCCACAATTGGATGAGGTCCAGTGCGGATTCCGAGCAAACCGAAGTACTCAAGACCTAATCTTCACACTCAGACAGCTGAGTGAAAAGGCCCTTGAGTATAAGAGTGAGATACATCTTTGTTTCATAGATCTGGAAAAGGCATTTGACAGGGTCCCCTGGAGCAAACTTTGAGACTGTTTGGCAAGGAAGAACATTCCAGCACCTCTAATTCATGCTATACAGAGCTTCTACAAGTCTTGCAGAAATTATGTGAGGACAGCAAACCATAAGTCAGAAGAGTTCAGGACCACCACTGGTGTAAGACAAGGTGATATCCTGTCACCTTATCTTTTCATACTCCTCATGGACGATGTTATCAAGTCATGTAAGGAGAGAACAAGAAAGTATTCAATGGGGTACTGGAAGATGAGACAGGTATGTATTTCAGAGCTGGCATTTGCTGATGATGTTGCCCTGATTGCTAAATCAGAGGCACATCTCCAATTCAACCTGCAAGTCTGGAAGGAAGAGCTGGAGAAGAGAGGGGTGGTCATAAGCAATTCTAAAACAAAATCCATGGTGATATCACGAGAAGAAAGAAGACATCAGATTAAGCTGGGAGAACAGGTCCTGGAGCAGGTCGACCACTTTAAATATCTCGGAGCTATTATAGACCGAAAGGAAGGCATCAAAGAAGAGTTGGCCACTCGAAAAGCAGCCGCTGGCAGACTTTTCAGGCCATAAATCGAGGATTCCTCAGCAAGAGAGAGGTTGGTAAGAAAACGAAGATGGTTGTATACCGCTGCACCTATGTCCCAGTCTTGACATATGGATGCGAGTCATGGCAATGACTACAACCCATAAAAGCCAGATCCAAACCTCAGAAATGAGGTATCTGAGGAAGGTGGTTGAAGTAACAAGAATAGACATGGTCCGAAACGAGACGATACGCCAAGGCCTAAAATCCCACCCCCTAACTAGAACAATCCCAACTAAGATGGTTTGGCCATGTCTGCAGAATGGGAGAAGATCGGCTACCACGATAAGCATGGGAAACAAAGAGCCAGGGATCCAGACCCCCAGGACGACCCAGAGTCCGCTGGGAGGACAACATTAGACAATCTTTGAAGGACCGAGGACTAGAATGGAACCAAGCCAGGAGGAAGACAGCCGATAGGATAGTCTGGCGCTCTCTCTTCCAAACCTCTACACCTCACGGTAGAAGGGGAACGACTAAGTAAGATATTCGGGAATTATGAACGCGAAGTTAATGTACGAGGGGAAGTCAGTAAGTAGGTTACAAATAGGAAGACACGCATATAAAATGCTCAAAAAAAACCAAGAAAAAAAAATGTCAAACACAAGATGAACTAAAAATACCAACTAATAAAAACTGTTAAGGCTCAAGCTTGGAACTGGATATTTCATGATAGAGGAACCCACATGCGAAGAGTGTCAAGAACCAAACACAATTAGACACTTTCTGGTGGACTGCAAAAGATATGACCAGCAGAGGCAAAACATTAAGATATACTGTAGTAACCACAAGGAAGAAATGAGTGTAGAAAATCTGGTAGGCACTAAGACCCCATCAGAAATACAAAAGTTAATAAAACACTATATTACAAAAACAAAAGATAACTTATAAAAAACAAAGAAAACAAATTAAATAAATTAGGATGCGAGGCGAGCCAGTCAACAAGAGTGGAAGATTCCCCCCCCCCTCCCCCCCCCCCCCCCCCCCCCCCCCCCCCCCCCCCCGTTAAAGAAGATTATAATGTATTTTACATGTTGTTCACACTTAGAGTTGTTAGCAGTTTAATATACGCTGTAACAATTTTATCTGGGGACAACATGATGTATTTTATGCTCTTATATGAATTGTTAATGAACGGGATATAGATATTCCGTCACTAGGTGATGATGACGCGTTAGGTGCTGCGTTAATTATGCAGATCGTTAGCCGGGGCCTTCTGTTAGATCTTCCGTCCTAGTCAGACGTGTTTTATTGAGCTCCCGTGATTCGTTTGAGAATTGAAGTATTTTGTCAAGTGGCATGTGGGTTGGAGGCCGCCACTTTGTTATGATGACTCCGGACTCAAGAAGAAGTTCCGTGGTTTTTGTAGAAGTAAGTCTACCATAAATTTTAAGCATCGTCACTTCCCGTCCACATTACTTGAATGTTAACCGGCATTCCTAGTACAGAGGCGAGATGTGTACAGATGGACTGACTGACTGAGATATTCTATGCCTTTATGATGTTTTACCCATCCATGCATGTAAATTTCAATGAAGAAGTGTCGTATTATATACATTAAATATGCCGTTGTTTCGTGGACCCAGCCACGAATGTCGTTCTGAACTTCATTAACGTTCACGATCTGTCTTGACAAACATTACGTTCGTTCTCGTATCAGAACAGCTCACAATCTCTGTTACACACACAAACACCTAACGTAACCCCCCCCCCCCCCCCCGGATAAATACGGATTGACTAAATAATCCTCCAATGAACATTAAATGCATAACAGTCTAAACAATATCATTTTTTGGATAATAAAACTATATTGAACTATAACTACAAAAGGAAAAAATACCTACTAGAGATAATATAGTATAAAGCATAAAAATAAATACAAACAAAAACATATTACAATAAATGAAACACGTCCTAATATAACCAACAGCTCCACGTATATGGTAGATGGTTGAAATGGTGTGCTACCAAAAAAGTAGCAAACACCTTAATATTTAAAAAAAAACCATGTCTCATATCTAGGTCACAACATTGCAGAAAATAGAAATCAAGAACAAAGTGAAAAACAAATAAAGGTCGTCCCATAGCAGACATTGTCGTAAGAGATCGAAGTGTTAGAGACTTCTTTATGCCAGGTGCAGCTTTATGAGGTGGGATGACAATGTCCCTTTCTCTCCGCCTTTGCCTTCCTTATTCAAGAACAGTCATTTACCAATTTACATCTGTGTAGACTGAAGATTGAGGATACCAGGTTTTGAGCCTGGAGACTTTGCCACGAGAGGCAGGCGCTCTAGCCACGCTGCCAATCGTACACTCATGAAGAGACTAGGAATGATCAAAACTGCATTCACCAATTTGAGACTAATACTAATAAATAACTCACAAATGAACATTGAGAGTCATCAAATGTTGTATATATACTCATTGTTGTATGGTGTAAAAAAATACAACATGGATAATACAAAACAAACACGAAAAAGAAAGAATTGAAGCCCTTGAAATGTAGATATACAGAAGTGTAAGGCACGTCTCATGGAAAGAGGAGAAAAAACAAATGTACACATCCATGAAGAACTAAGAATGAGTAGGTAATTAATTAATTTATGAACAAAAGAACTTTATTTCCAGGGGTTAAGAATTGGGCGCGCAGGTCCGTCTAACATTCTGACCTTTCTCTCTTTCTCATCTTGGTTATTGAATCCTTTCATCCCCCACATGTACTATAACCATTAATGTTAACCCTTTCAGACCTGAATTATTTTTTGCAAATGAAAAAAATTTTTCTTTCAATTTATTAAGCAATAAGGTCTAAGAAAACAAGAATATAAAACATTTTTCAGGATATGAATTCTGTAATGATTCCAATTGGCATCATTGGGACATTGTGATGCATATATGGAATATATATCGGGTGACACATAAAAGCTCACCTTTACGCTACGATAAGTACAATTTTACACATATTTCAGATCATTTTACATGGAATGCTTTGAAACAGTTCTTGTCCTTGTTTAGGCAAAGAGCAACGTTACACTTTCCACACTTCATTCTACTGTAACTTGTTATACACAGTTTGCATCTTGACTTGTCTGGATTATATTCTGGCCAGTGACTCACAGCATCATACCGCACATCAGCAACAGGACGAGGTGCTCTTTGTACTCTCTTCTTTTTGGATGGTCCTTCCTTTGTTGAGTCTGATGGACGCCCTCTTTTTCTTGGGTCATTGGTTCCCCTTTTCAGGAGCCAGCAGCTATATCACACACAAAATCATGTAGTGGTCGGTGTTTTTCTTTCTTCTGATCACAGTGCCTCCTATACAAAAGCCATGCATTGACACAGGCCATATTTATGAAATAAGACTCTCAAGTAGAAGCGTCTACCCTTAATGTTCCTACGATAAAGCTGAACAAGCATGTCATGGAGATCAACACCTCCCATATGTGTTATATTCTTTCACAATATTTGGGCAAGGGACATTCACATGCTGCTTAGCAGCAACAGACCACCGTCTGACATTTTCAACTGGCTCTTGGCTTTTATAGGTGGAGATAAGGTGCACAGCCTTATTGTCAAATCATTTCAATAGAATGATATTTTCTTTGCTTTCCACTCTAAAATCATAGGAACCTCGACCACTCTTTTTCAAAGAGGCATCTGTTTGCAAAGAGCAGCCTGCCAGCCTGTTCTTTCTCACAGTTCCAACCATATGCATTCCCAACTTCTTGAGTTCTACAGCCAGATCAAAGGAGCTGAACCAATTATCAACAAATACCTTATGGTTATGGTGTTTAGGCAAATGCTCCACTAGCCTAATGACTACATTGCCACTAATGCCTAGAGGACCATCTTTCACTTTTGTCCCCTTGCCTACATAACTTTCGAAGTCATAGACTATCCCACTTGCTCCAGCCCGTGCGAATACCTTAATCCCCCATCGGTGTGGCTTGCTCTTCACATATTGTAGCATAGATGTGTGGGACTTGAGTGGGATCATCATCTCATCTACTGAATTATATTCCTCTGGTTAAATTTTCAGAAAATTGGTTCTCAGAGACTCTATGAATGGCCTGACTTTGAACAATTTGTCGTAATTTTTATGTTCCCTTGGAACCATATTATCATTATTGTTAACGTGGAAATAATTCCTCAATTTGCAAAACCGATCACGTGACATAGTACCTGCTATAGGCTCGTAGCGTGTAGATTCAGCCCAGTACATCCTGTATTGTGGCACATGAACAACTCCAGCTAAAATATGAATACCAATAAATTGGCACATTTCAATCACAGATGTGTTGATACACTTCCCTGTTTTTTCTGTAGAATACACGTTGGTTTGATCCACACAATTTTTAATGATGCTGTCATCAATAAATTTTTCAAAATAGTTCAGTGGGCTTAAGTCATCATTTGGAGGATCAGAAAATGTGGAATGATATGCCACATCTATTGCTTCCATATTTTTGTGTCGCCAACATCGATTCCTTATCTCATGTACTGGTGGCTCCCCGCGATTTTGTCTTCCAATTCGTACACTGAGAGGTGTGTCATCTTCATCTTCTTCTCCATCATCTTCATCTTCACTATCAATCCTATGAATTTCCACAGGCATGCTGTAGCTGTCTGTATTCAACGTTTGACCTGCACCTTCCTCTTCATCCAAAACTATGCCTCGAACAGCTTCTGTCAATGCCGCCTCCTCCTCCTCATCATCCTCAACATCTGATATATCCCCCTCTAAGAGAACCCAAACTTCCTCGCATGTCAATTGCCTCGTCATATTCTAAAAGAAAAAGATATGAAAATAATAATTATATTGTGATACATAACCTTCAAATGCCTAGGCCTAATCGTATATCACGAAAATAACTAGGCCTAAATAATCATATATTACGATACATACTCAAACTTAAATATTATATTTTTTCACCAAAAACACTTCAAAAGAGATAAATATAGGCAGAAGAAACTAAAAAATTCGCTAAATGTTCCATGTAATTGCTAATAAACAACAAGGTGGAACGTGACATATTATATACTCCGTGTTTTACAAATGAACCTGGTGATTCCAAATGGAATCGCTACATTTTGGTAGCAAATATTCAACTTGCGTGCCTATACTCTATAATCAAATATATGTATTATTCTAAAATTATATAAGTAATAAAACAAACAATTTAGATAAGATTTATAAGTTTAATACATACCTGTTATTATTTTCGACAATATCAAGGGTAGGAGGAGCTGGAAACCTTCTATGTCAACAAACAAAGAAAACTGTTCGCGAATGATAATTCGAAAATTATCAGCTAACCGCGCCCTCTGTCGGCAAGGCCCAGAACGAGGATTTACGATGCCATTCGTAATCATTCGTCGTTTAAGATGTGCTATGAGAGCCAACACAGTGAATGATTACATTTGGAATCATACGGGCAGAAAGGGTAGGCATGGAAAATTATAAGGGTAATGTAACAGCATACACTTATAGTCCATGCGGTCAAGCTGTCGACAATTTATCTGCTTTTTTACATGTATCGTCAATCATCAATATGAAAAATGTATAAAAACATTCTCGCTCATATCGGTTCAGTATAGAAAGACAATTAAAAACGAGAGATCAAAGGTAGACAAGTACAATATTTTGGCCACATATAAAGAGACATAACACCTTGCTGAAAAAAAAAATGACAGGAAAAGTTGAAGGCAAATGTCCAATAGGAAGACAACGTCATAAGTGGAAAGATAACATCAAGAGATGGACAGGAAAGAGTCTATCAGAGTGTACCATCAAGACAAGAGACAGGAAAGAGTCTATCAGAGTGCACCATCAAGACAAGAGACAGGAAAGAGTCTATCAGAGTGCACCATCAAGACAAGAGACATAAGACGTTGGCGATCCATTGGAGCCGACTTTCGATGTAAAGGTGGCAATTGATGAACAATATATATCCTAATTATAACCCATCAGAGGTTGAACGGGATTTCTGTTTATCTTCATTAATTTAAAAAAAAAAAATGAACAATCAGATATGGTTAAGTGAGCTGCTATCTCAGATGTGATTAACTGGAGATGACTCCTTTAATGTGATTAAGTGGACTCGACTTCTTAGTTAAGATTAATTGGACTAGACTCCTTTGATATGGTTAACTAAACTAGACTTTTTAGATATGTTAACTTGACTATATGTAGTGATGGAAGATCAATTAAAGAAATCAAGACAAGACTTGAGATGGCCTCAGCTGCCATGACAAGGTTGAATGTGATATGGAAAAGTAACACCAGTTTTCCTGTGAAGATCAAATTATACAAATCACTTGTATTATCTATTCTCTTGTATGGGTGTGAGGGCTGGACACTCACTGCAGATACGGAGCGAAGGATTCAGGCTTTCGAGCATAAATGTTATAGAAGAATTTTGCGCATTTGCTATAAAGAGCACAAAACAAATGTCTATGTTAGAGAGAAGATAAACACCTATGCAGGCCACCAAGAACCACTTTTGTCAATAGTGAAACGTCGAAAGCTTGCCTGGTTTGGGCATGTAACTCGTCATGACTCCCTTTCGAAAACGATCCTCCAGGGAACAGTCGAAGGTAAACGGAGAAGAGGAAGGCAGAGAAAATACTGGGCTGATAACATCAAAGAATGGGCAGGACACGGTTTTTCCACACTTGTACGCATTGCTGAGGATAGAGAGCAGTGGAGGACCCTGTCTGCTGATGCTTCCACCATGGCACCCCTACGACCCATGACGGGTTACGGGCTGAGATGATGAACTTGACTAAACTATTTAGATATGAGTAACTAGTCAAAATTACTTAAATGAGATTAACTGGATTAGACTCCTTAGATACGATCACTTGGACTAAACTCCTTAAATATGGTTATCTGGACTAGACTTCTTAGACATGTTTAACTGGACTAGACTCATCAAATATTGTTAAGTAGACTAGACTCATTAGATATTGATTAAGTAAACTAGACTCATTACATATTGTTAAGTAGACTAGATTCATCAGAGACTCATTAGATATGTAACTAGACTAGACTCATTAGATATTGTTAAGTAGACTAGATTCATTAGATATTGTTAAGTAGACTAGATTCATTAGATATTGCTAAGAGACTAGATTCATCAGATATTGTTAAGTAGACTAGACTTATTAGATATTATGTAGACTAGATTCATCAGATATTGTTAAGTAGACTAGACTCATTAGATATTGTTAAGTAGACTAGACTCATTAGATATTGTTAAGTAGACTAGACTCATCGGATATTGTTAAGTAGATTAGATTCATTAGATAATGATTAACTGGACTTGCTCCTTAGGTATTGTGACCGTGATAGTGTGGTTGATGTTTGTATTGACAGTGCTTGTATAGCGTGGACTCGTCTCACTACCCGGCAGTAGGCAGCTAGGTGTTGATGATGCTATGTTACTACAACTCTAGATGATAATACATCACACGACATACAGATGATGGATGGAGAACATCTATCGAAAAGCACTCAACCAGCAGTGAATAACAAGATGGTGTTTATTTACAGTTAGTCATCCAAAAATCCGCCGAAAAATAACTCATGCCCAACCTTCAATCGAGGCGTGTCCTTCCCAAAATATCAAAAAATGTTCATAAGCAAACTTTGTAATAAGTCTCCTCTCGCTCTATCAATTCCTTTATATATAGTCTGACGCAGATTTACTAGCTCGTCTAAGAATTTATGTTCTCTGGGTTTTTTTTTTTTTTTTTTTTTATTCAACTCATGATGAGGCACGTAGGTCTGGTGGAACTAGTTTGAGGTATCTTACTATGTAAAACTGCCATCACCTGTGTCAATACCTTGTCGAGGTATGGCGGCTTGCGTACCCTGATTACCCCCAGAGCTATGCCAGCGGGAGTTTTACTCCTGGAAGGTTCTACCAAGCTGGACAGGTTTGCGCGGATAGGGGTCAGACTAAAGCAGACACCCTGGTCCTCCAGGTTGGGGGTTTTAGCATAGGGCTGACACCCCTATCTATGTAAAAAAAATTGAAGTTACGGAAACAACAACGAATAAACAAACTTTGCTGCGGGACGGACATCCGGAGTCTGAGGCTCGTATAACTGTCAGTGGTGAAAGCCAAAAGGAAGCCACTGACATGAGAACGGATGTCCTGACCGCAAAACATGATACAAGAATAGGATTTTGGAATGTCAGGACAATGAATGAGACGGGTAAACTAAAACAGGTCATGGCAGAAATGAGACATTATAGGTTACACATTCTAGGGATAAGCGAGAGCAGATGGACAGGGGCAGGAAAAGTTAAAACAGCAACAGGAGAAACAGTACTTTACTCTGGATGAGAGGATGGACAGCACAATGAAGGTGTAGCCATTATTCTACAGAAAGGAATAGAATGGACATTACTGGAATGGAAACGCATCAACAACAGACTGATAAGATTAAGTTTGAGAGGTAGATTCACCAATACTGTCGCGAGGTGATTTTGAAGAGAAAGGTCAGCCTCATGGAATGGAAGAATAAAGATAATAACTTATTGATAGTCTATGAGTTCAAAGAAACTGCCTCTCCTCAGGAAATAGTGTACTAGAAATCCTTAATGCAAAGAGAATTCTGGCAACTAAACAGGATATTTTCTGGACGATAAATTCTTCCTCAGGAATCCTACAAAAGGACTGTGGATGGGTTTGAAAAAAAAAATCGAAAAAAGGTGATTCGTCTTACGAGGACAAGAAACAAAGAAAATAGTCTACGTTACGACCACAAGGCCTTCGTCAGGAAAGGAAAGAAAGTGAAGGCTAGATAGGACACATAAGAACTAGGTACTTCCCTAAAGGCAAGACATCAAAATCCTATCAATATTCGCTGTCCACCTGATGGGCGCGTGGCTGTGTAAAGCACATAAGGTTGAGAAAGAGATTTGGTGTCCAGCCACATTTAAAATATCCCGACCCAATAGAAGTTAACTGAATTATGGCTGAGCCCCCAGGGTGTAGATTTATATTTAAAACAAAATACAACCCAAATAAAGTTAACAAGAAAAATAACAACAGACGCTGCTAAGTTAAATTGAATAAAAGGGTATAGAATCTTATATATCTGAATTAACATATAAATATGAAAAAAAGTTTAGTTCTAGTGTTTATAAAAAAAACAACGTGTTGTCATCATATGGACAGTAGATTTCTTCTATGGTAGTTTTGCTGGTAGGTGTTGATACTCATCTCCTCAAGGACTGTAGTAGCTGCAGAGATGATTTGTGCTCGGACTCTCTTGGTTTTGTATGTCCCAGCACCTTGGTATATTGTTACAGTTCTATCGTTTCAGCGGGGAGCAGAGTTTACTTCCCTGGACTCATTGCGCATCTCAAATAAGGATGGGGTAAGTCAACCCAGCTGAATACTTCTGCTTACTGGTTGATAGGAGTAACTGGGTTTTAGACTGGTCACCAGGTTAATGTAGGGTATTGTGGGTAGGGGTAATTGTTGCTACCGTGGACTCGTACCCTGGTTTGTACCCCGGACCCGTAACTGGTTTTGGTACCTTGTAGCCGCAACTTGGGTTTGTACTTTGTAACCGCAACCTGGGTGGATTCGCTCAACTGAATTCACTACGTATATTTGCGACAAGAAATGCCCACTTGGGGCCCATAGAGTCCGTCTGCTCCGAATGATGGTTTGCCTTCTAATGGCTTAAAATTCCCTCCCAATTCCAGTATGCTGTTCCCGGGCAGGGGTGTGCTGTGTCTTGGGTGGCCTTAATGCAAATTATGTTTTTGTCCCAGGGGTATTAAGTATCTTCAATTTTAACTGGCCCTAGCATACACCGTTGCCGGCTGTTTTACATGCATCTAGTTCGTGAACAAACAAAGAGTCGACTTCCGGACTGTTCGTAGCCTGTTTTTCACCTTTCAAGTGGAATGACTTTCACTGGCGAAGTGAATAATTTATTATCTTTTGGCCATGTGAATCCTGAGGCTAGCGAATACTGTGAAATCTAAGACTAGAGAGTGAGAGACTTATGGTTTCTTGTTTAATGAAAGGAGAAATTAGTAGAGGGATAAAATAATAGACGGAAGAAAAAGTCGGTGAAAAGTCGTTACACGACATAATCCCCCTTTTGAAAGTTCGGCCAACGGCCAACTCAGTTCGAGCCGACTCCTTTCTTATGTCGGACACTACATTCATGTATTGTGTCCTCCATACCTTCACTCCAAATTTTTCCTCTGTCGAACGGTATGCCTGTAATCCACACATGGCTATCCGTTTCCTCTTCAATAAGTAGTTGAAGTGGGTTGAACAAGCCTGCTCGCATGATAATCCCACTCTTCCTTTCCTCCTTCTGGATCCTCCATTGAAGCTTGCCTCCTGGCAAAGAGCTTGCCCTAAAGACTACACTCTGCTTACAATTGGATCTATAGCAAATAGTTTTGCGTGATGAGGTTGCCAGCATCATACACAACCTTATTTTAGTCATAGTACTTGACCTGCCTAAGGACACATACCTATCTCCTGTCACAAAGGTCTATGATCATTAAATTGCCTAGATCTTCTTCCTATTTTCTCACCCGAATCCTTTTATTTTATTATCTTTCCGTACTTGTTTTTCCTGTATTTTTCGCATCACTCGGTTGCGAAAAATATTTTCTTCAGTATTCTCAAACTTTACCTTGTGTTTTTTCTCATACTGGGATACGTAATTCTATTACTTAGATGTCAGTCAGACGAGAAGTGCAATTAAGTTGCAGCTATCTCAGACATCGAGCCGACTTGGGTCTGCACCTTCAGATGACACGACACTCCTGAGTTAGATTCTCGACGTAAACGCGTGAGAATGCTAGGAGAGAGCCGACATCCGTCTGCATTTTTCACCGGTCAACAACGAGTTGCATCGGCCGAACGCTTAAGTAGGAGCGAATATTTACACCTTATAGTCGCAGTTTCAGACATTTGTCTGGGAATTCCACCTGAAAAGACACCCACTGTTGGCCGGGTCAGCGCGAGGTGCGGAAATGCAGAAGTGTCAGTTATGTAAGACGTCTAGTAATGGTAATGTTAAATGTAAGGTGTTTTACACGGGAAAGGGGAGATGATTTCGGAGTTTGAGAAAATGTGGGAGTGTTTGCCCCTGTCTTCAAATATCCACCCAGGAGCTGAAATCTGATTTCATTTCAGTCTCCAACATCTTCAGTAGACGGAACACGCTTGCTTAGCGAATGAAGCTTGTATAGCGAATTTCATAGTTCTCGTCAGATTTGTGACGAGCTTCTAACTACCTATCTAGTGAATTATCCTAGTCGTGGTGTTACCGTAGTGCTGTGGTGAGATTAATATAATAGATATCTAGTATTTTGGAAAGTGTTTAAAGCGTTAAATCGCTCATTTCATTTTAACTAGTTTCTTTTGAACAGAGTGCTTAATTTATAGTTTGTTATATTCTCTAGTCGACGAGTTACAGTGGAAATACATAATAAATTATATCTTTAGCTTACTAAACAAGTAGCTATAAGGAATTTAATTTAACGGCTAATACTCAGTCGAAACTGTTTTAATAACAAACTTATAAATGCTAGACGCGACATCAGTGAGTATTGACGGAATACGCATGATATTCCTAATTCATGATGATCGATTTTTTTTATATAACTTATTTCTCGGGAAGTTTTAAATTATAAGTCCAGCGGTCGACTTGCTATTTAAAATGTAAGTTATATTGAGTACATAATATGTAAATGATTTATATGTGCTTTTCCTTTTATTCAGGAAATACTGGGGTGACCCAGAACTTGCCGGCGTTTAGTAAAGAGACATATTTGTGAGAAGCATAGACATTTCCTATCTTTAACCACGTGGGTTTTTTTTTTCAAGTAACACTGGTCTGACAGTGCACATGCCATCAGAGATAGACAGTAATACGAATCCCACTAACGGTTTCTAAAGACTAGAAATATATATTGGGCTTTTGAGCCAGTTCATATTGCTCCACAAATTTAAATGTACATGCTGCCTGGCGGCGAGAATAATTACAAGAATAACATTAACATTCCGACAGAGTTTTTGACTAGTATTGTGGTGACCAAATATAGTACCTTCCTGAAAGTAGACACCGATCTGACATTCCTTAAATCCTAGAATCCAAAGCTAATGACATTGTGCTATGCTAACTTTCGTGCCTGGACAAATTTTATGTGACTTAACAGACATCCGAAAAAATAAGAACACCCAAGGAATCGTTCCCTGAGACAGAGAAATTCAGTACGTCTTGTTGGAACTGGGAATTTCTTGGTCGTGACTGCATTTACGGGTCTGGGTGAAGGTCCTAGAATTATTATGTTCCCAGAGGCAGCGAGCAAAGTTGTAAGTATAACTGTGAGCGCATGGCCATGGCTGAATGAATGAGAGTACGCAGGTCTGAGTGTTATTTTACCGGTGTATTTTGGCACCCATTTGCTGTCTTAACTTTTTTTTAATCTGCAGAATTTGTTACTAATGCTAGAGTTTCTTTTTCTTAGGCTAAATCAGATTATCCAACTCTGTTCATACATTTACGAGAAAGAAAGAAACATCTTAGACTCAACCCTATGTATCTATAACTCTTTGGGCCATCATCTGTTCTCTTAACGGGGGCTGTGGGCTAAACCTAGAGTAAGATCCTAACGGGCTATCATCCTTGTAGCATTTTCTTGAATTTTATGACTATTTGTATATGTTTTTCCTTGGTGTATTTTTTTGGTGTTGTGAGAAGATTTTTTTTAGATGATAATAATAAAATCTCTCTTGAACTAAATCAGTGCGTTGGTTAGCTCGTTCTAATAGATATATATATATATATATATATATTCATTGTTATAGATTCCCACGTCTGTGTGTTTAACTGTCGTCACGTGTATGTGCGTGCCCGTGAGTAGATAGAAATATAGGTAATAGATATATCTGTGTGTAGACTGTCTGACGCTGTAAAGTTGTCGTAGAAGATAGGTGAGAGGGAGAAGAATTTTTTTCCGCTTTCAGAGACAGGCTCTATATCACATTCTATCATCTCACTCGTGGAATCTATTTCTTTTACTACCTCACACTGTGACTATCACTCATTCCAACCTATTCAGAAGGGACCAACCCAAGTCTTAATTCTCCTATCTAAAATATACATCTCCCCAGGTATGAGAGTTTGTATGATCCTCTATCGCTGTTTCTCTAGTGACAGAGAAAGATAAGTCTGCCAGTTGTTCCTGCCCACCAGGTACCAAGGAAATTTGGACCCGCTTCACTTTCTGATCCCAGAGAGTGGGTGAGGTTATCGGAACTGAGTGAAGTCTTAGTGCTTGAGAGTCCTGTTCCTCTACAGCCGCTTCTCCCATGTTAAAGGAAAATATTTCTGAAACATGTTTCATCCCACCAGGTACCAAGAAACTCTGGCCCGGCTTCACTTTCTGCACGCAGAGAGTGGGTGAGACTATCAAAACTGGTTCAGAATTAAGTGTACTGGGGTGGTCATCCCCTTTGCACTCTTCCAACTTTTCAGTGAAAATATTAGAAGAAGAGTTAGACATTGGAGTCTCCATAGCCTTTTCAGTCACGCCGTCTCTGGATCGTACTTAGTCTCCTAAGATGATATATTTCCCTCCTTGAGGTATGGGGTAAATTCGTTCATCTAATATTGCGGCCTTTACTTTGCCGTTTACAAAGTTCTACCTAACTTCTACATAAGCTAAAGGCAAAATCATCCTTCTGTTGTTTATCATATCATATTTGAATGAGCGATCCTATTTACCAGGTTTTTGGTGCGGTTGTTTTCTATATGCTTGTTGTGAGTTTTTGCTGAGGATGAGGAAGGTCTCTTCAGATTATCAGCACTCTTGTGCTTAATCTTGTTCTCAGGATGGTCCAGCTGTCTCCGTTTGGATATACATACCTCTGCTCTGTCAGAGCCTGAATTCTGAGACATAGACTTGGCTTCATGTGGTGCAGTTATATTTACCACTGAAGATGGTGATGCAACTGGCAAAGGAGTGGCATGATGAGTATTCCTAGATTCCAGTTTATCCCTGGATTCCATTTTTGTAGGTTGAAACTGAGTTTTCATTTCTTCCTTACACTTGAGGGATTTTTCTTGTCTTTGACTCTCATGTTCCACATTCTCTTCCTTGCACTTTGCTCTCCATTTCTTCCTTTTCGCTTCTCTCATCCTGCATTTTTCCATCTTTTGTGAAACAAAAGTATCCAGTTCTTCTCCGGAGAGTTCACACTCAATGGCTAATTCTGTCCAGAATGTTCTGCACTCATTCAACTCTACAGATTCTTCCATTACATCCGTAGTGGTTCGTTGAGCGAGTATGAACAATAATTAAAGCAAAAATACTTTTTATAGTCTTAACTATTCTAAAGTATTACACCATATATTATATCAAACCAGCATTAGATAACCATTAAATTAAAAATTAGATAACAATAGCTAACTACTTACCAGCAGTAACACCAAGAAGAGTTCTCATAACACAACTTAAAATATGTGTTTCTTGCAAAAATTTATATGTATTTAAGTCTAGGGTAATTTATGTGTCCCCTCTTTAACCTAATCCTAGACCTGGACACCAATAAGTGACAAGTACCTACAGCAGTAGTGGTCTAGGAAAGATAAAGAGTTTTCATATCTCAAAGTGTCTAAATATGAAATAAGAGTTTATCCCGGACACGAGCGTCCCACTTGTCACGATGTGATTTTGAAAAGAAAGGTCAGCTTGGATGGAATGGAAGAATAAAGATAATAATATCTTATTGATAGTCTATGAGTTCAAAGAAACTGCCTCTCCTCAGGAAATAGTGTACTAGAAATCCTTAATGCAAAGAGAATTCTGGCAACTAAACAGGATATTTTCTGGACGATAAATTCTTCCTCAGGAATCCTACAAAAGGACTGTGTAAAGCACATAAGGTTGAGAAAGAGATCTGGTGTCCAGCCACATTTAAAATATCCCGACCCAATAGAAGTTAATTGAATTATGGCTGAGCCTCCAGGGTGTAGATTTATATTTAAAACAAAATACAACCCAAATAAAGTTAACAAGAAAAATAACAACAGACGCTGTTAAGTCAAATTGAATAAAAGGGTATAGAATTTTACATATCTGAATTTACATATAACTATTAAAAAAGGTTTAGCTCTAATGTTTATTAAAAAAAACAACTAGTGTTGTCATCATATGGACAGTAGATCTCTTCTATGGTAGTTTTGCTGGTAGGTGTTAATACTCATCTCCTCAAGGACTGTAGTCGCTGCGGAGATAATTTGTGCTCGGACTCTCTTGGTTTTGTATGTCCCAGCACCTTGGTATATTGTTACAGTTCTATCGTATCAGCGGGGAGCAGAGTTTACTTCCCTGGACTCATTGCGCATCTCAAATAAGGATGGGGTAAGTCAACCCAGCTGAATACTTCTGCTTACTGGTTGATAGGGGTAACCGGGTTTTAGACTGGTCACCTGGTTAATATAGGGTATGATGGGTAGGGGTAATCGTTGCTACTGTGGACTCGTACCCTGGTTTGTACCCTGGACCCGTAACTGGTTTTGGTACCTTGTAACCGCAACTTGGGTTTGTACTTTGTAACCGCAACCTGGGTGGATTCGCTCAACTGAATTCACTACGTATATTTGCAACAAGAAATGCCCACTTGGGGCTCATAGAGTCCGTCTGCTCCGAATGATGGTTTGCGTTCTAATGGCTTAAAATTCCCTCCCAATTCTAGTATGCTGTTCCCGGGCAGGGGTGGGCTGTGTCTTGGGTGGCCTTAATGCAAATTCTGTTTTTGTCCCTTCAATTTTAACTGGCCCTAGCATACATCGTTGCCGGCTGTTTTACATGCGTCTAGTTCGTGAACAAACAAAGAGTCGACTTCCGGACTGTTCGTAGCCTGTTTTTCACCTTTCAAGTGGAATGACTTTCACTGGCGAAGTGAATAATTTATTACCTTTTGGCCGTGTGAATCCTGAGGCTAGCGAATACTGTGAAATCTAAGACTAGAGAGTGAGAGACTTTTGAACTCTTGTCTAATGATAGGAGAAATTAGTAGAGGGATAAAATAATAGACAGAAGAAAAAATCGGTGAGAAGTCGTTACACGACAAATACTACAATAATATAATGCTACGCACCAACGAATGACAGTGATGAAGAGGTCAGGGATGAATTCTATCAACAACTGCAGAAAGAAATGCAAGACACACCTAGATATGATCTTATTATAGTAATGGGAGACCTCAATGCGAAAGCTGGTACACACAATACATATAATGAAAGAGTAATGGGGAAATGCGGAGCGGAACAGCAAACGAAAATGGGGATAAATTAATAAGTTTCTGTAGTATTAACAACCTGGTCAATGGAGGACTACTTTTCCCACATAAAGAAATTCACAAATTAACATGGGAATCACCAAATGGTCAGGACAGAAACCAGACAGACCACATCATGATTAACGGTAGATGGAGACATGCATTACAAGATGTGAAGGTAAGAAGAGGTGCAGATGTGGGAAGTGATCACAATTTATTAGTAGCAAAACTGAAAGTAAAACTAAGAACGGCTGGACCAACTGTAACTTCACAGAAAAGGTTTGACATTAGCAAATTGAAGGACCCCCTTACCAGAAAAGCTTTTGCGGCTGACATAAAGAAACGATATCAGTTTGCCAAAAGTCAGGAAAAGACATTGACAGATGATATAGACCAGAAATTCAACACCATTTCAACAATATATAAGGGAAGCAGCAAATCATGCTTGGGATTCCAGGAAAGGAAGAAGCAAAACTGGATAACACCAGAAACATTAAACACCATAACACTGAGACAGGAAATGAAAAGAAAGAAAACAGAAGCGAAGTCCCCCAGGTTAAAGCAACTATATAGCGAACAGTACAGTTCAACAGACAAGGAAGTTAAACGCCAAACCTGAGCCAACAAAAGGAATTTCCTAGACGATCTTGCAAGACAGGCAGAAGAGGCAGCACTGAGAAATGAACAAAGCACAGTATACAAAATAACTAAATTCATCAGCGGAAAACGAGGTGCAAACAATATTACATTAGTAAGAGATAAGCAAGGAAATCTCATCACGACAGCAGAGGGACAAGAAACAAGATGGGCAGAGCACTTCAGAGAAACTCTGAACAAGGAACCACCAGAGACACAAATGAATGTTCCTGAGGCTGAAGACGATCTAGATGTAAATACAGATATTCCACGAAAAGAAGAAATCATCACAGCAATCAAAGGGTTAAAGAACGGAAAAGCTCCTGGGCATGATAACTTAAATGCAGAGCTATTTAAGACAGACCCTGAGCTAGCAACAGAGCTATTAGAACCACTATTTTCACAAGTCTGGAAAACGGGGACAACACCATCAGAGTGGAACAAAGGAATAATTGTCAAATTGCCCAAGTAGGGAGATCTTGCAGACTGCAATAATTGGAGAGGAATCACTCTTCTCTCAGTTCCCAGCAAAATACTAGGCAGGATAATTATTGAGAGAATTTCAAAAGCCGTAGACCACAAACTGAGGAAAAAACAAGAAGGATTTAGAAAGAACAGAAGATGTGTAGATCATATATTCACTCTCAGGAACATTGTAGAGCGGTGTTCAGGATGGAAAAGACAGCTGTACATTAATTTCGTTGATTTTGAAAAGGCTTTTGACAGCATACATAGGGACAGTTTATGGAAAATACTGAGGGCTTATGGAATTCCAAGCTGCATAGTGTCAATCATAAAAAGCCTCTATGCCAACTTTACGTGTAGTGTTGGGCAGAGCAACCTAACCTTTGAGGTGAAGAAAGAAGTACGACAGGGATGCCCTTTATCAACCACTCTATTTTTAACAGTCATAGATTGGGTGATGCGCCAGACAACAGAGGGCAGTCCAAGAGGAATAAGATGGACTACATTTTCTACATTGGAAGATCTGGAATATGCAGATGACACATCAACACATCCAGGAAAAACGGAAAGACTTAATAAGATTAGCCAGCAGGTGGGCTTGAACATCAATTTAAAGAAGTCAGAGGTCATGACGCTCAATGTGAGCAACCCTGAGCCCATATCAGTAAGGAATCAGCAACTGGTACAGACAGACACCTTCACATACCTAGGATGCATAGTAACACCAGACGGCGGGGCAGGCAAGGACATCAACATCAGAATGAATAAGGCAAGAACAGCCTTTTTTTAGCCTAAACAACATTTGGAAGTCCTCTCAATACAGCACAGGCACAAAATTAAGATTATATCAGAGTTGTGTGCTTTCTGTGCTTTTCTATGGTGCGGAATGCTGAAGAGTTACAGAGAAGGAAATGTCGAAATTGTCCTCTTTTCACGCAACATGCCTAAGAAAAATTCTCCGAATCTTTTGGCTGAATACCGTCACCAACCAAGATATGCTTACTCGGAGCAAGCAAGGGGACATGCACACCATCATAACTGGCCGACGCTGGAGCTAGGTTGGACATGTCCTCAGAAGAGACCCCGATGCCATCACAAGAACAGCTATGCTTTGGACCCCTGAAGGAAAACGAAAGAGAGGCCGACCAAAAACAACCTGGCGGAGGACTGTGGAGGCTGAGATGCAAAGAATGAACCAGAGTTGGGGCACTGTACGAAGGATGGCCGCCGACCGAGCAAAGTGGAATCAATTTGTTGTTGCCCTACAAGACGCCACTAGGCGTGATGGCCACTGACTGCTTTGACGGTCGGCGGCTAAGGATTAAAGAAGAACTATGTAAAACTGGTCTAACAACCAGGGCTGTTTATTTATATCAAATAATCACTGTTCCACACTGCCCCTTGCTACTGTCTATCTTCTCTGCATCTTAGACAACATACCTGTTCGTCTTGTAAATCTTGACCACTTGTTAACATAAATCTTGACAACTTGTTAACGTAAATCTTGACAACTTGTTAACATAAATCTTGAACTTGCGACATAGTCTTTCTTGTCTTCATCTATCCTCTATTTAAAAGTGGCGTTTGAGCATCTTGTAGGTTCGGCAAAACAATTTGATATCAGACTGTGACCATAGCAACAACCACTTTCAGTGTGTTGTTCGCCAGAGTCATGAACCTTTTTTTTTTTTTTTTCCTCGCATGAGGTCGCATATTTTTTTCCTCGCATGAGGTCGCATATTTTTTTCCTCGCATGAGGTCGCTTTTTTCTGCCTCGCATGAGGTTGCATGGCACACGCTCAACCCGGCCCTGGTCAAGACCCATGTCCCAACACAAGAAGACCCAATGACATCATGTGTCACTGTAGTGATCTTCTGTGTTCTCACACAAAGGACCTAATGACACATGAATGTCACTGTATTGGTCCCTGTGCTTAGACACTTTGATCTTAGCCAAAAGGCCGAGAAGCGATCCAGAGTCATGAACCATCAAAACATCGCTCGCCACTGCACAAATCTTAATACATAGCAACTTGCTCTCCTACGATTTAACATTTTTTTCCGTTCTCACTAAAATGTGTTCACCATCGCAACAATTTCTCGTGCGTGTTTATTTTCGCTCGCTCAACAAAACTGTTCAAGGGACGTAATTTAAAGTTATCTCCCTTTGCTGAGTACACTCAAAACCCATATAATCTTCTTTCATCTTATTTCTAAAACATTATATGCAAATTAGTCCCACCATAATTTAGAACTCTTATGATATGCTTAAATCTAAAACATCAAATTACATCTCCCAAAAGGGATCCACGGAGTTAACTCCCTTCCCAAAAAACACTCCTCTGCTCATATCACTTCCCTTTAACAAAGACAAATAGTCTTTTAACAACTCTATTCAACTTTCTCAAACCATTTTTCTGCACTCACTTTCCCTTCCCAGATGCCAAGCTACCGTTCACAGTATAGTTTGTAGCCGGGCTAGCCTTGTTATGATATCGTTCTTAAAATTCAACTTCGTGTAGTTTGTCCAGATAACTGGATATCACTATTAACAAGCACAGACTTTATCCCTTTTTAAAATTTTACTTTTGCAGGTTTTCAGTGACGCATGTCTTATCACAGGAGACAGACGTATCCTGGAAGGGGCTTCGGGGTCGAGTGTCAATGGAACATGTTAAAAAATTTGTACCTACACCTGCAGAAACTCCGAATCCTCTATTTTGTATTTGTGGGCAGTGGGCATACAACGATGCTGTAGAAAGGTAAATATTTCTCTTAGAGCTATCCTTAATAATTGCGGGCCCGATTTAAACCATTCTGGTTTGGCCCGCTGGAGACAGTGGTGTACTAAGAAAGGGGATGGGAGGTGGTGGTTTGCCCCAGGTGACAGCCAAAAAGGGGGTACCATAGCACACAAATATGATAGTACTTACTGTTAAAAATGTACTTGCAACTGTGTTTATTTATGGGGAGGGAGTGCCTATGGTAGGATCCGCCCTGGGAGCCAAATACTTAAAGTCTTTAAGTACGCCCCTGCCTGGGCATAAAATTATAGTAATGTTGTATCACATTTTGTGTCAAAATATAGCAAATAAATATAGGCACTATTTTGTTTTTAATATTATGTAATAACACATTTCCCTAATATCTAATCTGAAATTATTTTCGTTCCTTATTTTGGTTGACATGAAAAACAGTGTGACATGTTTTTCAATGTCATCCATATAATTCGCCCACGTCGTTAGGGTTAGGATTAAGATTGGGGTTTAGGATTCCTAAACCTAACCCTTACCACTTTTGACTACGTCTCTGAATTCTGTTTTTAAAGCTGTATCGAACATACATACCACTATTCTTAATTTCAACCGCATTTTTTTTTTTTTTTTTTTTTTTACAATCTTCAAGTGGGAACCCGGGTTAGGGCGCCTTGTGAGCGGGGGTGGGGGATGGTGATTGGGTCACGTCGATTAAGTCGGAATAACGATCACGTTACACGCCCATTGATGCGTATTGGAAATACGGTGTTAGGCCCATATATTCTTGACCATCGGCGCACGAGAGGTGATGTGGTCAGCATCACGCCGGCCGCCTTAACCTTCCTAGAGTTGCTCTGATACCAATTCATGAGGGTTGACCCTGGAGCCGTTGTGCTCTAAAGATTCCCACCTCAACTGGGGATTGAACCATGGACCACCGAGCTAGGAAGCCAGTGCACTAACCACTGTGCTAACGCGGCTCCTTAAGTCGGCCAGCCTTGATTCCTCTCAATCTTGAGGCCGTTACAGTTTTTGAGACCTCAGCAATGATGTCATTTGTCATATAAATCATTTTTTTTTCGCTCCTTTATGGAGCACGTAGTCACCACTGCCCATATGGAATCAGTAGGCATGACAAATATAATGACTGGCATATTTATGACATTATTGCAGGCCTCAGCGCCTAGAATATTGCTAGTCTTGTTGATTATCTGTAAACTTACATGGGAGATAAATTCCAATACTCTGGCTATATATGGGAGATAATCTAATATTAACTTCATATGGGAGGCAATCAAATATTCAGGCTGAATGCTGAAGATAATGTACAATTGTGACTTTTCTGTTTCTATTCTCAGCGTTAATACGTGAAGGACAATATAATATTATTGAGCTGGGTGGGTAAAAATAATCTGGAGGGAAAGGTAATGAAGGGCAACGCACAAGAACATGTCCCTAAATATAAATTGACTATTTAAGAGGTATAAAGAAATCATAGAAAGGTCATAAAGCAGCCTCTCTCATCAAGCTAGCTTGTTGTTCTTTTTCCCCAGATCGCACTGATTCATTGACACTAACTCGTACGATAACAATATACTAAAATGGTTCGTACCAAGCCACAAGCAAAAAAGAGGAAAATCTATAGAAGCCCGCCAACACTTAATAGCAAACATGAATCTGCAAATAACAAAGACAGTAGCAGGAGAGCAAGACTGCCCCAATTACTCGCGTCGAGGCCGGTCCTTCTCAGAAGCCGAACAATGCAACCATTGACACCATGACTGATGAGCGACCCAGAGCTTTGAAGGCAGAGGATAACTAGGCTCCGAATCCTGACAAAGCAACACCGCCGGTAAAACAAGATGTCGGGGAGGTGGCGTCATCGTGCAGTGACCAGGCAACATCTGCAAAACATGGCCACAAAACTTCAACGGCAGAGAGCAACAATGCTCTAAAACCCGACAAAGCAAAATCACAGCCAAAACAAAATGTCATAGTCGAGTCTCCATCATGCATTGACCAGGAGTCTCCATCATGCATTGACCAGGAGTCTCCATCATGCAGTGACCAGGAGTCTCCATCATGCAGTGACCAGGAGTCTCCATCATGCATTGACCAGGAGTCTCCATCATGCAGTGACCAGGAGTCTCCATCATGCAGTGACCAGGAGTCTCCATCATGCAGTGACCAGGAGTCTCCATCATGCATTGACCAGGAGTCTCCATCATGCAGTGACCAGGAGTCTCCATCATGCAGTGACCAGGAGTCTCCATCATGCAGTGACCAGGAGTCTCCATCATGCAGTGACCAGGAGTCTCCATCATGCATTGACCAGGAGTCTCCATCATGCATTGACCAGGAGTCTCCATCATGCATTGACCAGGAGTCTCCATCATGCATTGACCAGGAGTCTCCATCATGCATTGACCAGGAGTCTCCATCATGCAGTGACCAGGCAACTTCAGTAAAACGATACCAGAGGCAGAACGTGAATCCGTCCTGCAGACCACACGCTTAAACTGAGACGGAAGTCGGAGCGTGACAACTTCGCAAGCAAAGAAATGCCGTTTCTCACGAGGCACTACAGGAGAGGATCATTAAGATCCCTCAGATGTCTGAAGGTGAGGCCTTGCTCAGGGCCCTACCCGCCGATAAAGTGATCGGTATCCTCGAGGCAATAACGGGCAGGAGGAGTATAACTAGAGTTACAAGACACGAAAAAGGAGTTATAATAGCTCTAAATAACACGGAGAAGACGAGCGAACTGATGGTCGAACTAGAGTCCGGACACAAAGAAGTCCAGCTGTCCCGCCAGATTAAAGTTACTGTGGAGATCTACAAGAAGACCAAAAAGATAGTTGTAAGAGGGGTCGACAACAATTGGTCTACACAAGAAGTCCACAGCCGCCTGCAAACAGAAAACAAGAATATCAAAATAACACAGGTTGAAAGACTGAAGACATGGGACAAGAAGGACACAAACCTAGTTATCCTAACTATTGAAAGGACTTCAAGACCAAGTCTACTTAACCTAGACGATAGATGTCAAAAAACAGAAGAGTACATCCCTCCTGTTATGCAGTGCTCAAACTGCCAGTAATTTCCACACACTAAGAAAACCTGCAAGAGAGAGAGACAGTTTGTCGGTACTGTGCGGGAAGTCACTCTTACAATGAATGTGTCCTCACGCGAAAAAGGATACCACTTATAAAGTGAGCAACTCCAACAGAACCTGCGCAAACTGTCTCGGGAACCACGGGGCAAGATACCGTGGCTGTCCGATCTTCTATGAGACAAAGGCCATACTGAAGGAATCGGTAACCAAAAACATCTCCTTCAGAGAAGCAAGACACCGAGTGGTTTCACGTGGCACTGCTAAACAGGAACAGCACACAAGAACCCAACTAACAAAACTTGTCACGTAGGTGCGAGACATAAAGCAAAAACTCAAAGTCGAGAAGAACAGGCAGCACAACGAAGACACAGATACCATAAGAGACGAATCAATAGGAGCCTTACAGAGCGCCCAGGCAATGTTACAGGACATGAAATCCATTCAACACCAAATAGAAGTCAACATCGCCAAACTCGCAGAGCTAAAGGAAGAGAACGAAGAAGTCCTCAAAAGAATAAAATACAGAGAGAAGGATCATCAAGGATATCATAACAAAAAGCAATCAAAGAAGAGAAAGAAGCAAAGAAACTAAAGACAAAATAATTACCGAAACCCTAGAGGAACGCCTACCAAAAAGCAATCAAGGAAGAGAAAGAAGCAAAGAAGTGGAAGAGAAAATAATTACCGAAACCCTAAAGGAACTCCTACCAAATATAATAAAGACAGTCATGAACAACACACAGCCGAAAAAGACAACAACGAGTAGGGACCAAACAGGCAGCTAATGGTCCTTTTTAGGACCAGTCATTTCCAGGACTAGGAACATGATACCATCGAAGAAGTTAACACCCTATATACCCCAATATTACCGTTTTTAACCCTTCAACGGGTTTTGGTTGAACAGGGTATAACAGCAAAATAACAGACGTAAGGGGGGGAAAATCATAAAGCAAACCAGACCTAAAGGTCTTTCATATTTGGACATGCGCCCTAATATAACCGACTTGGTTGAACGGGACGCGCCTCGTCAAAGCGAGGCAAAATTGTATTTTTTTTTTTTAAATCAGGCAAGTAGTCAATCAAATATCACATTTACAAAGAACATTAAAGTTGCAAATGTTGTTCATGAAATATAAACTCAGATAGTTGGTGGATTTGACGTAATCTCGGACACCTGCAGGCTTTTTCACCCACTCCCACCTTGTTAACAGCAGGGCAGTTGTGAGAAACTTTACGTTGTTTATTTTTTGTGTGTGTTTATTTTGGTTTTTGTTTTGTTGTTTTTGTTTTCTTGTTTGTATTAGTTTTTTATTTTATTTTTATTGTTTGTTATAAAAAGGGGGCGTCACACACAAAGAGATATATATATATAAGTATGTAACCGCGTTGCTGTTACTGGTTACTGTGTGTTATCTCACTAGGTGGCAGATGGCAGGCCTAGTGACGTAATTTAAGTTTACAACTTCTCTTGTTTTCTCTTCCAAGTTATTTAGTTGATATCATTACTGGCCATCTCCGCCAGAGGTGTAAATTCCTGGATGATACTCTTATCCTTTTCTTGTATACTTCAGGTTCGTTCAGTTCCTTCTTTGATGTTAATAGTGACTTCGTATAGTGGTAGTTTAAATGTACATGGCATACGATCAGCAACTCAAAAAGATGGAATCAAATCCATTCTGTTCCTTCAAACAAACTTTTAATAACTTAATAAAACAGCAAGTATAATGGGTCATTTAAATGATAGAGTTCTCATAGAAGCCTTTACTGGGTCTTTTGTACTTCAGGTTAACTCATACATGAATTCTATGTCTTGTAACTTCCGTATTCCTCTTTAACTTATTGTTTTCTCCTGTAGACTTCCTTAGTCTTCCCAAAACCTGCTCCTATTTCCTCATATACCAATGCTCTTTATTAGCATTCCATACTTTATTGGTTACTTAAATATCTTCCTCGACGAACTGGTCAGACAGGTCTCTATAACTGCTCCTAGCAACACAATTCATCTCATGCATAAATAATTGTATGTACACCCTTCTGATACTTACAAGTGAGAGAGCATATTTGAAGTTCTCCTATAAAAGTCTACACTCACTTTTTCTTGATAATCATATACAATTCTGGACACTTCAAACATTGTTCATTATGGTTCCTCTATAACATCTCTAGTCTCCTTCATATGTTTGTCAGCCTCTTGTTGACTTTACACATAGTCGTTATAACCATCCGTTTTCTTGGTACAAAGTCGTACAGTTCTCATAATGAATTGACAAATCGTACTTGTACTTGACTCTCCTGTAAACAAAATTCGACTCTGTGCAAATTATAAACTCAGTTCAATACTTACATAAACAATACAGCATAACCGCTGATCTCCTTCCAGAAATACACCTTAACTGTGAACTACAGAATCAACTACTATCTCCCGATAGAATAACACTTGCTAGGGATGGCTGGACATCTAAATATATCTACTGTATAACCACAGAAGGTACATCATGTCCGCATAGCGATCACACCTTCTTCCTGAAACACAACTCAGGACTCACTGTCATCTAATGACCTCTGGTCATTTTGCGTGGTGTGTTTTTCTCGCCACTCTTCTGATTCGCTGACCCAAATCCTTTTACTTAAATTTATTGGTCAAGCCTTTTTTTCCTGTTCTCGAACATTCTGTTTACAACTCACTATAATCACTCACTATTAGTTAACACGAACCGGTATTCTGAACCGTTGTAAATTAGCAATACCATTATTTTCATTCATTATTTTCTCTTGTGAGCTTTTCCAACTGTTTATCTCACTTTAACAATAGCATGAATAATGCTCGGGCAAACCCCACGGTGACACACACATACACACACACACACACATATATATATATATATATATATATATATATATATATATATATATATATATATATATATATATATATATATATATATATATATATATATATATATATATATATATATATATATATATATATATATATATATATATATATATATATATTGCTGTTTTGGATGTTATTATTAATAATATAAAATAACCAGCTTATGGATTTTTATTCGTAAATTACTTTACTCTTGAAAACGTTTATCTTTTAAGTCAGGGAAGATTAACTGTAGAACTATAGTAAATAAATGTAAATTAACATTAAATATGCGTACGTTTAAAAGTATTTTTATCTTTTATCTCAAACAGTTTAGGAAAGCTCAATGGACTTCAGGAGGAACATATTCATGTCTTCGCGCAGACAAACTAGACCACACCTTAAGGTCAAGGATGTTCTCCAGATATATTCCTCTCCTGGCTCGGCCACTAAATCGTGTGATGATTGAGTGGTACCTGCAGCAACTGCTTCATTGATGATACTTGATGGAAAGTGATGTAACTTGTAACTTTAAAATTATTGCTCAACCACTTGTACAATTCATTTTTTTTTTACATGCGAACACTTTTAATTGTCAGGTAGAATTGTGCTGTGTAAGATTTAGCTCAACAATTCTGGAAACTCTGGCTCACATTATCTTAAAGTGGCAAAGGAAACTGTCGTTGGCAGAGACAGAATGACGAGCAAAACATCAAGAAAACCTATCAAATGACGCCTGTCAGAAGGTGACAGTTATTTATGTATCTGTTTAAAGATAGTCCCTTTTATAATAACAAAGCATTATGGAAATTTTTGTTTCGCGTGCAATGACTAATATTTTTATTTCCTTACTTTACCCAAAGCTACACAAAGAATGTTTCATTAGCAAATATACTGATAAATAAGATCACCTAGCTAACTGAAACATGACCGGACATCAAATTTATTTGCAGAATTAATAATACACACACTAGCCTATTGGTTTAATGCAGCTGTAGATAACCCAAGACTTGTGGGAATCTACTTTAAAAACACTAAGCTGTCTACAGATTTTTGGTTTGACTTTTGGACCACGCACAGGACAATTGGTGTTTATCATTTGCACGAGATACCCGGTTCAACATCATGTGGGTTATAATTATGGCATACAGTGTTCATGTCTTCAGATTCACCTTGATAAAAGCATGTCTTTATTCAGAGAGTATTTGGAATTAGCGCAGTCTTTATGTAACTTTAATCTCTGCTCGTATGGAAATTTTTTTTTTTTTTAAGAACTAGTGGCCCTAATGATGTCATACTCCTCCCTGGTCTCCTGGGTAGTAAGATCGGATGCCTAGCCTTCTCGGATAAAGGCAAAAAAGTAGGAGCTCCCGTTTGCAAGTTACGCACGTTAAAAATCCCACGGCAGTTGGAAATCGTTAAGAGTAAGCCATAAGGCCTCTGCCGTGGCAAAATTTAAAAATTAGAAATGTACCCACCACAAAATATTTATAGAATGTGTGACTGCTTAATCCTATATACACACAATGGGATTCTCCCCCGTGCTGCGAAGTTCGTGTAATGGGGTGAGATCTTCCTTGTGTGATCTAAGGGAGGAGATCGGAGCACTAATGGAGTTGTCTGTGTCAATGAAGATAGTCCTTCAAACCAAACCAATCTCTGCCAGACTAATCGCTTCCTGCAACTCCACTGAAAGAGCGGTAGAAAATTCGAGGTAAACGATATTCTACAGAAAGTTAACCTTGTTTCAAAAAAATTTTATTTTCCTACCTTACGCAGTTTATGAAAGAAAGTGAATTTTAGTAAGTTAGCTCATGAGTTTTAAATTGTAACATGGAAAAAAATACCATTAATGCTCTGGATACCAAGCTTCAAAGGGCTTGTCCGAAATTTCTCTAACAAGAAAATATGTTATGGTTTTCTCCCTTAACTCACGTAGATATCAGCCAAATCATCCCCTGTTAATGAATAGAGGCTTATCTGGAGTCATCCTTATATGACCACCAGCTAAGCGCGATGCTATAGTAGACAGATGTGAAAGTGAACCTCTGTCTGTGAGGCTAATTACACCCTCGTGCAGATTGGGAGAGCATCTATTCAACAAGCTAAAGATATGAACTACTGACGAGTGTGTAACTATGGCTTCGATGAAATGACTGCAGAATATCTACTTCAGAGGCACCCAACATAAGGTAACAGAGAAAACGCATATGGCCATCACTAGTACCATTCCTGGAAAAGCTATATCCTGGAGATACCAACAGACTCAAGCTAAACTGCTTTCTTTAAATATATTTAATTTGTCATCTTGAAATCATCCACACACTTTCAGGGATTTCCCATGTGGGGAAACATGTTTGAAAACCCACTAAGCTTGGAGCTCCAGACGTAACTCTGGCTTTTACCTGGTTGGCTGCATGCAGGAGTATCTCACTATGGACCCATGATACGTAGGGAGAGCTGAGAAGTGGCTCTGTGTATTGACGTTACGATTCCCTGGGAGAGCCCAGAACCAGAGCTCAGTATTTTAGCTCTGCATATTTGGAGAACCCTCTTGGATGGTGGGGAATGCACGGTATGCCACGCGCTTCTAGCTTGGGACCAGATGTAATTATCCTTTAAATTGCAATCCAAGATGAAGAAACTGGAGCTCATTACTTAAACTCAACACGCTTTGGGATGGCAGAAAAGCCACAGGAAAAGCCTAGATCTACAGTGTAGATAAAACTAGGGAGTCATCAACTTGATACTTGTTACTAAAAAGTGAGAAGCTCAGCAGCCCTAGTTAAACAACAACAACAACATCATCTATAATCTACAAGCAGATTACAGGTTGCCGACAACCACCCCCCCCCCCCTTTTCAGATACTGGCTTCCTAAGCGCAGTGGTCTATGGTTCGATCCCCAGATGAGGCGGGAATTTTTTAGGCCACAAACGGCTCCTGGGTCGACCCAGCCCCAAATGGGTACCAGAGCAACTCTGGGAAGGTTAAGGCGGCCGGCGTGATGCCGACCACATCACCCCTCGTATGCCGACGGTCAAGATAATATGGGCCTAACACCATATTCCCAATATGCCTCAATGGGCGTGTAACGGGTTCCTTTACATTAATATACAGACAGAATACTAGACATGGGATAACAATATAACACCCTCTTCTTCTTTCAACTTCCAAAAGAGCATAGACCTTCAACAAACGTATGGCTAGTCTTCCTGTCCCAATTCATCTGCTCAAGGTCTACGTGCTGTCAACACACCATATAAGTCAAGCTAAACACTTGCCTGAAGCTCTCAAATTCACAGATCACAAAGCAGTACTCACAATCATTAACACTTCACAAACACATATTCGAAGCGTTCCTCTCACTTCAAATTTAACACTTTGCTAAATGACAAGGTGTACGTAGAGCACATGACCAAACTAATTCTCACGTACACAAGCGACACAACAATATAAAATGTACAACAACACTGGGAAACACTTAAAAACACCATACGCGTACAGAAACAACGGATGTCTTCCACCATACACAAAAACCGAATACAACAAGAGGCATTAATAGAGAAGGCTGTTCAACTAACAAAGCAAACAGACACATACTCCCCCTCCATTACCACACTAGAAAGTGAACTAGAGCAACACAAACACCACAGGTTTCAGGGAGCCTGTTAAAGGTAGATTTGTGGGTAAGATCGTGTCGTGCCTGGACAGTGTAACGTCGTCGTGTATTTAGGTCGCCAGCGTGAGGCGCTGCCAGGGTGTAATGCAGACACTCACACACAAACAGCATACATGTTTCTCAGGTGTGTAGTACTCGTAATAGGATGTGGTCGAGAGTAAAGGTGTGTGTGTAGGAAACAGCAGATCGTGGACACGAAGTCGTATAGGCTGTTATTCATCTACACACCAAACTCACTCCACCACAAGTAAAAGTCATAGACGTGGATAATACCGATGACTTTTCTTCAACATTTATTACGGCAACAGTACGCTGACAGACGACACAGTCAATAGCACAAGGATCATGGACATTTCATGTGTGGTAATGATTATAACCATCTAGCATCATAAATCTTGGATAGCTCATGGATAAGATGCTAGTAACGCTGGCTTGACAATCTACGTTCTTTCATACTGTAGCTCAGGGCCCCTGACTAAACGCGTCAGGTAGTCTTTTAACAAATATACCGCACGATAAAGGCGGTTCCAGTTGCTTAATATCAAAGTCTATGAACTTGTTTAATGAAAGTCAAGACTTCATCTGGCTTCACCCGCCAGACACTTCTTCTTCTGCTCAAAGATATCGGCCGTAATGTCGGGCCTCTATAATAATGTGAACAACTGTGTATTCTTCATAGGCAGGCATAATCATCCATGCCGAAACATACCGCCAACATGCGGTTTTCATAATAATATCTCTTCACTGGGCTTCTGTATAATAGTTAGACGAATAGTCTAAGTTGGCTACTTCGAGCACAAATAATGGACTCTGCATCTCAAAGAACTGTGAGCTGTACTCACAGATTGACACAAACTGTTCTGCAATCTAGGCATAATAATAACGTTTCTTTTACCTTTGACAGAATCCAAGAAATACACAAATAACAACTGTCGTCATTCTTGACGAACAGAATAACTCTGGGGATAATCACTGACATCACAGTCACACTGAAGACTATCTTTCCCCCAGATAAAACAGAGAAGTTCAACGGACATACTAGTCCGATCAGAACCCAGTTCATCACTCCCTCACGGAAGTCTCTCCGTTTCGCGCTCAAAAAACTTGCGCATGCGTAGACAGCACAGATCTGAGAACAGCTAACCCCCCGACTTAGGACAGGTCAACACAATGAATAAAACAAAGGGAAGATAACCCCAAATCAACCTGTCCCAGGGAGTTAACATACAGTTCTCTAACTTAGATCATCAAAAAATATTAATAGATTTACGTCTTATAAAACCGTCAAAAACGACAGCAACAGAGCCCTATTAAGGAATATAAGTATTTAAACCCTTAAAACTGTATTTAATCAGTTTTACAAATAACGGTTCACAAGAAACAATGGACGTTTCGGGTTTTACCCTTCGTCAGCCACAAACAGGTGACAAAGACAAGAATTACATATAGGTACTACAAAACTATACGATGATGAGAAATATACAACAAATGGGCGATACAAGCAGATGGGAAAAGTAAACAACAACAGTGATGAGAGAAAAAGAACAATAATAATACAAGAAAATCGTAAAATCTAAAAGAAATACTGAAACAAGAAAGTAAATAATCAACGAAACAAAAAAAAAGAGAATTAACAAAACTGTGGAACTAATAAAAGTTCACTCAGCTCGGTCCAAAGAATCTGTGAAAGAAAGCAGTAGTATTCCGTCACAGAAATCGCAAGGAAGTGACGTACGATAGCGACAAAACAAAAGATATAAAAAGATACGAAACGAACCAAAACAAAAACATAAGAAGATAGATCTAAAAGACAACGAATAAAGAATGAAAAAGAGAAAAGCTACCAGAATTTATGCAAAATGATGTTGAATATTCAAGCCATCGGGAGCTAAAACACCCATTGTAAAAATAAGACAATTCTCCAACGAAAAGCGAGTCTTGTCATTACCGGCACATGAAAGGAGGGCAGTGACATGAATATCGGAATTACCTGAATGGTCAGGCCTATTGAAATGAAGGGCCACCGGTAAATGTTTGTCATGATAGATGTCATTCAAGTGCTCAGGGAAACCTGTCTGCCAAACGCCTACTAGTTTCACCAATATAGTACAAACGGACAGGTCTTACATATCCGGCGTTGGCACGGTTTAGTACCAAAGTAAGACGGGCTAGTATGTCGCAAGCGACTGTGTACAAGAATATCCCTAAAATTCATATCCCTACGATAAGCTACCAAAGGCGTATCACGAAACAACTCTTTGATATCAGGATCAGAGTTGAGAATAGGCAGATGTCGAAACAGAATTCTTTTAACCGCCAGACAGTACACAGATCAAGAGCAATGTAGGGATGTAATGTATGCAGATGTAGAAAATGATAACAAGATTAGACTTGGAGAAACATCACTACAAGATGTACAATCACACATATATTTTGGCAGCAGTATAAACAAAGACAGACACCTTCACATACCTAGGATGCATAGTAACACCAGACGGCGGAGCAAGCAAAGACTTCAACAACAGAATGAACATAGCAAGAACAGCCTTTTTTAGCCTAAACAACATCTGGAAGTCCTCTCAGTACAGCACAAGGACAAAATTAAGATTATATCAGAGCTGTGTGCTTTCTGCGCTTCTCTATGGTGCGGAATGCTGGAGAGTTACATAGAAGGAAATGTCGAAATCGTCATCTTTTCACACAACATGCCTAAGAAAAATTCACCGAATCTTTTAGCCAAATACCATCACCAACCAAGATCTGCTTACTCGGAGCAAGCAAGAGGACATTCACACCATCTATGGACCCTTGAAAGAGAGGCAGACCAAAAACAACTTGGCGAAGGACTGTGGAGGCTGAGATGCAAAGAATGAACCTGAGTTGGGGCACTGTACGAAGGATGGCCACCGACCGAGCAAAGTGGAATAAATTTGTTGTGCTCTACAAGACGCCACCAGTTGTGATGGTCACTGACTGCTAAGGATCAAAGAAGAAGAAGAATAAACAAAGTAGGAGAGACATACAATTTTTAATGAAGAGACAGAAATAAGAAGAAGCTTTGGAAATTACATGGAAATTAAAAGAAATCAGGTCCAACATAAAAATCACCATGTTCAACTGTCAAGTCAGTCCTTTTGTATGGTTGTCATACAATGGACCCAATCTCATTGTATCATCCCCGGCAATGAAGAGCTGACAGATTGGCAAAGGAAGATGGAAAGCTACCTCAACCTGATACAAGAATAACTTTCGAAGAGGCAAAGAGTTTTATCAGAACCAGAAACAAATCAGATACAGAGCATCCAGGACACACACACAATGATGCACATTACCAGTTCAGCAGAAGAAAACAGATGATAATCTTCAGATTTCACAAGGACCACAACAGATTGGGAAATCATCTATTCGACAAACTAAAGATAGGAACTACCGATAAGTGTAAATGTGGCACTGATAAAATTACTGCTGAGCAACCTCTTCAAAGATACCCATTATATGATGACCATAGGAAGCACATATGGCCGTCATCAGTACCATTTTCGGACAAAAAACTCCGTGCAGATACAATTAGCCTGAAGCTGGCTACTGCTTTCTTTGAAAATATTCAAGTAGACGTCAGAGAGTGTGTCGCAGAAATATTGGGTCGATCTCTTTTCCTCTACGGATGTATTTAGTTGCATTTTTGTGTGTACTAAATTACTTAAATTTCTGGGGTCGGCACATTTCCAGTATCGTTTTTTTCTTTGGCCATGTGTCTCTGTGTTTCGATACAAATTATTTTCGTCCGAACTACTCCTGTTTCCTTTCTCATTTTAGAATGAATGTTGTTCACCTTGTCATGAGAGGGTAGATTATTATTGAAATTATTAAGTATCATGGACACAAAGTTGTATCAGGTGATGCCAGGATAGTGCCAGATAAGAGTCTGGTCTTATAAGTAATACCCCCTTCTCTGAAAAGAGTAAGGGTGTATAGATATCAAAAGTAGGATCAAGCTGTATAAGTTCCTAGAGAAGATGGCAATGTATTACTCTAAGTCCCTAATTGCTCCTCTCCTGATCCTCCTCTGGTTATGTTATAATTATGATTATTATTATTAGCTCTGCTAGGGGTATTAAGTAAACTATCTACCAACAAGAACTGTAACTTAACTTAAATAATTTAAGTAAGTCTGCTGGTAAATATTTACAATTTATTTTTACAAATCTTATTTTCTGATTGAAAATCTTTCAAGAAACTCAAAATTCAATTACAACAGTAAATAAATAAAACATTTGAAAATTGTCCAAAGAATTAAAGATCCCTAAATTTGTAGAAGGTTCTCTCTTGGTTGAAATCACTCTAGTTGTAGAAGATTTATCTCTTAAGACTCATCTGTTCTCACATTTACTGAATGATTGTTTATACTGGCTTTAACCATGCCCAAACAGGTGTTCATCATTTAATATTACTGTCTGTAATCGTGGTGTTACTTGGATACTCTAAACAGTAGCCTTGTTTGGCTACTCATCTGGTATAATGAAGCCGGTTCCACTCTTGTCCTGGAAGGAAAGATTAACTGAACTTCCTCCAGGCAGTAGGTACTTGGTGACTGGCCCTCTGAACTCAAAAGGCGCTTGCACCAGTAGTTCCTTCAGTAGTGGCTGACTCTTTTATGTGTATTTGGGTTGACAGGATATAACCTGAAACATATGGGATTAACCACTATATTCTCTATCACTATCCCTTTATTATAGATGTAGGGGATGTGAGACAGTTTTCAGACAATGAGCAAGCAGACGCACATGGCACAATAGCAGTAATAACACAATCTAGTTCACCGTGAATACATCTTACTCTAATTCCTTGGTTTATAGCTATCTGTCCATGATTCGCCTCCATACATTTATTTGGTCGTGTGTAAAATACTAAGTGATATCTCAAGCAATACAGTAAAGTAATTCCTTTCATCCTTTCCTATGTTCCTGGTGTGTGGTCCACTCTTTCAAGAAATAATTCTTTAAACACTTTTCTAAAACTATAGACACACTTCTGCTACCATTCTCAATTATTTGAATATATATTGGCTTGTCTTTTGGCTCCAAAAATTTACACAGTAGTTCAAAGCACTTCTACACACTTCCTAACGCACACTGTAATTAATCAATAGAAATACATATATTTATGTATATACATTCTTTCTTACCCTCAGGCACATACAGTCGAGCTGTTAATGGTTATAATGGTCTGCTCTCAGATACAGAAGGCAAAGGCACTCTTCATTAACACTTTTAGCGCTCGCTGTGATTTTAAAAATATTATGGCCTCGATTTGCATGAAGCAGGGTCTTATATAGGTCACATCCGGAGACACAGAGAACAGTTGCCGAATTGTGCTTAAGTTCCCCAAAATGTATGCTTAATTTGTCTCGATGTGCAAATAGGAAAAACTAAGATTTTAATTATCTTTCTTATTCCTGGAGCGATTTTATTCATCTAAGGCTTAAAATATGCCTTGAATTAATCTTCATCCATCTAAATCAGTGGTGGCCAAACTACGGCCCGCGGGCCAGATCCGGCCCGCCAACCAGTTTTGACCGGCCCGCCAACCTATTTTGGCCGGCCTCTTATTGTTGATTGAAGCCACACTCTACACAATGAAATAACACACAAATGTATGTTTGAAATAAATAATTACATGTCATATTACAAAACAAATTAAAACAACAGATTCATTATTGTTTTTTTAACAGTAATTTCAGTTCGAAGACTGGTATACATGTCTTGGCAGATGTGCAGTAAAGTAGTTTGCCGTTGCTTTCTTTACGTGGTTCATTATATATGTAACACTAAATATCAGAACGTTATTTTTTAAGGATTTTATAGGTCTGGCCCTCGGGTGTTACCCTTTACCATAATCTGGCCCTCGGCCAACCTTAGCTTGGCCATCACTGATCTAAATAATTAACTTTATATTACATTCTTGTTTTATTCTATGCGTAGCCTTTCCCTTGGAAATCTTTGCACAGACCCATAGATGAACATTCCTTTGTGTGATTTCTTGACCTCTGCCATGCTGTACTTAGCTCATAAGTCTGTAGTTAAATTCCACATCCCACGGGTTTGCACAGATTTGAGACTCAATGCTGAATGCCAAATCGTTATTTGTAAACAACCGAATAAAGATGGCGTTCCATTGGTTCGGCTAGCCTATAGTATTTATAAAGTATGGCGTTCGTTTGGGTGAAGAATGAAGGGTTGTGAATCAGACTTCATGACACACCTGAATGCAGGGAGTTTGTCTGATGTTTTATTCTCTGCAACGTTTTTCTGAAATGTTCTGTTATTTCTTTTCCATACTTTTACTGGGAATATGTGTGTTGAGGATTGTTGCATGGTTTGCAAGCATCTGGGTTTGAGCTCGATTCGGATGGTTGCACCATGGAACACCTCGGCTGAATAAATAAATGAAATAGATTGCGTATATCGATGCATGACGCGTTAGACATAGTTACGGTATTCGTTGTGTGGCCTTCAAGCCAAATGGCAGTGTTTCCAAATGTGTGGCATGGCCACTTAGCCAAAGTGTTTTAAAGATGTGGTATAGCCACTCAAGTGTGATAGTGCATAACTAGAAAGTTATATTTAAAGCAGAAATAAAGAATGTATAAGGACCTTTGAGTCTGAAAATATAATACGGCAATATTAGCCGCAATAATCTATTATTAACGTAAGTCGTGATAATGCGAAAACGCAGTTAGAATATGTAGGGCTGATTAAGCCTGGCTTTGAAGGCCAAAGTAAATTAATACTGTGTGAAGGTATTTACGATACCAAGCAGTTGTGGTTGAAATATAATTAAAACGCTAAAGTATCAGACGGGCAATGTCTGTAGAATAGTAGAATCGAAGCTGTGCTGTATCCACTGTTCTTGATGTGAACTAATATTGATTAGTGTCTGTGGTTCATGATAAGAATGAATCCTCATTAAATTATTATGTCGTCAAAAACTGGTCTTATTCAGTAACGTATTCAAGGTTCCAGTTAAGACTGTTTTTATGAAGAATGACCATTGACCTTCAAATTAATACACACGCTGTCACACTGGTAATATGAAATGAAATGATATAACACGGTCATTCAAATATATATGAACTTTTATCGGAAGCACGTTTAAAATGCAATTACTTAAAAGAAGTATCAAAAGAATTCATGGCTGTAATCAAAATCGATACCGGGTGGAACACATAACAGACGATCAAATAATTGTACGAAACATAATACAAGATTAACTCATTCAAATAGAGAAACGCCCGCAACAATGTGCACTTTTTGTCCGTTTTCCTTTGTAATTTTACACCTTTTTTCCTTACTTGTTGTCACATTATTTATCTCCCACATTGTTCCTTTTCGTATTTCTCCTACGAAGTCTCTCACTTCTATCCTAGTTCTTCTCCTTTCCAGGCTACTTTAATGTGCTCCTTTATCAACTGTGTCTCTTTCCAACTCTATGTGATAGAGAACTAATAAGGACAAAGAATGTCAGAGATACGAAGAGGAAACATATAACATGTTTGCAGTTGCCGAAAAAGAATATTACACATCAACAGACAGGCAATAGTGATATACAAGAACAGCCTGTTATACATAAGAAGGAGGCAACACCTAAAGACAGTGATTTGAGTCTCAACAGGAGAGGAGGCAATTGGGTAGTATTACTAGACCAAAGCGAAGAGTACACGTCAGGGAAGAGTACTCCAAGCGAAGCGTACAGAGACACGCCAAACAATAATCAGATCGTTACTAGGGCATAAGTACATGTTCTCCCCAAACCCACAAAACACATACCAAGAAAAATTACTAACACGGAGGAAGAGTCGAGAAGATAGGATAGAAGAAACACAGGACATCGATGCACCGTGCAGGCATATAAGAACAGCAGTAAGAAGGTGCGCTAAGAAAACAGGTCCACGGGAAATACAGGACATGGACACAACCTATAGTCATACTAGAGCAACGAGAGAGAAGAGGGTACAGAGTTAACGGTATAGATTATGAAAAAGTACAGATAAAAAGGAAGAACTGCACAAGAGAAGTGGACAAAGTGAAAGATACACATAATAGGAGGAAAAGCAGATATAGAGAATTAGAAGGGGAGGAAGGCAGACCGACAAAGGGTAAGAGTCGGCAGAGGGTAAACAACATAAAGTATAGAACGTCGAGGAGGATTAAAGAAGATTCAGTAACGTCCTTATCAGATTACTCGGATAGTTCAGAGTCTGGGGGAGAGAGCGATGGTAGTCGCAGAGACAAGAAGGAGATCGCTGCACTGTGCAGATTTATGCATAAGAAATATAGAGAATTATGGAAAATGGAAGTGGGAGAAAAACACAGATCGAAGAAATTACCGATCTAAAGGTCGAGATGGAGAGAGAAATAAGTGGAGTAACAGTTGAAGAAGAGTGAGTACGGATCAACAGAGAGAACGATCAAGGAGTCACGAGGAAGAGAATAAAAGAAGTAAGAAGAGAAATGAGAGTAAGGATCTAGTGCGGTCCAGCGATAGAAACAGGTTTGTCAGTAGGAGCAGACGGGAGAAACCCGAGGATACGGGAATAAGCACAGAAAGATATAGATGTCCAGAAAGAGAAGTCGAGAGAAACTCCAAGGAGAAGGGATGCGCAGGAGACATGAGAAATGAGGCAATTGACGACAGAGAAAAACCGAGGCAAACGGTGGAAGAAGTAAGTAGTAGAGAAGTTGAGAGATACTAGGGAAACACGAGAGATAAAGAGGTAGAGAGGAAGCAAAAGGTTGACGAAGTCAGAAGAGGAAAGTCAAAATATTGATAAACAGATAGCGTTGGAAACGCTTAGGGCCAAAGAGGCTAGGATGATAAAGTTGTTGGAGTTGATGAGTGAGATGAAGTAGAGAGAGGAGGCTATGAGAGGAGAGACATAGCAGTCTATACATATAAATGGCAGCAGTAGCTAAGTCTTGAGGAGACTTATGTGCAATCGTTCTACACCAAGCATATGAAAAGAGAGCTGAGTACACCTGAACGATAGTGTACTGCAGTGGAGTTGAAGGTGAAGAGCTTAAGGAAGAAGTAAGAAGAGTAACTCGGACAGGAAGCCATAGGAAAATGTCGAGTATAACAGGAGTAAGGCCTTAGAAAATGGCGGATATAACACTGAAGTGAGAGAGAACCGTAAGTAAATGATGGAGATTTAATATAGACTGGAGAGTTCCAGAGGCAACAAGAAAATGGGCAGGCCTTAGAGAGATGGCAGAAAGAGAGAGAGAGAGAGAGAGAGAGAGAGAGAGAGAGAGAGAGAGAGAGAGAGAGAGTGAGAGTGAGAGAGAGAGGAGAAATATGGAAAGCCATGGATGAATGGCACAGTTATAACGAATAAGAGAAGCCATGGAGAAATGGCAGAGAGAGACATTAATGGAGAGTACGCATAAATATGTTTGAGAGAAGCCGTGGGAATATGGCAGAGGTATAGAGGAAGGTTCCAGAGGGAACGAATATTAAAATGACAAGCCAGGAGAAGGTGGCAAAGAGATAATTGAAGGTTCCAGAGAGAACGAATAAATAATGGAGAAACTATATAGGAGACGGCAAGAGATGAAATTGTGGGTTCTGGGGAGAACGAATATATAGTTCAGAGGCCATAAGAAAATGGCAGAATTATATGAGAAACAGGAAGAACAGGGAGGAAAGATGTTAAGACACTGAAACATAGAGAGTAAAGAAGAAATGTTCCAGAGAAGGGAACTTACGTGGAATAGATAATTGGGAAATATAAACAAAGTATACGAGATGGAGACAAAAGAGACGAAGGAAAGATGAAAGAAAGAGTTCTCCTAGATAGGTGGTACAGTACAGGGGACAGCAGATGATGTGAATACGAGATAGGCGGATAAAGTGGGAGTATAGGAGATAAAGAATAGCGGAGGATATTGTAGCTGTTTAAAAAGGACAATAAGAGTAGGAAGGAGTCCAAGGATGCACAAAATATATCGTAGACGGTGGGGAAAGTGACAGTCCGATGTGGAAAGGTACGCAAAGAGGAACATAGGGACGAAACGAGTAGGAAATAGTTAGAATTCAGAAATTCACAAAGTATTTCGTTTAAGGACTGAGGTATAGGGTCCGATATATAGAGGGTTTTAGAGGGAGGTGGGAAAAAACATGATAGTGGCCATGATAGTTGAATGGTTCACAGCTGTAGTTTTTGTAAATTAACTAGTAACAGGGAGTTACATAAGTTTTAATGGGAATGAATGGAGAAGGCATGAAGACTGGATTAACTAGAAGGTGTTCAGAAAATAAAGTCATGAGGAAGGTGGAGCAAAGGACGGATGATTAAATTATGTTTGGTTCAATGTCACTTATGGAAAATATCCAAAATAAGAGTTCATCTTATTGAAAAAAATTGAGTTAATAAAATGCATGGTTATGAAATAGGTATTGAAGTAATGTAAAATTTTTTACGTGGGAAAAGGTGCTATATGTAATTTGAGATTATACATTTTTTTTCCCCCGTAATATTAATATGAACTGAGGTAATGTGAAAACGTGTGGACTCATGCATAAGCTCGACAATGACATTTTTGAGGAAAATGTGGCATGTGTAATACAGATTTGTAAGGTATGAGAAGCTCCATACATGGAGTCAGAGACATTTTGAGAGGATTGAGAGAAATGTAAGAGTCTGGAAAATCTAAGGGAAGATTACTAGAGAGAAGATAGGTTTTTTGGTTAAAAAAAGGAAAAATATTTCTCCATAGACTTTTTTTTTTTTAACAGGTGGGGGCGGATAATGTTACCGGGAAGACTCTTGAGGGCAAACTGGAAATGATAGAGGTCCTATTTCAATAATGGTCTAAGGGAAGTAATAAGTAAAAATATAGATAGGGGTTAAGATGAGTCTTACATCCCTTGTTTAAGTGGCAGAGTTTGTATCTTGAAGCGGGGTGAACGAAATGAGTTTAACGTGGGTTAACGTGGGTTAGTGGTTGGGTGAGTGAAGGTTCTGTTCTGGATGGTTCGAAAATATTTGTAGTGGTAAATCGTGATTTTAGATAAAATCAATTGGTTCTGAGTCTTGACGGAGTAAGCATTTGTCCGCAGAATTCGCGCATCATATGATATAGCCCAAGGTATCTGGGTTGACCTGCGGTTTGCAGACGATAAAATATCATCACGGATTTCACTCTCCATGCCACTCTGGTCGAATGACAGTGTTATATTTCTGTGAGATGACAAGATGTTAGTATATATATTCTTAAGGAAGGACTATGTTGTGTTCATAAGACCAGGCACGTTGAAAGTTATGAACCTTTTTAGTTGTAGTGAAGTACAGTAGACAGGCAGACCATCGAGTAAGTAGAATGAACTTGGTAAACGTACATCCCTGGCGGTAGGGCAGTTCTCTTAACGCCAAGATAGCTGCCGATGACAATAACTGAGCATTGAGATAAACAGTTTCAAGTAAGGAGATACTGACAGTATAGCAACAACAGTGGTTCTCAACTTGTGAACCTATGTTTGTGAAGTACTCATACATCTGTTTATACATTTCTCATATTTGGCTATAAACGAGGCATGTTTGTGAAGTACACATACATCTGTTTATACATTTCTCATGTTTGGCTATAAACGAGGCATGTTTGTGAAGTACTCATCATCATCATAACCCTCCACTCCCGGAGGAGCATAGGCCTTCAACAAACACATGCCAAGTCCTCCCGTCACGTGCCATCATCTCAAGTTCTTTCCATGTTCTCCTCATCATTTTCACCTCTGTTTCCAGCTCTCTTCTCCGTGTGCTTCTTGGTCTACCTCTGCCTCTCTTGCCCTGGGGGTTCCAGAACAAGGACTGCCTTGTAATGCTATCAACAGGTTTCCTCAGTGTGTGTCCTATCCATCGCCATCGTCTTCTTCTCATCTCTTGTTCCACTGGTGCTTGTCTCATACATCTATTTATACATTTCTCATACTTGGCTATAAACAAAATGTGTTTGTGAAGTACTCATACATCTCTTTATACATTTCTCATATTTGGCTATAAACAAAATGTGTTTGTGAAGTACTCATACATCTCTCTTTATACATTTCTCATATTTGGCTATAAACAAAATGTGTTTGTGAAGTACTCATACATCTCTTTATACATTTCTCATTTTTGGCTATAAACAAGGTGTGTTAGGGAAAGTCTCAAGTATGTGGTAATACACATGGTATGTTGTAAAATTATCGTTTCTGACTATAAGCAGGGTATGTATGTTAAGTTCTCAGGTTTTACATAGGGTGTGTTTGTGATGTTCTCATATATGTGGTTATACACGGGTTGTGCTTATCAGTTCCATGTTAGTTAAGCTCTCATAAATGTGGTTAAACACAGGGTGTGTTTGTGAAGTTCTCACAACCTGGTTATACACACAAGTGTGTTTGTGAAGTTCTCATAAATCTGGTTACATACAGAGCGCGTTTGTGAAGTGCTCATATATCGGGCTATATACAGAGTGTGTTTGTAAAGCTCTCATAAATCTGGTTTATACACAAGGTGTGTTTTGTGAAGATTAGGGTTTCCACATCTGGTTATACACAAGGTGTGTTTGTGAAGATCTCATTAGTCTGGTTATACACAAGGTGTGTAATTTTCTCACAGGAAATCTGGAATATCATTTAACTTACAGCTGTGTACCAGTCTCTCTCATCACAAATTTGTTTGTATTGTTTTAGTACATTAGTGTATTACATTTTCAATCAAATTATCTACATATTCCATCATGTTTTAAAGCTCTTTTATGGTTCCAAAGAATGATGGTATTTGTAATGTGGTGTGGTGGTATGAATAAAGCTCCATTGTAGTTCCTATGAATGATGGTATTTTGTAATGTGGTGGGATGGTATGAATAATGCTCCATTATAGTTTCAGTGAATGAAGGTATTTTGTCAAGTGGTATGATGGTATGAATGAACCTCATTTTGGTTCCAATGAATTATGGGATTTGTCACGTGGTGTGATGGTATGAATAAAGTTCCATTATGGAACCAATGAATGATTGAGCTGTAGTGTTATGGTATGAAAAACACTCATTTATATATGAATGATGGTATTTGTCATGTGGTGTGATGGTATGAATATAATGAATTTATGTTTCAATGAATTATGGTATGTATCACCTGGTGTGACTGTATGAATGAAACTCGCTTATGGTGTTTTGAATAAAGCTCTGTTATGGTTCCGATGAACCATCATATTTGTTTTATGGTCTGATGGTATGAATAAACCTCATTCATGGTATTCATTAAGTGGTATGATGGTATGAATAAAGCTCTGTTATGGCTCCAATGAATTCTGGTGTTGTCAAGTGGTGTTATGGTGTGAATAAAACTCGAGGTTTCAATGAATTATGTTATTTGTCACCGGTGTGAGATTTAAGAAAATACCGTAGTACATTAATGTTTCCAGTGAATGATGGCATTTATCACACGGTGTTGATCAAAAGAAATCCACTAATATTTGTTGAGTATGTGCATAATGTTCAAAAGAAATCAAGTCGAGCACAAAATTCAGAACTTCAAATGTCAGGTCATGCCTACTGTAAGGCTCTGAAATATACAAAAACTCTTGGTTTTTGCAACAAGCCCCACTAGTTCAAAAGGTGAAAAAGTGAGTTGAATTTCTTTTTGTTATAAGTCACACATTATTTAAAAAACTTGACTGATCTTTTCCACGGATGAATCAACTTTATTTTGTAATAAATTGTTTACACCTGGTTGCATTTATTTGGTCCACAGTGGAGTTTTTCTTGGTGGCCCTTAACTTTTGTCCAGTAGTATATAACCCTCTCAACAATAAATGGGTGCTGGTGTAGAATACAAAGACGGAAGTGGTATGACAAGATATATATTGCTACGATGCTGCTCAGAGAAATGATCTAAGATGTAAATACATTTTCATTAGCAAATATTTTATTTATTTTCAGTAAAAACATCAAAGATGAGGCAGATTTGTATTTCAGAGCTGACATTTGCCGATGATGTTGCCCTGATTACTAAATCATTCTGCAAGTCTGGAAGGAAGAGCTAGAGAATAGAGGGATGGTCATCAGCAGCTCGAAAACAAAACAAAAACCATGGTGATATCACGAGAGTAAATAAAGCATCAGATTAAGCTGGGAGAACAGGTCCTGGAGCAGGTCAGTCACTTTAAATACCTCGGAGCTAACACAGACTGGATAGGAGGCATGAAGGAAAATTTGACAAGAGCAGCAGCTGGAAGACTTTTTCAGGCCATAAATCAAGGATTCCTCAGCAAAAGAGAAGTTGGCAAGAAAACGAAGATGGCTTTATACCGTTCCACCTATGTCCAAGTCTTGATGTATGGATGCTAGTCATGGGCAATGACTATAACCAACAAAAGTCAGATCCAAACCTCAGAAATGAGTTATCTGAGAAAGGTGGTTGAAGTAACAAGAAGAGATATGGTCACATCCAGACGATACATCAAGGCCTAAAAAAACCCAACCCCTTCAGACCCAAGTAGAAGAGTCCCAACTAAGATGGTTTGGCCATGTCTGCAGAATGGGAAAAGATCGACTGCCATGGCAGGTATGGGAGGCTAAGAGCCAGGGATCCAGACCTCCAGGACGACCCAGAGTCCGCTGGGAGGACAACATTAGACAATCTCTGAAAGACCGAGGACTAGAATGGAGCCAGGCCAGGAGGAAAACAGCCGATAGGATAGTATGGCGCTCTCTCTTCCAAACCTCTACACCTCACGGTAGAAGAGGAACGACTAAGTAAGTAAGAAAACCATCACTACTAAATATGTCAAGATGCAAAATAGAAAAGACAATTTAATGACATAAAACACATATATTATTCATGGATGTCTCAATCAAAACTCCACCTAGGCCAGTCCCAAGCACAGCTGGAAAAGGAGGAGGGCGGCCTGCATGGAGGCCGTAAGGAGGCAGCCCCTCCACCAAGCAAAGGCACAACAGACCAATCACCTGTTTGCTTTAAAACATGATTACGCGAACTACAAGAGAGAAAACCGGACTGATTCTAAAGGCGACGAACTGGAAGACAGCCGATAGGATAGTCTGGCGCTCTCTCTTCCAAACCTCTACACCTCACGGTAGAAGGGGAATGACTAAGTAAGTAAGTATGTCTCAATCAGACATGACCTACATATTTTTTTTAACAAAACTTACAGCTATATTGTTGAAAAACATAAGCCAAACTCTTCACAAGACTCTCTGATATGGGTGCAATTTTCCCCCAAATATATGTTTCAGCCTGCTAAAGGAAGGTTGCACCAATTAAAAAATCAACTGTTTTTGAAACAATGCTTTACACCAATGTACCCCCTTGATCAGTGTTTCCTTCCCGTTTTACCAAGCCAGAATCCCTTATAATAATTCTCTGCAACCAGTGGAGCCACTATGATGCAATTCTATTACCACACAATTTAAATAAACTGAAAGAGTTTTCCCAATCACACAAACATTTAGAAATTTTTAAATTATTATATATGTATGATATACATCGATACGTAATGAACATACAACTATACAACTAAATAAAAACCCGAAATAAGAATATCTGAAATTGTTTTTTCGAAACTTTTTTGGGATTTAATCCAAGATTTCTAGCAGAATGTCCTAGGGTTCAGCAGAATGCTGGATGGGAAACAATACCCTAAAATATGGGTGTCCAACAGTTTAAAGTAATGGGCCACATTGCCAGTTTTATCAGTCCCTGGGGGCCGGACTTTAAATAAAATTGTCGATACACTCACGTGACCATTTAAGACTTTAAGATATAATTTGTAAAAATTAAACAGTAAACTAAAGAATTTTTTTTCGTGGTATACGTTTTAACAGATTAATAAATAAAAATACCAATTTTTTTATTTAGCTGCATAATGTCTGTATTAAAAATTCACTTACTAATATTAAATCTGATTAAAACGTCTCTCTGACCAGACATGATGTTTTTAATGACACACCTGGTACCGTCTTTTCTTGCACAAGTTGTCAATGTCAGTACGAACAGCTGATGTGACGACTCGAAGAATTCTAGATAGATGTTCATCTGTCAGTGTTGATCTTGATTTTGATTTGATGTTTTTCGTTCTTGAGAAAATTGTTCACAAGAATAAGTGATCCCCCAAAAAAGAAAGATTGGGATATGTTTCTGGAGAAATACATTTGTTGTAAAATGTCAGAAGGTAATGCTGATTAAACACTTTCTTCAGATCACTGTTATTTTGAACATCAATAAGTTCCATTTGTACCAAGTCAGAAGCATTAACTGGATCATCTCCAAATGGATCAGCAAATAATTTCATATCTTCATTGTGCTTTTTGAAATCTACAAACCTAGCGTTGAATTCATCTATCAGCTTAGCTATCATGATAGAATACTTCTCAATGTTTAAGAGTAGCTGAATTTCTTGTAGCTAGTGTGGGTAGATTAAAAAGTGAAAGTTTCTTCATAGTCATCTGTCCATGGATCAATTCCAGTTTTTGGATGAATGCTTGAATATGTTCAAAGAGTTTATTAACAAGCTCATCCTTCCCTTGTAATTTTACATTAAAATCTGAAAGATGTTTTGCATGTCATCAAGAAATGCCGAGTCATTCATCTATTCCATGTCTTCAAAAAGTTACATTTTCTTAATCATGAATTCTTAGATTTCATCACGTAGAGACCAGAATCTGGCACGTATTGCAGCTCTACTCAGTCAACCAACTTAACAGAAATAAATGAGATCATTATGTCAGAACCCACCTCTTCAAGAAAGGGTTGAAACTGCGATTGTGTCCTTTTGATCGTATGAAGTTTACTGTTGCAACATGTTCCATCACGTTTCAAATCCATAACCCTCACACAGCTGCTGGTGATGAATAATGCAATGATATGAGATAATATCATGAGGCAAAGATTTCTGCATCAAGCTAACAAAACCATTGTGTTTGCCCATTATGGCAGGTGCTCTATCGGTAGGTAAACCACAAAGTTTGTTTTCTGAAAGATTGAATTTTACTAACACACGCTTGACGTGATCATAAATATCTTGACCTGTTGTTGTGTCCTTCCGTGGACATAAGACAAGCAACTCTTCAACGCTCAAAAGATTTTCTGAAACTCTTCTTATGAAAACTGCCAATTGAGCTGAGTGTCAGCACTCTCGTCGATAGTTAAGAATAAGCCTGACAGGCATTAATTTTGTAAATCAGAGTTTTGAATGTCGAATGCCAAGTCATCTATCTTTCTTGCAATGGTGTTTCGTGAAAGGTTGATATTCTGAACAATGGAGTTGTTATCTGGACATATAATACTTGTAAAAAAAGTTCAAGCAAGTTTTCACAAATTCCCCATCAGTAAATGTTTTGCCTCGTCTTGCTATTTCTTCAGCTATTAAAAAATTTAACTTAGCTGCTACTTCTGAACTCTGATGTGAAGGGTAATGATGACTTTAAAAAACGATTGCTGTGTAATAATGTTCTGTCTGAGAGAGTTGATGCGATCACCTTTGACCTGACAGATGATACCGTCATACTGAGAGTAGTTTGTGCTGTAGTGTCTTTTGATATTATTTTTTTTGAATACTGCTACTGTTTATTGACAAATCAGACATAAAACACATCCACTACACTCAACAATGAAGAGCTTTTCAGTCCAGCTATCTTTGAAAACATGACATTCACTGTCAATTTTCTTGCACTTACTCGCACTTGATGACGCTGTGCTTGATTTTAAAATGGAAATAACTAATTTTCCTAATATTGTTGTGCCCTGTTTGGAATTTTTTTGTGCGTGTACTGGAATTTTTAAGTCATTGGAAGGCCAGAGTGAGACCCTTGGGGGCCGGAATCAGCCCGAGGGTCGTATGTTGGACTCCCCTGCCCTAGAACCATGTGCTGCCGTGCTAAAGAATTGGTGTGAATATGTTGCACGTTTTAATTCTTTTTAAATTATATATCTTAAATACTTCATAGGTTTCAACACAGCTGATGTTTGGCACCTCAGTTGATCTGAGAGATTACTGCTTGTCATATTTCCAAACACATCACACATTCACACAAAATAATTATAGCTAAGATCTGATTACAAATCAGTAGACAACTTAGATGACATTTCAAAGCCAAAATCAACAAAAAAGAACAGAAACTTGTGAATGTAGCAAGATGGGTGTTGGATAGAAATAATAGAAACATGTTCCCAGAACTGGAGAAGAGAACTAGTGAACAAGATGTTAGGATGGCACAGGACAAGGTAGTTTACTGCACAGTCCTAGATGGTAGCTGTAGAAGAGAGCTGTGAAGTAAGTCACCTTCATGCTAGACCTATCCTATGCACCAAGTGTGTCTCTATTAATAGCTGATGTGAAATGTAGCTCGTATTTTATCCCTACCAATTTAAAATATTAATTAATTCTCTTAATTTCCACACAATAACAAAATTTCGAACAGAACTGGAATTTAACAAAATCAATCAACTGCGATTTATAAAATATATCTGTACATTTATTAATTTAAAATAGAAGGTTGGTAAGGATTGCAGATATGTATTTACAAAATCACAGGCTGAAAATTATAGATTGTTAATGTCTTTGTCATTCTTATGGCCACTGGTGACTTCTGGATCTTGTTTCCTCAAGGTAACTATTACTTATCTAGTTCAGGTCCTTCCACTACAGACACTTCCTGTCATTAATCAGGTGTTGATTTCCAAGATCTTTATTTCCCAGGACAGGTAGCCCGATGCTACTATTTAGCGAATTACATAGGTGGTCCTTTAATCACCCACACTACAAGTCTGTTATGCTTCAGCTCAGCTTTTGTTGCATCTCTCTTTTAATTAAGAAACCTGGAACACATGCACGGATTATAGTAGGTTTCCTACTACCAAAGACAATCTTCTGATAATGACGGGCCACTATAGATCAGATCCTCATTCAGACAACATAGTCCTTGAGGCCGTGCCTATCAAAGAAATACTTCATATAATCAATAAAATACATCATTCACAATTTTTTCTGAATTCAGTCTTGATTACTTCCCTTTGGTCCTAAGTTAGGCCAAAAGTGATTTCCTTTTAAAGATATTACATCAACGAAATATTAATTTGAACAAAGGAACGAATGAAGCGAAGAAGCAGTGGAAGAAGAATGAACGAACTTTATTTTCAAAGGGTTGAGAACTGGGCACGCATGCCCATCTGACATTCTGCCCTTCCTTTCTCTCATCTTTCATACTGAATTCATTTATTCTCATATGCATTTTACATTTCAATTTAAAGGAATTCAAAGTTGAAAAAGCATAATAAAATAGTATCTAATTATTTTCATGAATAAAATATGTTGAAGTGTACAAACATCATCATTAGAACTTACTTACTTAGTCGTTCCTCTTCTACTGTGAGGTGTAGAGGTTTGGAAGAGAGAGCGCCAGACTATCCTATCGGCTGTCTTCCTCATGGCCTAGTTCCATTCTAGTCCTCGGTCCTTCAAAGATTGTCTAATGTTGTCCTCCCAGTGCACTCTGGGTCGTTCTAGAGGTCTGGATCCTTGGCTCTTAGCCTCCCATACCTTCCGTGGCAACCGTTCTTCTCTCATTCTGCAGACATGGCCAAACCATCTTAGTTGGGACTGCTCTACTTGGGTCTGCAGAGGTTGGGTTTTTAGGCCTTGATGTATCGCCTGGTTGTGGACCATGTCTCTTCTTGTTACTTCAAATACCTTTCTCAGGTACCGCATTTCTGAGGTTTGGATCTGACTTTTGTAGGTTGTAGTCATTGCCCATGACTCGCACCCATATGTCAAGACTGGGACATAGATGGAGAGGTATACAGCCATCTTTGTTTTCTTGCCAACCTCTCTTTTGCTGAGGAATCCTCGATTTATGGCCTGAAAAAATCTCCCAGCTGCTGCTCTTCGGGTAGCCAAATCTTCTTTGATGCCTCCCTTCCAGTCTATGACAGCTCCAAGGTATTTAAAGTGGTTAACCTGCTCCAGGACCTGTTCTCCCAGCTTAATCTGGTGCCTTCTTTCCTCTTGTGATTTCGCCATGGTTTTTGTTTTGGAGCTGCTGACCATCCCTCTCTTCTCCAGCTCTTCCTTCCAGACTTGCAGGTTGGATTGAAGTTGTGCCTCTGATTTAGCAATCAAGGCAACATCATCGGCGAATTCCAGCTCTGAAATACAGACCTGTCTTATCTTCCAGTACCCCACTGAATACTTTCGTGTCATGTCCTTACATGTTTTGATGACACCATCCATGAGGAGTATGAACAGATATAGTGACAGGATATCACCTTGTCTTACACAGGAGGTGGCACTGGACTCTTCTGACGTATGGTTTGCTGTCCTCATATACTTTCTGCAAGACTTGTAGAAGCTCTGTATAGCATGTATCAGAGGTGCTGGAAAAGTGGAGATTTGCAGCTTAATTCCTCTGCTTTACTTCCAAAAACTTCAACAGGACAACTTGAAAAAGAACTAAGCACATCACCTGTTGTTTGTGCGAGTTATTTTATGAGAGTGGGTGAAATAAGAAGGACAATATTTTATCTTCCAATCTTTCAGCCAAGCATAAAGATAAGAGAAATCATGAACTGTGTTTACCATCACCCTCTCCTTTGAACAAGGCAATTCAGTGGAGAAAACGTAGTATGTAAAAGTGAAGAAAGAGTGATTCTTTTTATTTCTTTGCTTTGTGCAGTAGAATCTGGATTATCCATGAAAAACGTCATCCCAATTTAATAAAATCCAAGTTATTCACCATCTATAGGAGATATTTAAAACATTTCTTTTGTAAATTGTAGACAACATTGCATTGAAAATATGTACAGATTGAAGAGAAAAAAAAACTATGTAAAACTTTGTATAAACTGAAGAGAAAAAAAAACTATGTAAAAACTTTGTACAAATTGAAGAGAAAGGGAGACCACCTAAAAACTAGTAGGAGAAGCCTAAAAATAGGAACATGGAATGTTAGAACTCTAAACCGAGAAGGAAAACTTGACAATCTTGTATTAGAGGCAACAGACATGAAACTCTGGGAGTTGCAGAGGCAAGACTTTTGGATACAGGCTACATAACAAGAGACCAGTACACGCTTATACACTCAGGAGGAGAAAAACATGAAAGAGGGGTAGGAATGTTGATAAAGAAGGAGTTAGAAAAATACGTATGTGGATACTGGACACACAATGACAGAATGATGTTACTAAAGATGAGAGCAAAGCCATTCGACATATCAATCTTACAAACTTATGCACCAACTAAAGATCACAGCGAGGAAGAAATAGAAGAATACTATGAAGAGCTACAACAAACACTTAAATGAGTCAAATCTACAGATGTGTTGATAGTAATGGGTGACATGAATGCAAAAGTAGGAAAAGAAAAATACAAGAAAATAGTAGGACAGTATGGATTAGGGACAAGAAATGATAGAGGAGACAGACTTATCCAGTTCTGTGAAGAAAACCAGCTGGTCATATGTAACACCTTTTTTCAACACCACCCAAGGAAATTATACACATGGAAAAGCCCAGGAGATGTAACACGAAATCAAATCGACTATATCATGATAAAACATAGATTTAAGAACAGTGTCACAAGTGCAAAGACACATCCTGGCGCTGACATAAATTCAGATCACAATCCAGTCGTCATCAAAGTAAATATAAAGCTGAAAAGAGCAGGAAACAGAAGAAGGAGGAACCCCCAGATAGAAATATCAGCGCTGAAACAACCAGATATAAAACAGAAATATTTAATCGATGTCAAAAATAAATATCAACAGTTATTGACAGAAAGCATGGAGCAGTATAGAAGAGAAAACCCAGAAGAAAAAGCAACCGCAAAATGGGAATGCTTAAAAACAAGCATACAATCAGCAAATGCAAATTTACCTAAAAAAGAGTCTAAGAAAAATCAAATTTGGATGACAGATGACATCTTGAATAAAATGGCAGAAAGAAAGAAAGCAAAAAACACTCCAGAATATAAAACAATAGACAATGACATACGTACTATGTGTAGAGAAGCAAAAGAACGGTGGATAGAAACAAAATGCAAGGAAATAGAAGACTTGGAAGCAAAGCACATGACAAGAGATATGCATGAAGAAATAAAGAAATTATCAAATCGGTCGCGGTTTGCACAAGGAGGAAGCTGTATCAAGAACAAAAATGGTGTAATATTACTTGATGAGAAAGACATATCAAACAGATGGGCAGAATACGTAAAAGAACTATTCGAGGACAACAGAGGTAAAAAAACCATCACCAGATTCTAATGAAGGCCCAAACATTCTCAGATCAGAAGTAGAGAATGCCATTCATATGACACAAAAAGGAAAATCAGCAGGCATGAATAACATAAAAAATTGAAATGATAGAAGCTCTGGAGAGCTTTGGTATAGATACAATCACAGAAATATGCAACGATATATATACAATACAGGATATATACCACACGACATGAAGACATCAGTTTTCATAACATTGCCCAAAAAACCAAATGCAACAGAATGTTCAGACTTCAGAACAATCAGCCTGATGAGTCATGCAATTAAGATACTGCTCAAAATCATACAGGAAAGAATAAAAAGTAAAGTAGACAGCGAAATCCAAGAAGAACAGTTTGGTTTTAGACGGAACAGTGGAACAAGAGAGGCAATATTTTGCCTAAGAATATTAGCAGAAAAATATACAGAGGTCCAAAAAAGTATGTATATGTGCTTCATTGACTATAAGAAGGCTTTTGACAGAGTCCATCATGAGAAAATAATTGAATGCCTCGAAGACATAGGTATTGATGGAAAGGATATAAGAATACTCAGTAACCTTTATTGGGAGCAAACTGCCACAGTAAGATCGGGAAGGAATTATTCACCATACATGGACATAAAAAGAGGTGTCAGACAAGGTTGTGTGCTGTCCCCCTGCCTATTTAATTTATACACCGAAAAAATTTTCGAACAGATACAGGAAATACCAGGACTGAACATCAGTGGAAGGTCAATAAACAACCTAAGATATGCAGATGATACCGTGTTGTTAGCTGAAAGCGAACAGGAGTTACAAGAACTAGTGAAGCAAGTGAACAGTATAAGTCATGAATATGGACTCGACATTAATATTGAGAAAACAAAAACTATGATAATTAGCAAAACAGACGATAAACCCACATTAAAGATAAGCGTAAATGGGAAAATCCTGGAACAAGACAAGAGCTACGTATATCTTGGTCATATAATAACAGAAGATGGCAGATGTGAAACAGAAATCAAGAAGAGAATAGGAATGGCCAAAGCTACATTCAACAACATGAAACATATACTGACATCCAAACAGTTATCTCACAAATTAAAACTGAGAATCATAAAGTGTTATATATATTCTGCATTTCTGTATGGTGCAGAAACATGGACGATGAATAAGCATTTGGAAGAAAGAATTGAGGCTCTTGAAATGTGGATATATAGAAGAATGGGGCGTATCTCATGGAAAGAGATGAAAACAAATAAGGAGGTCCTAGAAAATCTAGGTATGAAAAGAGAACTAATGAGGGAGGTCAAAGTTCAGCAGCTAAAATACTTTGGCCACATAAAAAGGCATAACACCTTTCAGAAGACCATAACAGAAGGGAGAGTTGAAGGCAAACGTGCAAGGGGAAGACAGCGCTATAAGTGGGAAGATATCAAAAGATGGACAGGAAAGAGTCTATCAGAGTGCACCACCAAGACAAGAGACAGAAGACGTTGGAGATCCATTACAGCCAACCTTCGTTGTGGAGATGGCAACTGATGATGATGAAAATGGTGCATAAATTGAAGTAACAAAATTATGTAAAATGTTGCATAAATTGAAGTAACAAAACTATGTAAAACTTTGTATAAATTGAAGTAACAAAACTATGTATAACTGTATAAATTGAAGTAACAAAACTATGTAAAACTTTGTATAAATTGAGTAACAAAACTATGTAAAATTTGTACAAACTGAAATAACAAAACTATGTAAAACTTTGCATTAATTGAAGTAATAAAACTATGTAAAACTTTGTATAAATTGAAGTAACAAAACTATGTAAAACTTTGTATAAATTGAAGTAACAAAACTATGTAAAATTTGATACAAACTGAAATAACAAAACTATGTAAAACGTTGTACTAATTGAAGTAACAAAACTATGTAAAACTTTGTATAAATTGAAGTAATAAAACTATGTAAAACTTTGTATAAATTGAAGTAAAAAAATCGGTGTAAGACTTTGTACACATCGAAGTACAAGTAAAAAAACTATGTAAAACTTTGTACAAATCGAAGTAACAAAACTATGTAAAATTGTGCACAAATCAAAGTTAAAAAAAAAAAAAACTATGTAAAACTGTATAAATTGAAGAAAAAAAATACTATGTAAAACTTTGTATAAATTGAAGTAACAAACTTTTGTACAAACTGAAGTAACTGGACATGAAGCAGAAAACAGAACACAGCAAAATACTTTTGCTTTTAAAAATGTATAACATAAACAGCTAATTATTTTGTTGCTTCAAATTATTTATTTCTTAAACAGTGTATATCATATTAACCACACAAAAATATGCCCACTGTTGGCCCTAGGGTCTCTGAGGAATAAACAAATAATTGGACCACTGTTTCCTCAGGTAATGTCATAGGAGACAATATTAGGCAGTGCATGGGGATGGTAATATCATATATAAAACAAATAGCTACAAAAAACCACTGTTAAAGAGCATGTGAATTCATTGATGTCAATGTCCTGTAAGGGCAGCTAGATTTTGTGGTTGCTTCATGATCTATGAGGAGCAACAAAGGGGGATAATGATTAACCATAACGATATTTGTTGTTCTGAGTTTTTTAAATCATTTGAAGATTTCAAATCTTTTGTTTTTCTTGAACAAAAATGAAACTTTGGTGACTATTATCGTAATTTTTTTAAAATAGTAAAATGAATGTGCTCCGTTTCAAGTATTCATTTCAAAGACAACCTAAGGATGATTATATTGTAAACCTAGACAGTGTTAATGGATGAGTATGAATCAAAAGCTGTAATCCCTGAGACTACCTTTAACATCTATACATCAGAATGTAATGAATGATTTTAGAGGAAAATGTAAAGGAATAACTGCACCAGAAGGTGACGTAAATTGATGACAGTGTTATCAGATAACAGTGTTAATGGAGACCACGAATCAGAAACCAGTTTAAATGACTGGCTATGTATTAGAGAGTGTAAGTTAATATACTGATTTAACTGACGGTGTAAGCGTTAAAAAAGGGTGACTATATATCACAGCCGCTATCTGAGGTACTAAATTTACAAATGCCATAAATGGATGAGTGTGCATCAGAAACTATAATTTTAGGTAGTTTTTATTGGCAGTAATTATTATTATTTCAGCTATTGTTTTTTTAAACAGTAATTCTTATTTCACCTATTTTTTTTTATAACGGTAATTATTATTTCAGCTGGGTTGTTTTAACAGTAATTATTTCAGCTACTGTTTTTTTAAACAGTAATTCTTATTTCACCTATTTTTTTTTATAACGGTAATTATTATTTCAGCTGGGTTGTTTTAACAGTAATTATTTCAGTTACTGTTTTTAGAGAGTAATTATTATAGCAACTTTTGTTTTAAAACAGTAATTGTTACTATTATTTCAACTACTATTTTTATAGATATTAATTATTATGGCTACTTTTTTTTTAAACTGTAATTATTACTATTATTTCAGTTACTCTTTTCATAGACAGTAATATTAATATTATTTCAGCTGGTGTTAAACAGTAATGATTATTACTATTATTTTAGCTACTTTTTTTAAAAACAGTAATGATTACTATTATTTCAGCAACTAGTTTTTTTTTTAACCAGTAATTATTATAATTTTTTTCAGCTACTGTTGTTTTAAACAGTAATATTATTATTATTTCAGTGACTTTTTTATAGACAGCAATTAGTATTATTTCAAGTAACAAAACCCTATATGCATCAGAAATTAAAAGACTTAGGGTACTATTTTTACAAGCAATATTAATTACTATTTCTGCTACTGTTTTTTCAAACAGTAATTATTATTTCAGCTTCTGTTTTTATATGTAGTAATTATTATTATTTCAGGTTATAAAACCCTATATGCATCAGAAAGTATGACTTCAAGTACTGTTTTTTTTTTTTACAGACAATGTGCTCATATGTGTACAGAGACTAAAGTAGGGTGCAGAGTTCAAAGACATTGCAAATGTATGATCGTGCATCACCTATTATAATGTCAGGTGTATTGATTTTGTAGCTGAAATGCACAAAAATATTAGGTAGAAAACATTTAGGGAACAATTTCTTGTTGAGTTTTTTTTTTTTTAAATGATGACGCAGTGAATGGGAAAACTGTTTCCTGTGCTTGATGGCAAATGGATTTTGATAAAGTTTTCAAAAACAGTAATAAATTAACGGGTTCTATTACACATTTTTTTTTGTTTCATTTTCTTTGTTGTAGAATTTTATGGCCTTTATGAAGGAATAATTTATGACTTTCATATAGCAGCAAATCATAATTTTGTTTAAATCACTTTCATCATGCTTCCAGCAGTTGAGAATGACTTTTATACTGCTCTATATTATTATTATTGTTATAATTTAAAACCTAACTATGGCTATCAAGTGTCTTAACCTTACGGCTTCCACATATACTTTTCACACATACAAGTCACTGCAAATGTCTTGAGACATCAAGTGAGCACCACTGCTAGCTCACAGAAAAGAATATTCCTTTTCTGGCTGCCTAAATTATGGAGATTAAATGCTTCTACGAGGGAAGGTCAAAAAGTAATGCCTCCTATTTTTTATGTATGTAAATACTGCATCGGTGTGCAATTTGTAAATTTAGCAGGATTCCTCAAACACTCTTCTGCACTGTATAGCATTACCATCCTGTTTCAGTAACAGGTGGCACCACTGTAACAGTTTAAAAATGGCTGCCAAAGACGTTCGGTTAAAACAACGTTATGTCATAGAATTCCTCAATGCTGAAGGTGAGACCCCAATTTGCATCCACGAACGTTTGAAGAATGTTTATGGAGATTCAACAGTGGATGTTAGCACTGTCCGATGTTGGGTACATCATTGTGACGAAGCTGAAGTAGGTCACTCCTCAATGACTCCACACAACATTCATCGAGTTGATGGCATCATTCGTGGTGACCGTCGGGTAACACTGGATGAACTTTCTTCCATGTTGTCCATTAGTAAAGGCAGTGTCCAGAACATCATTAAAGACCTGGGTTATTCAAACGTTTGTGCACGGTGGGTACCCAGAATGTTGACAGACAGACATAAAGAAACAAGGAAAACCATAGCCATCAACCTCCTGCACCGTTACGAAACTGAAGGAGAAGAGTTTTTATCGAATATTGTAACAGGTGATGAGACTTGGGTTCATTTTTTTTAACCAGAATCCAAGAGGCAGTCAATGGAATGGCATCACACAACATCGCCGACAAGAAAGAAGTTCAAAAGTTCACCATCTGTAGGGAAAGTTATGGCCTCCGTGTTTTGGGATGAGAAGGGTGTGATTCTTCTCGACTGCAGACCGTTACATTGAAACTTTGAAGAAGCTTAGAGGTCGTCTTCGGTGACTTTACCCATTAAAAGATCAGAGAACTGCACTACTGTTGCACGTTAATGCCACGCCACACACCATTGATGCAATTGCAGAATTTGGCTGGACATTATTACCACATCCCCCTTACAGTCCCGATCTTGCACCTTCTAACTTCCACCTGTTTGGACCACTGAAAGATCTTCGCGGACATCACTTTGAGGACACCGAGACCCTTAAACGCGCCGTACGCCAGTGGTTTAGGAAAAAGGATACACATTTTTACTGTGCGGGGATACATGCCCTTGTGAGAAGATGGACAAAAACTGTAACAAATAACGGAGACTACATTGAGAAATAAATTTTTGAAGTTCCGACTTGGGGCTACATTTCAATGTGAATTTTATATGTTTTCTTGCCTATTGAATGAAATTAAAAATTACGAGGCATTACTTTTTGACCGTCCCTTGTACAACCTCAGATATGTCATAAGAGATAATTTTTATGAGGTTGTCCATGAGGCTGGCAACCTCATCACGTGAAACAAATTGCTACAGAAACCACTCCTACAACAGCATATGAATGTTTGACTCGGACTTCCTGTAAGAAGGGCAGCTTCAAAGGTTGCTTCATGCCTCACAGTAGTTGGTTTATGCCTCACAGTGGTTGGTTTATGCCTCACAGTAGTTGGTTTATGCCTCACAGTAGTTGGTTTATGCCTCACAAGCAGCAAAATAGGAAAATGAATTAAACTGTTCTATAACAACTAAATATCAATGTGAATGATCTCAGCAGACAACTATGCTTTACACGTTTTGAAATCCCAGGTAATAAAATATCTATATGTGACAGCTCGTATTTACGATGTTCTCATCCAACCTTTAAAACACTAAGCCCTATTCTTGATGCCATATTTGGTTTATAAAATTATATCTCTATTAATCATCCAGACAGCGTCCCATCATTAACATATTTCTTGTTTCCTTATTTGCTTTTTGAGACCTTGGGGTTTGGATCAACCCACGTGAGATTAGGAAGGATAGTTGGATGAGGCTTGTATATACGCCAGAATGCATTAGCGCCACGTTTCAGCTCTCCTTCTCGAGACAAAGATCTCATGCAGTCTATCCAGTTGGCGTAAGTTGGCATGAAGGGATACTCCGCACCTGCCAGTCTGAAATTAGATTACTCATTTCTGCAAACTGTTGGACATTACATCAAGCATGTAAATATAAAAATATTAAAGATTATAAGTACAGCAAAAATTACTGGAAATTAGGACTAGGAATTCTAATTACCTGGAACAGAACTAGACTGTGTTTGTTTAACTAATGCTGATATATTTACTGCTCTTTTGCAGCCAATGCCAAGTTGCTTAGTATTATCTACATCCGTGGTTCTCAACATGGACCATATGGCCTCCCAGAGGGTCATGCCATATTTCTAGGGGGTCACAGTAAGATGGTAAAGTACCTTTCTTCCAGTTAACAGTGACTTTGTGAGGGGTCACAGTAAGATGGTAAAGTACCTTTCTTCCAGTTAACAGTGACTTTGTGAGGGGTCACAGTAAGATGGTAAAGTACCTTTCTTCCAGTTAACAGTGACTTTGTGAGGGGTCACAGTAAGATGGTAAAGTACCTTTCTTCCAGTTAACAGTGACTTTGTGAGGGGTCACAGAGATAAATGAGCCACAGATAAAAAATTAAGTGCTCTGTATCTAGCCTCTCTCAAGGGAAATGTCATGTCCTGCACACAGCCACTTCCCAGCTCTGCTCGCCTGTCACATTTCCATTATTGGATCCTCTTGCATGCAGTTAACCAGATGAAAGCCAGAGCTACGTCTGAGGCTCTAGTGATTTCCTCCAAGCTTGGTGTGCAATGCTGGGTTTTCAACATGTTGCACCACAGTGGGAATTGTGATAAATGGCTGCTCTGGTGTGACTATTCAATCCAGTTATGAGAGTTTGTAAGTGTTATACATGACCAATCCTAACACAAAGAAGTAAGTCATGGACAATTAGTAGATTTGCACGAAAATACCTGAAGGCCACAGCGATGTGATTTTACAGAAAAATGTTAAGGATATCATGGACAGTTATAAAAAGTAATTAGGACATTCTGACAGATGCCAAAGTGCAAAGGGAGGTTATTGATCACATTAGAAGGTAACAATCCACTTTCTCTGGCCATGTTATGTGAAGAAGGCTCATGGTCACACTTATTAGTATCATACACACACTTTATAACTTATCCACTGTCACACTTTATAACTTATCCAGTCACACTTTATAAATTATTCACTGTCACACTTTATAACTTACCCACTGTCACACTTTATAACTTATCCACTGTCACACTTTATAACTTATCCACTGCCACACTTTATAACTTACCCACTGCCATGCTTTATAACTTATCCAGTCATACTTTATAACTTATCCACTGTCATGCTTTATAACTTATCCAGTGTCACACTTTATAACTTATCCACTGTCACACTTTATAACTTATCCACTGTCACACTTTATAACTTATCCACTGTCACACTTTATAACTTACCCACTGTCACACTTCATAACTTATCCACTGTCACACTTTATAACTTATCCACTGTCACATTTTATTACTTATCCACTGTCACACTTTATAACTTACCCAGTCACACTTTATTACTTACCCACTGTCACGCTTTATAACTTACCCACTGTCACACTTTATTACTTACCCACTGTCACACTTTATTACTTACCCACTCTCACACCTTATTACTTACCCACTGTCACACTTTATTACTTACCCACTGTCACACTTTATTACTTACCCACTGTCACACTTTATTACGAGGGGCGTTCAGAAAGTAATGCACCACATCGTTTTTCTCAGCTAATAATGAAGATAGAAGCATGAAATTTTGCACACATCAAATATGGCATGTGCAAATTGTGTGCACCAAATTGCACCGCAACCGGCCAAATAATACGGCTGTCCTAAACCGTTGAAATGGAGCGTGTTAGCAACTTGTGTTATAAACAGCGAATTGTGATAGAATTTCTCGTTGCAGAGAAGGAAACTGTTGTGAATATTCACAAGCATCTATGTGATGTGTATGGAAGTTTTGCAGTCGACAGGAGTACAGTCAGTCCCTGGGTTCAGAGAATCAAAGAATCAGGAAGTGGAGATACGGAGCTGCTTGATCGGCCGCGCTGTGGACGTCCTGCCACAGCCACCAACGCAGAAATGTTGAAATGCGCTGAGGGCATTATTCTTACTGATAGGCGAATCACTACTCAACAATTGGCCTTACAGTTGTCAGTCAGCATTGGTAGTGCAAATGCAGTTATAAAAACTCTCGGATTTTCTAAGATGGGTTTCTCGAAGTCTCACAAATGACCACCGATTGCAAAGGAAAGCAATTTCTTCTGAATTGTTGGAACGTTTCAATGCTGATGGAGAGAACATATTGGCTAAGATCGTTACAGGTGACGAAACCTGGGCACATCATTTTGAACCTGAGACAAAAAGACAGTCAATGGAGTGGCATCATCCGCAATCACTAAGAAGAAAGAAATTCAAGACAATTCCTTCAGCTGGAAAGGTCATGATCACTGTCTTTTGGGACATTGAAGGTGTGATTCTTGTGGACGTTATGCCAAGAGGAGAGACAATCAATTCGCAAGCTTACATTAAGACATTGAAAAAACTCAATCAATGTTTTCGCAGAGTTCGGCCGCACAAGACTCCAGCAGACCTGCTTCTCCTTCACAACAATGCGCGCCCTCACACAAGTCTGGCAACACAGGAAGCAATCACCAAATTGGGTTGGACTGTACTACCCCATCCACCCTATAGTCCCGATTTGGCACCCTCTGATTTTCATCTATTTGGTCCACTTAAAGATGCACTCCATGGGACAAGGTTTGAAGATGATGAAGGAGTGATTCATGCAGCGAAGAAATGGCTACATGATCAAGACAAAATCTGGTACGGGCTAGGAATACATGCACTTGTTTCGTGCTGGCATAAAGCCGTACAAGTTGATGGGGATTATGTTGAATAATACCGATGTTTACATGACATATTTATGTATATTGTGTATAAATTTCATGCTTTTTGAATAAACAGCTCCTGAGAAAAATGATGTGGTGCATTACTTTCTGAACGCCCCTCGTACTTACCCACTGTCACGCTTTATTACTTACCCACTGTTACACATTATTACTTACCCACTGTTACACTCACTAGTAAACCACTGTATTACCAGTCCTGGAGCAGGTCAACCACTTTAAATACCTTGGAACTGTCATAGACTGGAAGGGAGGCATCAGAGAAGAGTTGGCTAACCGAAGAGCAGCAGCTGGGAGACTTTTTCAGGCCATAAATTGAGATTCCTCAGCAAATGAGAAACTGGCAAGACAAAGATGGTTTTATACCGCTTTACGTATTATCCAGTCTTGACTTACGGATGCGAGTCAAGAGCAATGACTACAACCCACAAAAGCCAGCTCTAAACCTCAGAAATGAGATATCTGAGGAAGGTGGTTGAAGTAACAAGAAGAGACATGGTTCGCAACCAGACGATACGTCATGGCCCCAAAACCCAACCCCTGCAAACCCAACTGGAACAGTTCCAATTATGGTGGTTTGGCCATGTCTGCATGATGGGAGAAGATTGGCTAACGTGACAAATATGGAAAACCAAAAGCCAGACCTCCAGGTCGACCCAGAGTTCACTGGGAGGAGAACATTAGACAATCTCTAAAGGACTGAGGACTAGACCAGAACTAGATCAAGAGACAGCCAATAAGATAGTATGGCATTCTCTCTGACAAACTCTACACACCAGGGTAGATGAGGAACAACTAAGTAAGTAAATCACTTACCCACTGTCACACTCACTAGTAAACAATTGTATTACTTAACCACTGTCACACTCACTAGTAAACAACTGTATTACTTACCCACTGTCACACTCACTAGTAAACTGTATTACTTAACCACTGTCACACTCACTAGTAAACAACTGTATTACTTACTCACTGTCATACTCACTAGTAAACAACTGTATTACTTACCCACTGTCATACCCACTAGTAAACAATTGTATTACTTACCCACATTTATTTACTGCCATTACATTCGTCGCGAGTGTAAACGGGTAAGTGAAATGAGATACAAGCAACTGAAAGTAGAAGAGTACACAAATAAGACAAGAAATCTTTAATTTAACAAACACTAAATACCATTACCGCCATTATCAGTATAAAAAGTATCTATGCACATCTTCTCCTCAATGGAGACCGATGGTCACAGAGAGTTCCAGTACTACAGTATTTGTTTATGCTATTCCAGAATCATGTATGTGTGTTGGAGTCATACATGCTACCCTTCGGAGATGAAAAACCTTTACAAAGACCCACAAAACCTGTACAAAGACCTACAAAACCTGTACAAAGACCCACAAAACCTGTACAAAGACTGAAAACATGTATCAAAATCATGCAAAAATATTTTCAATTACAGTGGGCTGCATTATAATTGAGATATGCAGACTTTACCTTTTAAAGCAGGTTTTCACTTATTTTCAAACCCAATCAATAAATGTCTGAGTTTATTTTACACTGTAAAAAAGATGTGATCGTGTCATCATTTAGTTTTTTTCTGCACTTAACTATGACTAACAGACTGGGAAATCCTGTGTTCGATAGGATCTTATACCAGAATTCTGAGACACAGTAATAAGAGGTTTGGGTTAGAAATCTTAAACCTAACCCTGAACTCAAACCTTAATCTTAACCCTAAAGACATTCGCGCCTTACAAGGATGACATCAAAGAAGATGTTCTCACAACTAATTTTACTACTTAATTATTATTATTATTGCAAACAGAAAAATAGAACTTAACTCTATTATCCTTGTCGTAACATGGTCTATCCCTCTCTCTATCTGTCTCCCTTCCCTTCCCCTCTTCCTCTCTTCTTTATTCTCAGTAATTTTCATGTTACAATATGGTCTTTTCGACGCTTTAGTCAGCGTTTCTCTTTCTCAGATATCACGGCGCATACTAATGGTCACTGAGCGAATATCACAAATGCGTAAACCCCAGTTAATAACACATGGCCAGGCGATGTACCTTTGTTAAGAGTATCAAAGCATCTTAAAGTCTGGAAGCCTCCATCACTTTATTGTATCCTATTTGATGGACTTGATGGAAAACGCCAGTGTCAAATTTCACTGTATAGGCCAGCACATGTGTACCTGTGTCCAGAGTAACTATTAATTACCGCACGGTGAAGCTTTCCCACTCGATACGATGGTCAAGATTGCGTCACTACTAGCTCAGATGCCGGGAAGAGAATTTCCGTGTGATTACGTCGGAACATCCACTACCCACCAAGTGACGTGAGCAATGGCAAAAACCAACGAACGATCTAGAGCATGTGAGAAATCCATAAGAGTCAGAGGCTATGACCCAAACGCCACTTACACCCCACAACCCGTGGAGCGAGTGCATCTAAAAGCCGAGGAAGTCCAGAGTACAAACTCATTGGTGTTAAACAAGCGGTGTAATATGATTTCACTTTGTTCAGACTTTTAAGTTTCTGAGCGGACAACATTCGCAGTTGCAGAATTCAGTGTCCAGCATCTGGCGTTAAAAGACATCCCGTCATTTGACCGACCAGCAGAACCTAAAGCCAGAGATCTCATCAACTGCTAAGCACACAGGGGCATAGATCAACTCTTGCATGTGTAATGTCAAACTGATGCTGGATGACCGTACTAGCAACATGCGCCAGGGCTGACAACAAAGGATTACAGATAAGTCCAAAAAAGCCTAAGGATTATATTTTCTCCAGATCTTACTCAGAATTTCAAACAGAACTTTCTCCCAAATAATAACGGAACTCTATATTTAAAGTGCCTTCCCGATTATCAAAAGTCAACTTTACAATCCATAACGTTAGGCAAATCTCATGATAGTCACACCAGTGCTAATGATGATTAGTAGGACATACTAGGACTTTTAGTCATTCAGTGTTTATGACCATATTATTTTTGCTTACATTTTCATTTTTACTTTGTGTCATAAATGTGGTTTAGGGATTAAATATCTGTACATAAGTTATACCCTTTACCAAGTAGTTGAGTGAGTTTCTTACATGTACTGTCTCTTAAATCCATATATGTGTCATTTCCTCAGTAAGAGAGGATAGAGCTTAATAATAATATTCAGTAAGAATAATAGGGGGAGATTTGTCGCAAGGAAACAGAATCCATTCTCAAGTGCCTTTCTCAGACATTATCTCTTTGTGAGAATATTCGCCTTCCTATTCACCCCTTACTTGTATAATAATAATAATAATAATAAATTCTTTAAGCACCAAACACGGCGCATAAGGCAGAAACCAGTGCTCTCCAGGTTGTTCGTTGTGACGCCACTCCTCTTAGCTCTTGCACATTATTTAGGCCCAACGTTCTTCCTTCTCTTATTATTGTTCTTCTGAGTGTTTCTTTTGGTCTTCCTTTTTTCCTCTTACCCTCAGGAACCCAAGTGAGCGTCTGTAGTGGTATTCTGTTGTTTTGCATTCGTAGGACATGACCGATATATGACCATCGTCTTTTCCTTATATAGTCGGAGACATATTTCTGCCTAGAGTCTTCTCTTATTTGTCGATTAGTCTTGAATTCTTTCCAACTGATGTTCATGAGTTTTCTAAGACATTTATTCTCGAATGTATTCAGCTTGTTCTCCAATGATTTTGTTATTTTCCAACTCTCACAGCCGTATGTTAACACTGAGATAACATTTGAATTAAACAGACGAAGCTTGGTATGTATATTCAATGATCGTAATTTCCAAATGTTAGATAATCTATTGAAGGCGCTAGCTGCCAAAGCAATTCTAGTATGGATTTCTCTTGTTGTGTCACCATCCTGAGTCATTTTACTGCCTAAATAATTGAAACTTTCAACTTTCTGTAGTTTTTCCCCGTTCAAGATGATATCAAAGGTCTCGTTAGAAAAGTTCATAGCTTTAGTTTTAGAGGCATTTATTTGGAGACCTATTTTAACCGAGAGATGACACAAATTATTTATTGCTTCTTGGGATTGTCTTGGTGTTGAACTTAAGAATGCTACATCATCTGCGAAATCCAGGTCCCCCAGGAATTTTCCATTTGTCCATTTTATACCTAATTGTTCATTGTGGGTATAGTTTCTCATAACCCAATCAAGAGCTATTCCAAAAAGTAGTGGTGACATAATACAGCCTTGTTTCACCCCTGTTTCTACTGTAAACCATTCTGTATTCCCTTTATTTGTTCTAACACAACATCTTGCATTGTCATATAGCGCTTTGATTATATTCACATATTTTGTTGGAAAACCATAGATTGTAAGTATCTTCCACAATGATGGGCGGTGTAGACTATCAAAGGCTTTTTGAAAATCGACAAAGGTGATAATAAGTGGCGATTGCCTTTCCACTGATTCTTCTATAATTGTTCTTAGTGTGAATATTTGATCAATACATGATCGTTTCGGCCTGAAACCCGCTTGTTCTTCTCTGATCTTTTCGTCAGCATGCAATTTGAGTCTTTCTAACATCATGCAACATAATAATTTTCCAGATACTGATAATAGAGATATACCACGCCAGTTATTACAGTCTGATAGATAGATCACCTTTCTTCGGTAACTTTACAATAATACTGTCTTTCCATTGTTGTGGTGGTTGTTCTTCTCTCCATACTTCATTTATAATATCTAAAATTCTCAAGAGGTTGTTGTCATTAACTGCTTTAATCATTTCCCCTGAAATTTCGTCAACTCCAGCAGCTTTAAAATTTGTTAATCTTTTAACGGCTTGTTTGATCTCGTCCAACGTGAATTCATCGCAAGTTATTGGCAAGGTGGTTGTGGGTGTTTCATTATTAAAATCAGGTGTTACTGTTGGTGGTGGTCTGTTTAGCACCTCCATGAAGTGCTCAGCCCATCTCTTCATTTGTTCTTTTTCTGTTGGTATTGAATTCCCTAATTTACCTTTAACAGGTGTTTCCATAGCAGTGGGCTGGTGACATAGTTGTTTTGTAATTTGATAAAGGCACCTACTATTACCAGTTCTTGCAGCATTTTCAGCTTCTACGGCCAGTTCATTGATGAAATGTCTTTTATCTCTTCGAGTTTTTGTCTTCACTTCTTTATTTAACAAGTTATAAGTTAGTTTGCAAGATTCAACTGCATTATGTGTACTTGCCGCTAGTAGTTTAAGTTTTGCTGTTTTCCTTTCTTGTATTTTATCCCAAGTATCTTCTCTCATCCATTTTTTCTTTTTATGTACTAGGTATCCGGTGGTCGCTACTGCTGCTTCTGTCATTGCTGTTCTCAGTTGTTCCCATTTAGTATCGATTGTCTTGGTGGCGATATCGTTGTCAATTTTGCCTAAAGCATCGAAATAGTTGTTCATTTTGACATTATATTCCTCCTTTATATCATTTGATTGCAGTCTGTGCACATCTATTCTTCTATTTTTATTCGGTTGGTATAACTTCTTCAGTTTAATTCTAAGTTTAGCTATGCAGAGGTTATGATCGCTTCCGATCTCTGCACCTCTGTATGCTCTGATGTCTTGAACTGATGAGCGAAATTTTGCGCTTATGCAGAAGTGATCTATCTGGTTCTTAGTTCTGCCATCAGGTGAATTCCATGTTATCTTGTGAATATTCTTATGTGGAAAGATGGTGTCTGCCACAACGAGGTTTGATATTTCACAAAGTTCTAGAAGTCTTTCGCCATTTTGATTCATACAGCCTATGCCATGAGTACCGAGATATCTTTGTACTCCATCGTTGTTGTCACCTACTTTGGCGTTAAAATCGCCCATGACTGCTATTATGTCATGCTTGGGTATTGTGTTGATGGTACTTAGAAGTGCTTCATAGAAGTCATCTTTTGTGGTATCAAGAGCGTCGTTAGTTGGTGCATAACATTGTACAATTGAGAGCTTGAAAAATCGTGTCTGAAATCTAGCTAATATTAGCCTCTTGTATAGGAGTCTAAAATTTAACGAGCTACTTATAAGATCTTATATATCTTTCTTACATTTCTTAATTTACAACTATCTTATCCAACTGTGCTGTGACAATTAATGTCCAGTTCAGGATAACGGTGTGACAATCCTGTTATATGATATGGAATGGGGAGGTTTCTAAGGCGGTTTTGAATTATTTCAATAAATATTTGATGTAATTTTAAAAATAATAAAATCATGAGATCATATTAATTCTTTTAAAACTAAAAAGCTCATAATTTGCAATGAAAACATAAACTGGCGCTAGCATAATTTATTCTCTACCGAACTTCAAAAATGAAAATAGCTGTTTAAGCCTAATTGGCAGTTTTAAATACCCATATGACTTTTATTTAATAAAAATAACTCACTGGATGATTGTAATAATCATATTAGAAAAATCACGATGTTTTAAAGAAATAAAATTAAAACTTAGAAGTAACTAAAAAAAAAAAAACTTTTCCAGGGGCTCTGATCAGGTTAAGATGCTAATTTTCCTTGCTTTTGTGATTTTTTTTTTTCGGTTTCATAATTCTTATTATTTTATTATTCAAATGTACATTTCTTATGCAGATTCTACAAATTTTAGTTAAATCAAGTTACATGTCGTGGTATCCACTTTTTTTTTTTTTTTTTTTGCTTATAAGTTGCCGTAAATGATAAATTATGCTGAAAGCGACGCAAGCATTAAAATAATCAGTAACCTGCTAGGTGCCATCAGCATTAGTGCAGAACAATGAATGAAAGACACACCACACAAACTCGCACAAATCCTGCATCAATTGAAAAACAGGCAGCTTTATTTCACTGGTTGATTTTTTTCTTTGCTGGCCTATCATCTCGCTTAATCTAACGACGCAAATATCGGCTAAGGTGTAGCGCAAGACATCTATTTATATATACTGGTATATTTAATAATTAAGCAAAAAACCTATACAGAAATTATGTACGGGGAATACAAATCTGAAAACAAGAATTACTTGTTGTTATGAGTTGTTTTAGACACCACAACTGATTTGCTTATGAAGAGCGTTGATATGCACTAACAAAAGCATATTATACCGAACTACGCCAAATACACTATGACATAGCTAATTTATGCAAGCAGATAGAAAGATAGGGGGGAAAAGGGAGAGCAGTCTGCTATGGATCTTTGGCGGTGTTCCTTGAACAGTGTAGATGTGTTCATGCAGCTCTAGTCTTCAGAGAGTGTCCACAGATTTATGATCGTACTTCTTGGATATGTGGCATTGTAATTGTATGCCAGAAGAATATGTTTACAAGGAAAGTATCTATGAATAATTATATATCACATGTTTGAGCGATGACGCCATATTCGGCAGAGTAGCGGACTTAGACTGATAGACTGTGGTAGCATATTCAAGTGTTTCAAATCATGGTGCCTGCTAATATATTATTCATCAATCAGATATCAATACATCATAAAATGGAGTCTGTGTTGACAATAAATATTCAAAGTCTTCATCTACACAAGAGTGGCTCAATTTATTTAAGTTATGCTGTTGGCGTTGTGCCCCCCTAGATGTTTACTTGGCTTACTATTAACACTTCTACGATATGTCGTTATCTACACACATTTGCACACGCAGCCGTTATAAATGGGGGCACCAAGCCGGGATCTGAACAACAGATATAAATTTGGGATCCAAGCTGGGATGGATCTGAATCAGTTATATATTGAGGAGCTAAGTCGGTAGATTCAGTTGGCATTGTGCCCCCCTAGATGTTTACTTGGCTTACTATTAACACTTCTACGATATGTCGTTATCTACACACATTTGCACACGCAACACTTGTACAATAATAATAAATAATAATAATAAATTCTTTAAGCACCAAACACGGCGCATAAGGCAGAAACCAGTGCTCTCCAGGTTGTTCGTTGTGACGCCACTCCTCTTAGCTCTTGCACATTGTTTAATCCCAACGTTCTTCCTTCTCTTATTATTGTTCTTCTTAGCGTTTCTTTTGGTCTTCCTTTTTTCCTCTTACCCTCAGGAACCCAAGTGAGCGCCTGTAGTGGTATTCTGTTGTTTTGCATTCGTAGGACATGACCGATATATGACCATCGTCTTTTCCTTATATAATCGGAGACATATTTCTGCTTAGAGTCTTCTCTTATTTGTCGATTAGTCTTGAATTCTTTCCAACTGATGTTCATGAGTTTTCTAAGACATTTGTACAGATTACAGGTAAACCGTAGTACTTGGCATGTATGGTCTGAGTACGTTTGTGTGTGTGTGCCTGAGTGCATGCGTGCCTGAATGCAAGTGTGTATGGATGTTTTACTGAGTGAATGCTTCTGTGCCTGGGTGGGTGTATGTGTGAATTTGTGTATGTTTTTGTTTGCCCGGTTGGATGTATGTATATTTGAATTTCTAGGATGATACCTTCTTCTTCCTCTTTGTACACTATCAGACGTCTACTTGAATTTTTTCAAAGAAAGCAGTGGTCAGCTTCAGTCTATTTGCATCTCCATAGAGTTTTTCCAAACATGGTACTGTGACGGCCATATGTGCCTCATATGTTGGGCATCTTTGAAGGAGATGTTCAGCAGTCATTGTATCAGTGCCACTTTACATTCATCGGTAGTTCCTATCTTTAGTTTGTTGAATAGATGATAGTATGCTGAATGTTTTCGGGGCAAGGTCAACAACTCTTGCCATCTGCCTCGGTGCCTTCACTCCATAGTTCAGGGGAAGGTGACCACCAGTAGGATAAGGTGGACCCCTACAAGGCAGAAGGTTCAGCACTCTCCCAGCCTGGCGCTAATCTACGGAGTTAGCGGCATTCTGCTTACTTCTTTATAACATCATCATCAAGTGAAGAACCGTGCACTGATTCGTTAGGCCTGTGGCCCAGTACATCCGATTTCAACATTCATTTATGTCAGGTTGAGTTTCTTAGCCTTTGACTGTCACCAGCCTACCTGCAAGGCACCAGTTTAGTGTCTCCATTGGACTGGTATCGACAAAAAAAACTTAGAAAATTGTTAACGTCAATATTTATGTTGCCATCTTAGCAATGGGGAGAGGCTGATAAACGGTTCATAAGCATATTTGAGAACATTCATTCATTCCTTTCTCACTCCTTACAAATTATGAAGCCAAACTACAGATGACCCCATGCCTGCACCAAAGTTTCCATGCTCTTGTATCAGGGTTTTCTGTAGTAGTTTGTTTTATATTATGAGGTGGACAGCCTCAAGCGCGGTCTCGTATTAGCCACCTCGTACGACATGCCTCCTCAAGCGCGGTCTCATATCAGCCACCTCGTACGACATGCCTCCTCAAGCGTGGTCTCATATCAGCCACCTCATATGACATGCCTCCTCAAGCGCGGTCTCATATCAGCCACCTCGTATGACATGCCTCCTCAAGCGCGGTCTCATATCAGCCACCTCGTATGACATGCCTCCTCAAGCGCGGTCTCATATCAGCCACCTCGTACGACATGCCTGAGGTTACAGTAGTCCTATTCTTTCTTCCTCTCTTCAGAGACATTCTGGGAACTAGACGGGACATTGATGTTTACATGTAAGACTTAGAAGAACTTGCACTGCACCACTCAATGTTTACATGTAAGACTTAGAAGAACTTGCACTGCACCACTCAATGTTTACATGTAAGACTTAGAAGAACTTGCACTGCACCACTCAATGTTTACATGGAAGACTTAGAAGAACTTGCACTGCACCACTCAATGTTTACATGGAAGACTTAGAAGAACTTGCACTGCATCACTCAATGTTTACATGGAAGACTTAGAAGAACTTGCACTGCACCACTCAATGTTTACATGTAAGACTTAGAAGAACTTGCACTGCACCAGTCAATGTTTACATGTAAGACTAAGAAGAACTTGCACTGCACCACTCAATGTTTACATGTAAGACTTAGAAGAACTTGCACTGCACCACTCATTGTTTACATGGAAGACTTAGAAGAACTTGCACTGCACCACTCAATGTTTACATGGAAGACTTAGAAGAACTTGCACTGCACCACTCAATATTTACATGGAAGACTTAGAAGAACTTGCACTGCACCACTCAATGTTTACATGGAAGACTTAGAAGAACTTGCACTGCACCACTCAATGTTTACATGGAAGACTTAAAAGAACTAGCAATGCACCACTCAATGTTTAGATGGAAGACTTAGAATAACTTGCATTGCACCACTCAATGTTTACATGTAAGACTTAGAAGAACTTGCACTGCACCACTCAATGTTTACATGGAAGACTTAGAAGAACTTGCACTGCACCACTCAATGTTTACATGGAAGACTTAGAAGAACTTGCACTGCACCACTCAATGTTTACATGGAAGACTTAGAAGAACTTGCACTGCACCACTCAATGTTTACATGGAAGACTTAGAAGAACTTGCACTGCACCACTCAATGTTTACATGTAAGACTTAGAAGAACTTGCACTGCACCACTCAATGTTTACATGGAAGACTTAGAAGAACTTGCACTGCACCACTCAATGTTTACATGGAAGACTTAGAAGAACTTGCACTGCACCACTCAATGTTTACATGGAAGACTTAGAAGAACTTGCACTGCACCACTCAATGTTTACATGGAAGACTTAGAAGAACTTGCACTGCACCACTCAATGTTTACATGGAAGACTTAGAAGAACTTGCACTGCACCACTCAATAAAATTGTGTTGACGGTAGCATTTTTATTTGCTGAAATGCGTTTAATTCTTCAGCTCCCCGAAGAGCATTGGCCTTCAAGAAACTCACGTCACCTTCTCCTGTAATATGCCACATCCACTCAATGTCTTCCCATGTGCTCCAGTTCCCTTTTCTCTGTGTTGTTCAGTCTCCTGCTGCCTCTCTTACTCTGGGTATTCCAGAACAAGGACCGCCTTATAATGCTATCAACTAGTTTCCTCAATGTGTGTTTCATCCAATGCCTGCGACTTCTGCGCATCTCTTTTTCTGCTGGCACTTGTCTGGTTCTTGTCATCATTTTCACACTAGTGAAGTTTTCATACCATTTCAATCCTATTTTACACAAACATCCATTTATGAAAGTCTACAGCTTCTTGGTTGTTAATTTTATTGTTCTCCTTCTTTCAAAGCCATACAATAGAACTGATCTGACAACTGATCTGACAACTGATCTGACAACTGATCTGACAACTGATCTGACAACTGATCTGACAACTGATCTGACAACTGATCTGACAACTGAAATGACAACTGATCTGACAACTGATCTGACAACTGATCTGACAATTGAAATGACAACTGATCTGACAACTGAAATGAATTTTTTTTTTTTTAATGCTGAACTCCATTTTATTTGATTTCCATATATTTCCCCAGTGCAATGAAAGCTGATGACAAGAACCAGACATATCCCAGTGGAACACGAGATGAGAAGAAGACGATCGCAATGGATAGGACACACATTGAGGAAACCTGTTGATAGCATTACATGGCAGTCCTTGTTCTGGAACCCCCGGGGCAAGAGAGGCAGAGGTAAACCAAGAAGCACATGGAGAAGAGAGCTGGAAATGGAGGTGAAAATGATGAGGAGAGCATGGAAAAAACTTGAGATGATGGCACGTGACAGGAGGACTTGGCATGTGTTTGTTGAAGGCCTATGCTCCTTTGGGAGTGGAGGGTTATGATGATGAATGAAAGCTCCTCTTGTCTTTTTGTATTCCTTATTCTCATATCACCATCTGTTCTTCAAACTTTGTCTATATTGCTGCCAACATATTTTTATGAGTTACATCTTGGAAGGATACTCCTCCAGTTGGAGTGTAGTTATCCTTTGCTGTATTTATTTCCTGTCTTTTCTCTGTGTTGGTTTTTGTGTAACAGGACAAAAATACTTACTTACTTATTTGTCCCTCTTCTACCTTGGGGTGTATAGGTTAGACAGAGAGAGCGCTATGCTATCCTATTGGCCGATTTCCTTCTGGCATGGTTCCAATCCAGTCCTCGGTCCTTCAGAGACTGTCTGATGTTGTCGTCCTAGCAAACTCTGGGTCACCCTGGAGATCTGGATCCTTGACTCTTGGTTTCCCATGTTTTTCAGGGTAGCCGGTCTGTGATAACAAGGTTTTGTTCAGCGTACAATCCTATGAGTCATTTTCCATTGTCATTCAGTATATTTTCACCATATCTCCTAATCACTCCATGCCATCTAGTATTGCCATTTCCAACTCTGGCACTGAAATCTCCAAGAAGGATAATTTCATCAAGGCAGTCGTCCACGGCTTTTTGAAGAAGCCCGAAGAATTCTTCTTTGACATCTGCTTGCTCACCTTCATTTTGTCCGTATGTGATGAAAAGGTTCACTATATTCTCCCATTCTTATAGGTTTAGCAGTATAACGTGCTCCGAGACGAAATTCCATCCCTTAATGTTACTGGTTTGGTTTTTTGGTCACAATACAACCAGTACACCCTTTAACTCTTTCGGTCATGGGAACTCCACTGTAGAGCAGCATGATGAAATAAAAATACAACCAACAAAAGTACCACTTACATTACAACCACATAGGTCTTTATCAGAGAACAGCACTCTGACCACTCAGCCAATCGAATGCTCTCCCTAAAGGTAAAGTGGACAGTCACCAAGAGGTGACGCTCAGTGACAGTGGATCAAAGTCAAGTCAAAGGTCAAGTGGTTAAAACTGAACAGACCCAACTGCAGTAACAGCTTGAGAAACAATGGTGAATGCAGACAGATCACTGGTATGTACTTACACTACAGGCTGCTCCCGTATAAGATTTCAGCTCCTGGAATTTACAGCACAGAGGCGATTTTAGATTTTATGCTAGCAAATATCACATGTAGTACAGTAACCACAACCAAACAAAAGCTTTGTCTGAAACGTGTATGAACTATATTTCAATATAGAATATTCAGTACAGGTAGAATATGATTCTTTACTAGCCAGATGTCTAAATTTATGCTAGCAAACTATATTTCAATATATTAAAATATAGAATATTCAGTACAGATAGAATATGATTCTTAACTATCAGATGTTTAAATTTATGCTAGCAAATATCACATTTAGTACAGTAACCAGAACCAAAACAAAAGCTTTGTCTAATTTGTGTATGAATTATATTACAATATAGAATATTCAGTATAGATAGAATATAATTTTTTTACTAGTCAGAAAATGATGACAATCTGAAAGGCATGCAGCAGGGGTCAACAACCCCATTTTCTTTAATGGTGCATTCTGTCCACATATGCTAATGTATTCACTCACCCTAAACAGTCTTCTTTCTATGTTCATTCGTTATTAGCACTTGTTTTTAAAAGTTCTACAAATTGCAGTGTTACTTTTGCTCATGTTCCATGCACATATTAAAAAAGAAAAAAATTATGTCCAAAAGTTGAACTACATGGCTTACAGTAAAAAAAGGGAACTTGGAGCATCATTGCCATCTGTAATTAGCAAGGCCAGCAATACAATTTCCAGATCCCCTAATATCTCCATTTCAAAGGTCATCTGCAACATCTTATGCTACTTGCCTTCAGGGCAAACTTTGATAGGCTCTTTTCTGTCCATCTTGATGTTATCTTCCACTTTATAGTGTTATGTTGCATTCCTCTTGCCCATTTGGTTTCAATTTTTTTTCTAATTTTTGATTGAGGGGTTTTCAACTAAGTGTTATGTCACTGTATATATGTCCAAACTATTTTATGCATAATTTTGATCTTATTCATATGACAGCTCTTGTTAACTGTGGTCGTTGTGCTTACAGAACATTTGACTATTTTTAGCAAGAAGTGTGCCAATCAGAAACCAAGTACTTCAAGTGGGAATGCCCAATGTCTAGGCTGCTTACAGCAGCTCATGTAATAGAACATACACCATTATCAGATGAAGATGAACAGAAATTTTATGAAACTTATTCTGAAAGTGACCTAGAATCCACTGATCAAGAAAGTAGATCTGATAGTGATGAAGAGCAGGATTTTGGCAACAATGTGATTGGTGCCAGGGGGCGAGGCAACTTGTCAGCTGATAGCGAATCCACCTGCTAGCAAATATCACATTTAATATAGAAACCAGAACCAAAATAAAAGCTTTGTCTAATACTGCATAATAAGACGAGGATTATAATTAAACCTATTATCAAGAACGTCCCGTAATGTTATGTGTATACGTGAAGTGGTTTTCACATAGTTGATATTTCTGTGTTATGTGTGTTTTTTGTACATTTTTGCTCAGGAACTCTGGCATAGGGGATATAACTCTGAGGGGATCAGGGCTGGTAGGATTAAATTCATTATGAATATAGAATTAATAATGCAAGTTAAATAAGATTTTCTGAGATCATTTTTTGTATTATCTGCTGCAAAAAACATATGCTTCTAAATTTCTCTGTGCATATTGAGTACTTTTTTAAAAAAATATCAGAAATGGAAAAGATGAAACGTGTTAGAGATCATCATCACCACAGGACACATGCCAGGTCTTCCTGTCCTGTGCCATCAGCTCAAGGTCTTTCCATGTTTTCTTCATCCTCTTCATGTCGGTCTCAAGTTCTCTTCTCCTTGTGTTCTTTGACCTTCCTCTACTTCTTTCACAATGGGGATTCCAGAGAAAGCACTGCCTTGTAATGCTACCAACGAGTTTCCTTTATGTGTGTCCTATCCATCGCCAGCGTCTACTTCTCGTCTCTTGTTCAACTGGCACATGTCTGGTCCTTGTCATTAGTTCCACATTAGTGATTTTGTCATACCACTTCAATCTGTCTATTCTACGCAAGCATCCATTTATGAAAATGTGTAGCTTTATGGTTGTTGTTTTTGTTGTTCTCCATGTTTCAGAGCTATACAATAGGACTGACCTTACATTTGAACTGAACATTTTAAAGATGGCCCTGCAAAAAACACAGAACAACTTGAACTTCCTACAAACCTTGTCCTGAACGCAGTATTTGCTGATGGCTCTAGCCAAAAAGCTGGTCACCCAAATTGTGATTACTTCACCAATGAGCCTTGGAACTAGACCACTGTTTGGAAGTTTATTAACAAAACGTGAGAGTTGAACCTTCAACAGGATTAAATGTCAGACTATTAAAGATAAATGAATGTACTATTACAATAAACACCGTTTGTAACTCTAATAGAGGTTGTTGCTATTTAACGGCCCTCCGATGGCCGAGGACTTGCAATATTTTCACAATTATAACTGCTTGCGCCCCATCTCTATCAAAATCACAATTTCAATCAATGTGCACACCGTTTTCACTCTTGTCCTCTTCGCTAGATCAATCAGTCAATTGTTGAAACACGTTTCTATCCTATTCAGCCGTTAGACGAGATGTACATGCATTTTTTGTAGTCCTATCACTAGTTGCCACGGTAAACAGTTTTACACGATTTGGTAACTAACCCAAAACACTGAAAAATATGAACATAATATCAATTTTCCAGTGTTCTACAACAACCATGCTTTGGGAATTTGTTTTCCGGTGGCAACTTAAAATCTCGAACCAGATCAGAAAGTGTTTCAGTACATTTTTCATTCGTTTTATTACTAAAATTAGATTGGCGCTCTGACCGGCTTGCGGTCCAAATGTGTTTATTTTGTGAGCCGCTGACAGCGGCTTGCGGTAGTTAATGTGTTAAGGAATATAAATGAGTGTTCAAGCATATTTATCAAGGCAAAGGATAATAAATGGATAGACCAGGTTTGAAATCACGACTCATATGCTCTTGTCTTCCCAGCTGAAAATGGGTATCTAACTTTACTCTTAAGTTACAGAAGGTAAAGGCAGACAGGAAGTGAGCTAGCCACCCCACCTCATAAAGCTGAGATCTACAAATGTAGTATATGTGACGTCTCTAATGTTACACTTCCCTAAGGCAGTATCTACTATGGGACTACCTTTACCTTTAAGGCAGATGACTTGTCTTCAAGTCTTTTAAAAAAGTCTCAAGCTGAGTCTCAAGACTCTTAGTACAAGTCTTAAGTCTCTTAGTATGAATCTCAAGTCTCTTAGTACAAGTCTCAAGTCTCTTAGTACAAGTCTCAAGTCTCTTAGTACAAATCTCAAGTCTCTTAGTACAAGTCTCTATTCTCTTAGTACAAGTCTCAAGTTCAGTCTTAAGTCTCTTAGTACAAATTTGAAGTCTCTTAGTACAAGTCTCAAAGTATAAATCTCAAGTCTCTTAGTACAAGTCTCAAGTCTCTTAGTACAAGTCTCAAGTTCAGTCTTAAGTCTCTCAGTACAAGTCTCAAGTCTCATAGTACAAATCTCAAGTCTCTTAGTACAAATCTTAAGTCTCTTAGTATAAGTCTCAAGTCTCTTAGTACAAGTCTCAAGTCTCTTAGTACAAGTCTCAAAGTACAAATTTCAAAGTACAAATCTGAAGTCTCTTAGTACAAATCTGAAGTCTCTTAGTACAAATCTTATCTCTTAGTACAAGTCTCAAGTCTTTTAGAACTAATCTCAAGTCTCTTAGTACAAGTCTCATGTCTCTTAGTACAAATCTGAAGTATCTTAGTACAAGTCTCAAGTCTCTCAGTACAAGTCTCAAGTCTCTTAATATAGGTCTCAAGTCTCTTAGTACAAATCTCAAGTCTCTTAGTACAAATCTGGTCTCTTAGTACAAGCTCAAGTTGAGTCTCAAGTCTCTTAGTACAAGTCTCAAGTCTCTTAGTACAAGTCTCAAGTATCTTAGTACAAATCTCAAGTCTCTTAGTACAAGTCTGAAGTCTCTAAGTACAAGTCTCAAGTCTCTTAGTACAAGTCTCAAGTCTCTTAGTACAAGTCTCAAGTCTCTAAGTACAAGTCTCAAGTATCTTAGTACAAGTCTCAAAGAACAAGTCTCATAGGACAAGTCTGAAGTCTCTTATTACAAGTCTGAAGTCTCTTAGTACAAATCTCAAGACAGAAAAAAGGAAGATTAAGAAAATTATAGCCTCAATGTTTTTCCTTCTTCACTCTTTGCTGTCACATATCCACATCTAATTTCTATAAATAGCTGGCAGCCTGCCTCAGGCTTCTCTCATCACTATACAGCCCCCCCCTCCCCCACACACCAAGTGGTTGGTGGTCATGCTGTCATTCTACTCCTCATGTGGAGGTGACTGTCTTGGAGGACATATTCTACTGTATGTTTGTCTTCCCTATGTGAATACATGTTTGTCTTCCCTATGTGAAGACATGTTTGTCTTCCCTATGTGAATACATGTTTGTCTTCCCAATGTCTATTTTGCTGAACTGACAGTATTTGAGTATGAAGTGGCGGCTGGTTCTCAGTCTGAAAATACTTACTTACTTAGTCGTTCCCCTTCTACCGTGAGGTGTAGAGGTTTGGAAGAGAGAGCGCCATACTATCCTATCGGCTATCTTCCTCCTGGCCTGGTTCCATTCTAGTCCTTGGTCCTTCAAAGATTGTCTAATGTTGTCCTCCTAGTGGACTCTGGGTCGTCCTGGAGGTCTGGATCTCTGGCTCTTAGTTTCCCATGCTTGTCGTGGTAGCTGATCTTCTCCCATTCTGCAGACATGGCCAAACCATCTTAGTTGGGACAGTTCTACTTGGGTCTGCATGGGTTGGGATCTTAGGCCTTGACGTATAATCTGGTTGCGAACTATGTCTCTTCTTGTTACTTCAATCACCTTCCTCAGATACCTCATTTCTGAGGTTTACATCTGGCTTTTGTGGTTTGTAGTCTTTGCCCATGACTCGCATCCATACGTCAAGACTGGAACATAGGTGGAGCGGTATACAGCCATCTTCGTCTTCTTGCCAACTTCTCTTTTGCTGAGGAATCCTCGATTTATGGCCCGAAAGTCTCCCAGCTGCTGCTCTTTGGGTAGCCAACTCTTCTTTGATGCCTCCCTTCCACTCTATGACAGCTCCAAGGTATTTAAAGTGGTTGACCTGCTCCAGGACCTGTTATCCCAGCTTAATCTGATGCCTTCTTTCCTCTCGTGATATCACCATGTTTTTTTTTGTTTTAGAGCTGCTGAGTCCAGCATCTAGAGGTGGGGTGACCAGTTCGCTTCCTCACTGCCTTTTCCTTCCCTACCTCAAAGAGCAGATTCAGGTACTCATTTAAGCTGGGTAGACTGAAGTGTGTTGGTACCATGATTCGAACCCAGCACCTTTGCTGCCAGAGATCAGCGCTATAACCATTATGTCAATGGAACGCTCCCTTATGCAGCACAGGAACATATTTGAGTGAACTCTGTTCTATGTTATTTTCTTCTATTTGCTGCAGATTAAGTTTTGCTAAATTTGTTGGTATACTCTTCAACTGGTTTTCCTATGTCCTACTTTATTACCCCACTCTCCTCTGGTTTTGTGAACTGGCTAATAATTCAGCACTGTTCTCTTAATAACTCTTTGTTCATGGACTGGTTGTGGACCTGCTCTGGTCTGCATGTCTCTTTTGTTTATCATTTATGACTTCAAGTTTTTAGGATGTGCCTATGGTGCTTGACCCTTGTGGGTCCTTCAGGATCTCTGACAAGACAAGCAAATAACAAGCCCATTGTCTCCATGAGAAATGAAGCAACGCATGATTTTAGGTGACGACACTATTCAAGGGGACGACTACCTCTTCATGTAAAACAAATTCATACATAAACTGCCACTTCAAGGTCATATGAAATACTCTGGAGCAGGGGGGGTTAACTACAATGGTGGCAGGCTCATTAAGAAGCAAAAAATGGTCATCCAACATTCATTCATTAAAGGCACTTTTTAAAGTCTGCAGTATTCTTTATTGCTGTAATCTTTGCTTTTGCATTAACGTTGCTGTTGAATATCTTCAGTTTACTCCTGTTCATCTGTTCAACAAATTAACGTTCAGACAGACATGTGTCCATGTGAGGAAAACAAACAATAGGAATGGTGTGGTGGAATCACCGATGTGGTTCTGATGAAGAGGGCCAGATGGGTACTGGCTTTGGATGAGATGATACGTTGGATACCAGATGGGTACTGGCTTTGGATGAGATGATACGTTGGGTGGTTGGTAGCATTGAAGGGCAGTCACTGTTCTGGAATCACCAGGGTGAAAGGAGGAGGGAGGCCAGGATGTACATGGAGGAAGGAGACCAGGATGTACATTGAGGAGGGAGGCCAAGATGCACATGGAGGAGGGAGGCCAGGATGTACATGGAGGAGAGAGGCCAGGATGTACATGGAGGAGGAAGAAGGCCAGGATGCACAAGGAGGAGGGAGGCCAGGATGCACATGGAGGAGGGAGGACAGGATGCACATGGAGGAGGGAGGCCAGGATGCAAAAAGGAGGAGGGAGGCTAGGCTGCACATGGAGGAGGGAGGCGAGGATGCATGTGGAGGAGGGAGGCGAGGATGTACATGGAGGGAGGCCAGGATGTACATGGAGGAGGGAGGCCAGCATGCACATGCCGGAGGGAGGGCAGGATGCACATGGAGGATGGAGGCTAGCATGCGCATGCAGGGAGGGAGGCCAGGATGCACATGGAGGAGGGAGAAAATTTATAGGTCCATTTCATTCCTTGTTGAAAGAATAGCGGCATGGTTTAAATGTTGAGATATCACCGCTTTGTATTATTGCAAAGTCGGTCGGGAGAGAAACTCGCATCTGCGAATCATGTGTATTTTCAGTTGTGATTTTAGTGAGAGTATAGTCGGGAGCGTGTGTAATGTGTATTTTCATTTGTGATTTTAGTGAGAGTATTGATGCTCGCTATTTATATAGTTACGCATATATCTGTGGACGGGAGTGAATATGTATTAATTGAAGCCCATGTTTGTGAGCGCGTTGGTTACGGTATCTTTATTGATACGATGTTCAGAGGGACGAGGGGGGAGAGAGACGTGGTCATAAAATTGTAACCACGTGTTGTTGTTGTAAACTACTGAGATTTAATTGATAACCATTATGTATAACTTTTGACGGCATGTAGATGCTAGCGTAAACAGGGTTATAGGTTATTGATTGTGCTTTGTTATTCTGTGTATTCAGAAGATGGAGATGAAATTTATTTATGTTAAGGGGATAATATTTTATTTTTCAATTTTGAGGTGATTAATCATACTGACGGGAATTTTAGGAATTCCAGAGAGGGCTATTTTATTTTGTATTAAACATTACGGCATTATTGTCAGCGTAAGGAGTAGGCCACAGTACGTCTGCCAGACGGCCATTGAAAATATTGTTGTTGCTCGGAGTTAGTTCAGGCAGAACAAGCGATTGGGCTGGGTTAGCCAATGTTTACTTTGTAGGCTCAGGTCAGAGGGGACATCAGGGGGAGACTTTACGTGGTGAAGAGTAAGGAAGTTAATTGTTATTTGAAATGTATTATTATGGTTTTGTTTAGCTGTTGTTTTGTTTTTGTCTAAAAACAGCAGGTACCGGCTTTGTGGGAATGAGAGCGGAATTTTGAGACCACAAAATTTCGCCCACGGCCATGTTGGGGCATTCGCAGAACCGCAAGGGTTTTACGTTAGTTGCCAGTAGTGGAAGGAGAGGAAGAAAATACGTTTTCCCAGCCAGGGGAAGACATTTTCCAGCGAATAGGATTTTTGTGGATAAATCCTGAGCTCTGACGCTCGTTACACACGCAGATTCGGCAGGTTGCCAGCGTTGTTGTAATTTTCTGTTCATTTCTTCACTTCCATAATAAAGCCGACGGCCCAGTTATAGGTACTCGGGCAGGTAATTTCAGAGGAGAAGTCCGCTACAGTTCCAGTCCAGGCCAGTGGGGTTCTGTTCCAACCTCAGTCATCAATTCCAGAGTTAGTGGAGAGAGATAGGGTAAACATTCTCTCTACTGAAGTCAGCACAGATAGGCAGAACTGTTAGTTTTGGTGAATCATAGCAGAGGACAGCTGCTGAAGTTTAGAGGTGCAGTTAGTTGTGTTCAGGAGATTCCAGGATAGGCTGTGTAGAACCGAAGTCTGTGCAGAGATTGTGTAATCACTTCGCAGTCGTTCCAGCTATCAGTGGACTTAGAGTTAGAGTTAGAATTTAGAACAGCTAGTTTGGAGTGTAGGCGACATCAAGTGCAGTGTAGTTCATTTCAGTTAACCTTACCTTCTTTCTCCATACAGGTTGCAATTGTGGGAGAAGGGTTGGGGTGGATGCATTTTTTTAACTGTGCTTGATTTTGTTTCAGGAGTGCATCCTCGCACTTGATGTATGGGACATGCATATGTTTGTTGTTTATAGGTGTATAATAAACTTGTATAAATTGTAGCTGGCATCAGTCATTTCCTTTAGTACAGTAGCTATATGTTGTCTGTACCTTGGTGGTTGTGAATCTTAATTGAACCTTATCCCCATAGGGTAGTTAGAGGTGGTTCGAGGCCATAGCAATTTAAACGTCCGAAGTGGCGAGGAAAGAATCAACCTCGGTTCTCAACCTCGGAGCCAATGGTCTCAACTTTCACTTTTTGCACTATATTTCTATCTGAATCTAATTTTCCAGTCTTCCTTCTCACTAGTGTCTTGTCACTATAGGTAGACAGTCTCTAGTCCTAAATCCATTTCGTGACAATATGGAGGAGGGAGGCAGGGATGCACATGGAGGAGGGAACTCAGACAGACATGAAGGGGATGAGAAGGACATGGAAAGACATGGAACAAATGACACAGGAAGCGGGATATGAATCTGTTGTAGACCTTTGATCCACAGGGAGCTACAAGTAATAAATGAACTGACAGTACTACTTATGGCTCCTTTTCAAGATTGTTTTTAGTCTGCACATGCTTTTGCCGATGGGTTAGGAGACATTTCTCACATTTCATTGTGAGGGCCAGATCCACAACACAGAAAGTTGATAACAATTTTCTTCATCTGTTTTTGTTTGGCGGTTACAAGCATCAACCATTTGATTATCATCATCTGTTTTTGTTTGGCGGTTCCAACCATCAACCATTTGATTATCATCATCTGTTTTCCTTTGGTGGTTTCAACCATTTGATTATCATCATCTGCTTTTGTTTGGCGGTTCCAAGTATCAACCATTTGATTATCATCATCTGTTTTTGTTTGGCGGTTCCAAGCATCAACCATTTGATTATCATCATCTGTTTTTGTTTGGTGGTTCCAAGCATCAACCATTTGATTATCATCATCATCTGTTTTTGTTTGGTGGTTCCAACCATCAACCATTTGATTACCATCATCTGTTTTTGTTTGGCGGTTCCAAGCATCTCACATTTGATTATCACCATGTTTTTGTTTGGCGGTTCCAAGCATCAACCATTTGATTATCATCATCTGTTTTCCTTTGGTGGTTGCAACCATGAACCATTTGAATATCATCATCTGTTTTTGTTTGGCGTTTCCAACCATCAACCATTTGATTATCATCATCTGTTTTTGTTTGGTGGTTCCAAGCACCAATGATTTGAATATCATCTGTTTTTGTTTGGCGGTTCCAAGCATCAACCATTTGATTATCATCATCTGTTTTTGTTTGGTGGTTCCAAGCCCCAACCATTTGATTATCATCATCTGTTTTTGTTTGGCAGTTCCAAGCATCAACCATTTGATTATCATCATGTTTTTCTTTGGCGGTTCCAACTATCAACCATTTGATTCTCATCATCTGTTTTTGTTTGGCGGTTCCAAGTATCAACCATGTTTTTTTTTTTTTTTTTGTTCGGCCCGTTCCAAAAACCAGGTTATCTAATCATATTGATTTTTATGTGAGTATCCCTTTATTTCTTGTACAGAGACAGGTGTCCCTCGCCATTCAGGCAAATACTCGCCGATTTCGGAGGTACCCATTGCAGCTGGGTCGGCTCAGTTTGCCGCCAGTTGGTCAAGCGACACTCCTTCAAATGTCCTCGCAACCATTCCAGTCCAAATTCGACGAAAAAATCATCATCTGTTCGCCCGGGTTTGATCCTGTATCACCCGGTCGCCAGAGCGGTGTTGTAACCACTACGCTAGCGCGGCTCCCCGTATCAACCATTTGATTATCATCATCTGTTTTTGTTTGGTGGTTCCAAGCATCAACCATTTGATTATCATCATCTGTTTTTGTTTAGTGGTTCCAAGCATCAACCATTTGATTATCATCATCATCTGTTTTTGTTTGGCGGTTCCAAGCATCAACCATTTGATTACCATCATCTGTTGTTGTTTGGCGATTCTAACCATCAACCATTTGATTATCATCATCTGTTTTTGTTTGGCGGTTCCAACCATCAACCATTTGTTTATCATCATCTGTTTTTGATTGGCGGTTCCAAGCATCAACCATTTGATTATCATAATCTGTTTTTGATTGGCGGTTCCAAGCATCAACCATTTGATTATCATCATCATCTGTTTTTGTTTGGCGGTTCCAACCATCAACCATTTGATTATCATCATCATCTATTTTGTTTGGCCATTCCAAGCATCAACCATTTGATTATCATCATCTGTTTTTGTTTGGCGGTTCCAACCATCAACCATTTGATTATCATCATCATCTGTTTTTGTTTGGCGGTTCCAAGCATCAACCATTTGATTACCATCATCTGTTTTTGTTTGGCGGTTCCAACCATCAACCATATATTATCATCATCTGTTTTTGTTTGGCGGTTCCAAGCATCAACCATTTGATTATCATCATGTTTTTGTTTGGTGGTTCCAACCATCAACCATTTCATTATCATCATCATCTATTTTTTTTGGCGGTTCCAAGCATCAACCATTTGATTATCATTATCTGTTTTTGTTTGGCGGTTTCAAGCATCAACCATTTGATTATCATCATCATCAATTTTGTTTGGCGGTTCCAAGCATCCACTATTTGATTATCATCATCTGTTTTTGTTTGGCGGTTCCAAAGCATCAACCATTTGATTATCAACATCATCTGTTTTTGTTTGGCGGTTCCAAGCATCAACCATTTGATTATCATCATCTGTTTTTGTTTGGCGTTTCCAACCATCAACCATTTGATTATCATCATCATCTGTTTTTGTTTGGCGGTTCCAACCATCAACCATTTGATTACCATCATCTGTGTTTGTTTGGTGGTTCCAGCCATCAACCATTTGATTATCATCATCTGTTTTTGTTTGGCGGTTCCAACCATCAACCATTTGATTATCATCATCATCTGTTTTTGTTTGGTGGTTCCAAGCATCAACCATTTGATTACCATCATCTGTTTTTGTTTGGCGGTTCCAACCATCAACCATTTGATTATCATCATCATCTGTGTTTGTTTGGTGGTTCCAAAAATCAACCATTTGATTATCATCATCATCTGTGTTTGTTTGGCATTTCCAACCATCAACCATTTGATTATCATCATCATCTGTTTTTGTTTGGCGGTTCCAAGCATCAACCATTTGATTACCATCATCTGTGTTTGTTTAGCGGTTCTTACCATCAACCATTTGATTATCATCATCTGTTTTTGTTTGGCGGTTCTTACCATCAACCATTTGATTATCATCATCTGTTTTTGTTTGGCGGTTCCAACCATCAACCATTTGATTATCATCATCATCTGTTTTTGTTTGGCAGTTCCAAGCATCAACCATTTGATTACCATCATCTGTTTTTGTTTGGCTGTTCCAACCATCAACCATTTGATTATCATCATCATCTGTGTTTGTTTGGCGGTTCCAAGCATCAACCATTTGATTACCATCATCTGTTTTTGTTTGGCGGTTCCAACCATCAACCATATATTATCATCATCTGTTTTTGTTTGGCGGTTCCAAGCATCAACCATTTGATTATCATCATGTTTTTGTTTGGCGGTTCCAACCATCAACCATTTCATTATCATCATCATCTATTTTTTTTGGCGGTTCCAAGCATCAACCATTTGATTATCATCATCTGTTTTTGTTTGGCGGTTCCAAGCATCAACCATTTGATTATCATCATCATCAATTTTGTTTGGCGGTTCCAAGCATCCACTATTTGATTATCATCATCTGTTTTTGTTTGGCGGTTCCAAAGCATCAACCATTTGATTATCAACATCATCTGTTTTTGTTTGGCGGTTCCAAGCATCAACCATTTGATTATCATCATCTGTTTTTGTTTGGCGTTTCCAACCATCAACCATTTGATTATCATCATCATCTGTTTTTGTTTGGCGGTTTCAACCATCAACCATTTGATTACCATCATCTGTGTTTGTTTGGTGGTTCCAGCCATCAACCATTTGATTATCATCATCTGTTTTTGTTTGGCGGTTCCAACCATCAACCATTTGATTATCATCATCATCTGTTTTTGTTTGGTGGTTCCAAGCATCAACCATTTGATTACCATCATCTGTTTTTGTTTGGCGGTTCCAACCATCAACCATTTGATTATCATCATCATCTGTGTTTGTTTGGTGGTTCCAAAAATCAACCATTTGATTATCATCATCATCTGTGTTTGTTTGGCATTTCCAACCATCAACCATTTGATTATCATCATCATCTGTTTTTGTTTGGCGGTTCCAAGCATCAACCATTTGATTACCATCATCTGTGTTTGTTTAGCGGTTCTTACCATCAACCATTTGATTATCATCATCTGTTTTTGTTTGGCGGTTCCAACCATCAACCATTTGATTATCATCATCATCTGTTTTTGTTTGGCAGTTCCAAGCATCAACCATTTGATTACCATCATCTGTTTTTGTTTGGCGGTTCCAACCATCAACCATTTGACTATCATCATCATCTGTGTTTGTTTGGTGGTTCCAACCATCAACCGTTTGATTATCATCATCATCTGTTTTTGTTTGGCGGTTCCAAGCATCAACCATTTGATTATCATCATCATCTGTTTTTGTTTGGCGGTTCCAACCATCAACCATTTGATTATCATCATCTGTTTTTGTTTGGTGGTTCCAACCATCAACCATTTGATTATCATCATCATCTGTTTTTGTATGGTGGTTCCAAGCATCAACCATTTGATTTCCATCATCATCTGTTTTTGTTTGGCGGTTCCAACCATCAACCATTTGATTATCATCATCATCTGTGTTTGTTTGGTGGTTCCAACCATCAACCATTTCATTATCATCATCATCTGTGTTTGTTTGGCAGTTCCAACCATCAACCATTTGATTATCATCATCATCTGTGTTTGTTTGGCGGTTCCAACCATCAACCATTTGATTATCATCATCATCTGTGTTTGTTTGGTGGTTCCAACCATCAACCATTTGATTATTATCATCATCTGTGTTTGTTTGGTGGTTCCAACCATTAACCATTTGATTATCATCATCATCTGTTTTTGTATGGCGGTTCCAACCATCAACCATTTGATTACCATCATCATCTGTTTTTGTATGGCGGTTCCAACCATCAACCATTTGATTATCATCATCATCTGTTTTTGTATGGCGGTTCCAACCATCAACCATTTGATTATCATCATCATCTGTTTTTGTTTGGCGGTTCCAAGCATCAACCATTTGATTACCATCATCTGTGTTTGTTTAGCGGTTCTTACCATCAACCATTTGATTATCATCATCTGTTTTTGTTTGGCGGTTCCAACCATCAACCATTTGATTATCATCATCATCTGTTTTTGTTTGGCAGTTCCAAGCATCAACCATTTGATTACCATCATCTGTTTTTGTTTGGCGGTTCCAACCATCAACCATTTGACTATCATCATCATCTGTGTTTGTTTGGTGGTTCCAACCATCAACCATTTGATTATCATCATCATCTGTTTTTGTTTGGCGGTTCCAAGCATCAACCATTTGATTACCATCATCTGTGTTTGTTTGGTGGTTCCAACCATCAACCATTTGATTATCATCATCTGTTTTTGTTTGGTGGTTCCAACCATCAACCATTTGATTATCATCATCATCTGTTTTTGTATGGTGGTTCCAAGCATCAACCATTTGATTTCCATCATCATCTGTTTTTGTTTGGCGGTTCCAACCATCAACCATTTGATTATCATCATCATCTGTGTTTGTTTGGTGGTTCCAACCATCAACCATTTCATTATCATCATCATCTGTGTTTGTTTGGCAGTTCCAACCATCAACCATTTGATTATCATCATCTGTGTTTGTTTGGCGGTTCCAACCATCAACCATTTGATTATCATCATCATCTGTGTTTGTTTGGTGGTTCCAACCATCAACCATTTGATTATTATCATCATCTGTGTTTGTTTGGTGGTTCCAACCATTAACCATTTGATTATCATCATCATCTGTTTTTGTATGGCGGTTCCAACCATCAACCATTTGATTACCATCATCATCTGTTTTTGTATGGCGGTTCCAACCATCAACCATTTGATTATCATCATCATCTGTTTTTGTATGGCGGTTCCAACCATCAACCATTTGATTATCATCATCATCTGTTTTTGTATGGCGGTTCCAACCATCAACCATTTGATTATCATCATCATCTGTTTTTGTATGGCGGTTCCAACCATCAACCATTTGATTATCATCATCATCTATTTTGTATGGCGGTTCCAACCATCAACCATTTGATTATCATCATCATCTATTTTGTATGGCGGTTCCAACCATCAACCATTTGATTATCATCATCATCTATTTTGTATGGCGGTTCCAACCATCAACCATTTGATTACCATCATCATCTATTTTGTATGGTGGTTCCAACCATCAACATATTTGATTATCATCTTTTCTCTTTTAGCTTCCTATGAAGCATGGAGCTACTACTGCAGCAGCCCCCCCCCCCCCCCCCCCCCCCCCCCCCCCCCCCCCCCTTTACACGAAGCCCACAATAAGCACCCACATGCTCTTGCAGTGCTGGATTCTGTGGCAATCTGTTTTATATGTTGAGGTTGCCATCCCCATGCATAACCACATATTTGTGGCCTTGTACGACATGTCACAGGGTGCAGTAGTCCCATTCTTTCTTGATCTTTTCAGAGACCCCAGGTACGGCACATGGCAATTTGATTACAGCAGCAATTTCAAATAGCCATACACGAAAATTCACCACTTAAACAAATAATGGAACAAAGTTATTTTCCCACAATCCTTGAGGGGTTGGAGTGGTTTAGAGGTATGGTGTCCGCCTTGAATTCTAGTGGTACTGAGTTTGATTCCCAGTACAGAGAATATAATTTATGGAAACATTTTTTCACAACCACTAATCCTAATGATTTCATACTACCCCTGATATCCTGGATAGTGAGACTGGATGCCTAGCCTTCACAGATAAGGGCGAAAAAAATAGGAGGTCCTGTGTGCAAGTAGCGCATGTTATAAATCCCACGGCAGTTGCAAATCATAAAGACTAGGCCATAGGGCCGCTGCCCTGGACAAATTTAAAAATTAGAAACCTACCCACCATAAAAATATTAATAGAATGTGTGATCCCTATATAAACACATTGGGACTCTCGTCAGTGCTACAAAGTTCATGCACTGTGCTGAGATCCTCCTTGTGTGATCTAAGGATAGAGTTGGAGCACTGTTGGAGTTGTTCGTGTGCAATGAAGGTTGTCCTCAAAACCAAACCAAACCACAATCCTTGGAAGGCAGGATTTGATTAAAATCACTAAGACATTAATAGCTAGTGATTTACTTAACATAAAAAAACAAGCTCAAACCACTAACACACAAAAAGTCCAAAAACTTACGCAAAAAAGCCTGAGACACCATCGTGGTTATAAATTTCAATCACTGAAGAAAACACGGAGCTGAAACAGAAAAAAAAAGATGAAAGTAAGTTTTCTTATTCAGTGAAATAATATCATCATCATCATCCTCATTCTATACACTTTCCAGGGGCATAGGCTTTCAACAAGCACATGCAAGTCCTCCTGTCAAGTGCCATTAGCTCAAGGTCTAACCTTGTCTTCCTCCATCATTTTTCATTTCTATCTCCAGTTCTCTAATACAATATAACCTAATAATTATGAAAAATTAAAAAAAATTTAACCAATTTATGATGAGATCTTTCACTGCTAAATATATAAAATGAAACTTGGATAAATCACTGGCTAACAAACAAACAAAAATTTTTTTTCTTTCTCTAACATTTCTATGTTTTTCTGGTCAATTTTAATGCGCTGTTTTTAAATCTGCAAACCGTTTTTCTCTATCAGGTCGGGATCTCTAGAAATACGCAATTGAAGTTTGTTAACAACGCATACATCATTCATACAAGAAGTATAACAGTTATGTAGGCTTGAATTTCTTTGCAGTCGACTTTCGTCGGTGAATGGCATGTGGTACATCGCGATGAAGCATCCAACAATAATCGGCAAGCATGGTCACACTCCACCGTCCTTGATAATGTGACTCCATTACGGCGATATCTTGATGGAATCGTTCTCCATGTTCATCACTGACTTCGCCAAGGTTGTCAGGGAAAAAGTCAAGATGCAAATCGAGCAAATGGATTTTGAGGGACATGTTACAGCCCATAATTCTGTATGCATCTATGCACTGCTTAACAATATGCACATAGTCGACAGATTTGTGATTTCCCAGAAAGTTATCGACGATCGATTTGAATGCCATCCATGCGCGAAGTTCACTACCATGTAACAAGTTCTCGAATTGTTTGTCTGCAATAACTTTCCTAATCTGAGGTCCTACAAAGATACCTTCCTTTATCTTTGCATCGCTAGCTTGCGGAAAATTTTCTCGAAGATAAGTGAAAGCTTTGCTCGTTTTATCCAAACGCTTTTAAGAAATTCTTCATGAGCCTCAACTTTATATGTAACGGTGATAAAATGATGCTGTCTTTGTTAACTAATGGCTCGTGTATTACATTTTTATGCCCGAACTGCATACGATCCCTGATAGGCCACACCTTTCTTGCATAATGTTCCTGTCTGTTGCGGCTGTCCCATTCACATAGGAAGCAACAAAATTTAATATACCCAGTCTGCATGCCCATGAGAATTGCAATGACTTTAGGTCTCCACAAATCCGCCATTGGTAGTCATTGTACATTATTTTTGCCAAAAGTATAGCCATATTGTCATAAGTTTCTTTCATACGAACAGAGTAGGCGACTGGAATTGATGAAAATAAATTTCCGTTATGCAATAACACGGCTTTTAGACTAGTCTTGGAAGAGTCGATGAAAAGTCGCCATTCGTTGACTATGTGCTCAAGACTGAGGTGCACCATTAGACCGTTTACATCTTTGCAATAGCAAATGTCATCATCCATCTCAAAGTATTGAACAAGTTCTCTGTGTCTATAACGAAATTTAGATATCGGAGTATTGGGCGCTAAAAGATTCCATTCTTTGAGTCGCGAACCGAGTAATTCCGCTTGTCCTTTGGTAAGAGCGAGATCACGTATTAGATCTGAAAGTTCTGAATGGTTAATTAAGTGAACACCATCATTCACCGGTATATAATCCGAGTCAGAATTAGTTTCTAAAGCAGGTAAACTATCACTTTCTGATGGTTCATTCACGTCCAACGGATATTGTTCTGGTGGAACTGGGATCGAACACGTGATTGGATCATGAGGCACTGGTTTCGAAACCGATTCAATATTTGGATAAACCACAGACTTTCTAGTTTTAAAAGTGAAACCATGGATATTCGTCAAGCAGAAGTAACAATCAGTAGCGTGATTTGTCGGTTCACGCCATATTACTGGCACTCCAAAAGGCATCGACTTATGCTTCGGCGATTTTCGTAACCAACCTGCCAATGTATTTGCACAAGTCGAACAAACTGCATTTGGCTTCCAAGATTTATTTGCATCATCAACTTTCGAATCGAAATAAAGTTCATATGCTTTCTTTAGTAATGGTGTAAAGTTTTTCTCGTGAACACGATCGGTAAAATATCCGCACACGTAACAGAACAGATCATCCGAATTTCTACAACTTCTAGAAGCCATATTTCGCTCAGAATTATTTCAAAATACAGTAACTGTTGGAAAAATAGCGTAACATATGTCATGCATCTTTTAGCAGTATAAAAAGTAGAATTATTTTGCATTTTATTAATTTTTAATAAGCTATATAGTAAAAATGAAACGGAGCAAATAACGGTTTCCCAAAAATATATTTATTCACAAATATCTTAAGAACCCGATGTGATAGAGATAAACGGATTTCAAATTTGAAATCAGCGCAAGAAACTGACCTAAGAACACTTATTTATATAAGAAAGAAAAATGTTGTTTGTCAGTGTTATTTACTGTTACATTGTAACCCTTGCCTCACTTTTCCTGATAACCTTATTTTTATCTTTCTCACTTTCCTAAACGTGTCCACCAGATTTTGGTTCTCTGTCCACCTTCTCAACAATCATCTATTGGATCTGGCATCCCCCTGTCTTTTGTCTTCTTGAAGTACCCTGCCAGATGGTGCCTAGGTGATCATGTCTCTCCATAACTTAATGTTCCTAGTACTGTTTATAAATTCTACGGCTGACTTTCTTCTATGCAGTGATGCCAAAATGCCCTGTAGCTTCTCTCTTTGATGGTGCTCTACCTCTTTTTTTCCTTCAATCTTTGTTTATGTCATAACATATTCCAGCCTTTTTTCCTTCAATCTTTGTTTATGTCATAACATATTCCAGCTTTTTTTCTCACAAACAGCGCAGAAAGTGGATTGCTTCCATCAAATTTTATTTGTAGCTTTCTTTGTGCGCTGGCTTCTTTCAGGACATCCTCATTACTCTTTTTTTTTTTTTTTTTGGTCTCACTATTCTTAACAATCTTCTGTAAAACTACATCTTTGTGACCTTCTGTAAAACCACATCTTTGTGGCCTTCTGTAAAACTACATCTTTGTGACCTTCTGTAAAACCACATCTTCATGGCCTTCTGTAAAACTACATCTTTGTGACCTTCTGTAAAACCACATCTTTGTGGCCTTCTGTAAAACTACATCTTTGTGGCCTTCTGTAAAACTACATCTTTGTGACCTTCTGTAAAACCACATCTTTGTGACCTTCTGTAAAACTACATCTTTGTGACCTTCTGTAAAACTACATCTTTGTGACCTTCTGTAAAACCACATCTTTGTGGCCTTCTGTAAAACTACATCTTCATGGCCTTCTGTAAAACTACATCTTTGTGACCTTCTGTAAAACCACATCTTTGTGGCCTTCTGTAAAACTACATCTTTGTGGCCTTCTGTAAAACTACATCTTTGTGACCTTCTGTAAAACCACATCTTTGTGGCCTTCTGTAAAACTACATCTTTGTGACCTTCTGTAAAACTACATCTTTGTGACCTTCTGTAAAACTACATCTTTGTGACCTTCTGTAAAAATACTTCTTTGTGACCTTCTGTAAAACCACATCTTTGTGGCCTTCTGTAAAATGACATCTTTGTGGCCTCCAGTAAATTGCCATGCTTGTTTACTAACTGCTCATGATTCACTAACATATTTCAGGAGGAACGCCTCTTCAATCAATCAACAGACCTTCAACAAACACATGCCAAGTCCTCCTATTACGTGCCATCAGCCCAAGCTCTTTCTACATTTTCCTCTTCTGTCTCAAATTCTCTTCTCCAAGTTTTCTTGGTCTACCTCTGCCTCTCTTACCCTACCTCTGTCTTCTTCTGAAAAATATTTACTATTTTCCATTATGTCCACATGGTCAACCATTTCAGCATTTTCACCTTTAGCATATCACTATAGATGATCTGTAAAAGTTGTACGATTCTGAACCATTGCTTCTTCTTTTACATTCTCCTGTGTGTGAAAGAAGCTGATGTTTAGCTATAGCTGCAGTTCTTATGCTCTACAGGGAATTATAAGTGTGGATGATGATAGCAAGCATAAAGAGGAATGGTGACAGAGCTTTACCTTGTTCAGTTTGACCGCATGAGTGTGTGTCAGAACTATAAATATATTCGGGTACACTACCCTTATAATTTTGCGTGCCTTTAAAATTAATGGTTAAAGTACATGTGGGGATGAAAGAATCCAGTAACCAAGATGAGAGAGAACTCCGGAAGGGCAGAATGCTGGACGGGCCTGCGCGACCAATTCTTAATCCTTTGAAAATAAAGTTTGTTTGTTCGTTCATGAAGAATTTTAATGTCTTTAAATGTTTTTTTCATGTCAAGTTCAATTAACTTTATGTTCACTCCATTCTACACAGCCCTGTGTAGTCTCAAAAAAAAAAAGAAAAAGACAATATGACTACTGCTCTGTTAGGAGCATCATACGAGGCAACCAAATATGAGGTTGTTCACAGAGCTGGCAACCTCATCATGTCAAACAAATAGCTACATAAATCATCCCTGCTAGAGCACATGAATGCTATGGTGCAGGTTTCCTGCAAGGGGACAGGCTGCAGTGGTGTACCCTCTGCTCCATAAAGAGCAGAAAGAGAAATGGTGATGATGACAAAGGCTAGAGAGAAGAGCTAGCACCGTAATAATTTCAACTTACTCATATTTAGTCTCTCTTCCAATAAACTGGACCATGCTGCGCACCATTACCACTGGATATGGATAAAATATATACAATATATGTATTAGCTTCAAGAAGACACATCATTTATCATAAAAGACAAAGTAATCAAATGAAAAAAAAAAAAGATGTTACACAGTAATCATGATATATTTTTTTTAAACAAGATGCTACAAAAACAATCATGATACAGGAGGTTGGAGTGGCTAAGAGGTATGGCATCCTCCTCGAATTATAAAGGTACCAGGTTCAATTCCCAGTAGAGAGAATATAATTTATGGACATTTTTTTTTTCAGAACCAGTGGTCGTAATGATGTCATACTTTCCCCTGGTCTTCTGGGTAGTGAGATCGGATGCCTAGCCTTCTTGGATAAGGGCGAAAAAATAGGAGGTCCCATGTGTAGGTTGCGCACATCCCTACGAAACCATAAAGAGAAGGCCACATGGCCGCTGCACTGGCAAAAGTTTAAAAAATATAATTAGGAAAACCTACCCACCACAAAAATATTTATAGAATGTATGATTACTAAATACACACAATAAGATTCTCATCGGTGCTACGGAGTTTGTGCACTGTGCTGAAATCCTCCTTGTGTGATCTAAGAGAGGAGATCGGAGCACTGATGGAGTTGTGCGTGTGCAATGAAGATAGTCCTTCAAACCAAACCAATCATGATACAAATATGATTTAATTTTTAATATGCAAGTTGCATTCAAACAGCAGAAGTTACAAAGGTAAAGATACTGCCATCGGGGAGTGAAGTGTTAGAGACTTCACTGTACTAGGTCTCTACTTTTGTGAGGTGGAGTGATCAGTTTCCTTCCTCGCTGCCTTTGCATTTCCTAACTCAAAAGCAGAGTCAGATATCCATGTACAGCTGGTTAGACTGCAGTGTTATTGTTGATCAGAATCAACATCACTGTACTCTGGGCAAACCTATAGGTGCTCAGTCTCCCTCAGCAAATGTCAAAGGATGTAAATGTTAATTGTTCCTGTTGCATGCTGGTTGTATACATGCCAGATGTATCCTCTCATGCGTCCTTCCCTGCTGATTTTACATTTGATGCAGAATTCCAGCAATCTTAGCCTTGATGATTCATCAATTGCAGTGTCATTCTCTAACAGGCGGTCATTAATTCCTCAGTATCTCTCCCTTATCCATATCCAATGCCCCTTCTATGGGTGCTCTTGAAGCTAGACTGTCAGCTCTTTCATTGCCGCGTACCCTTGCATGACCAGGACAGTAGATCCACACCAGGTCCTGAAGATTCGAGGCTTCTATGGAGGTTTCCCATTCATACCACAGCCAACCACTTTGGACCTCCCAAAGCATGGACTGTGAGACTGATACAACAACTACATAATGCTGCCAAGTTTCAAACCTGGTAACTTTGTTTCGTGAAGCAAGCACTCTAACCATTTTACCACTCAACATCCATTACAAAGAATAGATGATAAAAATACTTTTTGTTTTAGCAATTTCTTCTTCACGCTCCTTAAGGAGTATGGGAGCCACCACTGCAGGAAGCCTGTGCTAAAGCAACTCATGTGATCCTGCAGTGAAGCTCCCTGGCTGAATGATTCAGGCGATCACATCCCTCAATAACTTATGGACTACTTTTGGCAATTAGATGTAATAACAAATACAGAGCTAAGGAAAAGATGCGGGCAACAGCCAATACAAACAGAAATTAAGGTAAGAAAGTGCAGATGGATAGGACATACACTCAGAAGAGAAAAATCAAGCACAGCCAGAATTGCCCTTGACTGGTACCAACAGGGGAAAAGAAGAGTGGAGAGGCCAAAGAGAACTTGGAGAAGAACTGTTGAAGAGAAGGCTAGGGAAACTGGAATGACTTGGGCACAGCTGAAAAAGACATCCCAGAATAGAAATCGATGGACAGCAACTGTTTCTGCCCGATGTTCCACAAGAAACAAACAGGAATGATGATGATGACTTTTGGCAACTTGGACTAATACATGTGCTTCTTTCTCTTTCTTGGAGCTGTGATAGCATAGTGGTTAGTGCACTGGCTTCCTAGCTCAGTGGTCTATGGTTCGATCCCCAGATGAGGTGGGATTTGTTTAGGCCGCAAATGGCTCCTGGGTCGACCCAGCCCCAATTGGGTACCAGAGCAACTCTGGGAAGGTTAAGGCAGCCGACGTGATGCTGACCACATCACCCCTAGTGTGCCGATGGTCAAGAAAATATGGGCCTAACACCATATTCCCAATATGCCTCAATGAGCGTGTAACGGGATCCTTTATCTTTTTTTTTATCTTTCTTCTATAGTGAAATGCCTTTTTTCATAATTGCAGGATTTTTATTCAAAGGTAGAATTAACTTAAAATAATAATTACTATACACAACAAAGCATCTGATGGTTTAATGATAGCGGTTGTCAAGGAAATGGCAGCCATATTAGATTTTAATGCTGCATTTCTATTCATTGATCATCATTATTTTTGTTTTCTCTCTCCATGGGGCATGCAGCCACTACTTTATCTGGTCCCTTGTATGAAGTCTTTATGTACTCTCTTATTGTTGTGGTTTCTGTAGCACAGTGGTTACTGCACTGGCTTCCTAGCTTGGTGGTCAATGGTTCGATCCCCCCCTGCTTGTAGTAGTTATATCATGGACTGTGATCAATGTTGTCAAGAAAGTAATGGTTACTCACCATGAAAAGGATGGCTGACAATCACACCACAGCATCTGCTTATAGTGTCTTCTGATGTCTGAGAAATAAAAGTGTTGTTATGTGTCATCAATATATAGACTATTCCAAAATTATGTATACACACTTTAATAATTTATACTTCATGAACAACATGCATAATTTTAATTTTCTTTATCAAATTTTAAAGCTAAGAGACTATTTTTTTCAAAATAACATAAATTTAGTTTAAATGTTCAAAATGCCCACCATCAGCATATGAATATCTGAACGACATCTCTCATCTACTAATCTACAATTTTTTTAGAATTGTCTTTCTTTCTTCAAAACTTAATTGAGTATTCTTGCATTTTTCATGTATCTAAAAAATAAATCACAATTACTTCATTGTGAAAAAAAATTGTCTATCTCTTAGCTTCAAAATGTGATAAAGAAAATACAATTATGAACACTGTTCATGAAAAATAAATTTGTAAAGTGTGCATACATAATTTTGAAACATCCTGCATGTTTTGTTAGAATTTCTATAGTTGTAGCCTCCTTCAATCATGTCTGGCTATGGGTGATAACCCTCAGCTGCTTTTTTTTTGGTGCTCGGTGTTCCTTTTCTCTTCTCCTTGTTGTGGGAGTTTCTTTTCACCCAATCTGAGGATGCGCAATAAGGAGCATCACCACTTAGTGCATTCGGCAGCTTTATCCTCCCAGGTTGCTGGATGTATGTCCAGCACCTTCATGTCTCTCTTGCACACATCTCTGAACTTCAGCTGCGGTCACCCAGCTTTTCTTTTGCCATCTGCCACGTGTCCAAAGAAAATATCTTTGGGAACACGACCATCTTCAATCCAGCTTTCTGGCCAAGCCAGCACAGTCTGCCCTGTTTACTATAAGACCACATGAAGACCTTCTCACAACAGTAAAGAGATAGAAGCTGACATTCATTTATCACCCTTCAGCTGCCTAAGGAACACAGGCTTTCAACAAACGTATGCCAACTCTTCTTGTTCTGTGTCATCAGCTTTTGGCTGTTTCATGTCTTCTTCATTCCTTTAATTTGTCTCCAGTTCTCTTCTCTGTGTTTTTATCCCTCTACTTCCTATCCTGGGGATTCCAGAACAAGGACTGCCTGGTAATGCTATTAACCAGTTTCCCCAATGTGTGCCTGATCTATCACCATCATCATCACCCTTCAACTCTGCAAGCAGCATATCCCTTCAACAAACTTATGCCAAGTCATCCTGTTACAGCACAAGGTCTTCTTTGTTCCTGTCCTTTACGTCTTCAGTTCTCTTCTACGTGTTTTTGAGTATCCACTCTGATGAGACATCGTTGTGGGTAGATGCTGGAATTGGGTTGTCCATGTCTTCAGTTCTCTTCTACGTGTTTTTGAGTATACACTCTGATGAGACATCGTTGTGGGTAGATGCTGGAATTGGGTTGTCCATGTCTTCAGTTCTCTTCTACGTGTTTTTGAGTATCCACTCTGATGAGACATCATTGTGGGTAGATGCTGGAATTGGGTTGTCCATGTCTTCAGTTCTCTTCTACGTGTTTTTGAGTATCCACTCTGATGAGACATCGTTGTGGGTAGATGCTGGAATTGGGTTGTCCATGTCTTCTGTTAGGTACCACAAACTGATTTTTCATTTTGTTTTTACAGTGTCTTTGTTTATAGATCTTAATGGATCTCTTTAAGCCATGAAATTTCCTTTTTAAATTTTAATAATCGGACATCAAACAACCGAGTTACAGCATTTCAAATTTGTGGGGAATTACAAAAATTTTCAAACATCTTCGCACCAAACAAATTGCCTGACTTTGCACAATCATAACTACAGTCAACAAACACTTACCAAGTCAATAATGCTTTTTGTACAAAGTCATACAAGTCCTTATTGCAGAAAAGAAACATGGGAAGTACAACAATTCAATTAAATGAATTATGGTCCATCAAAATTGACAAAAGATGCAGTAGCAAGTCTCACTGTTGTGCTCGCAAAGTGCAAATATGCATTTTCATGCACTCATAAATCAAAAACTACACACAGGAAAGCTATACGATTTATTGAGCTTAAAGAGAGCATTTTATACTTGATGCTTAATTTTTTTGAGCCACATGAAATACTGAATACTATAAAACTGCATTATGTGAAAATGGATCGAAGGCTAAATTTGCAGTTCGGAAGAAAAATCTCATGAAATTCCAAATGTTGTCATAAAATCATGAATATTGCAGCTATAGAGCTGAAAACTTCCATATTAATGTAATTTGAGTTGTACAATTCAAATTGATGGTTATTTTCTTGATTGAAACAACCTTTACTGCTTAAAATTTGATTTTTATAAACAAAGAAACATTACATATTAGTCCGTGTCCAACTCACTGTCACTTGAGGTCAGCTGCATCAAAAGATAATTGTGCGTTCAGAAAGTCCTCAAGTGAATCTCCTCTCAGGGCACTGGCTTGTTGTACTGACATCTGGCACCTGTATTGTAGCTGTCCTTTACTCACATTCTGTTCGTGTAGCACAGAGAAACCAAGAGGTCACCTGAGAGAAATTTGTTGGGAGGGACGGGAAGAGGACAAATTGCATGATTGTGTTATTTTATTATTAATAGAAAAAATGTCGGCCAAATTATTTTTTCTTTCCCTTTGTTAATCATTATGCATTTATTGCAGCATTAATTTTTACTGCATTTACCATTTAAATCATTATATTAATTATACAGTAGATTGTAAGTCTCTCTTTTACATAGATTATGTCATTTGTCTTTTATGTTTGTAATTGTAAAATAAACTCAAAACCTGTAGAGGCTTCTAGGAAAGCTTCAACTACATAGTAGCCTAATGATTTTTAACATCAGAGAATGAGAGGAAATAATATGATATATAAACTTTACACAACAAGACGTACTTGCTCCAATGTTGCATTTTCCTAGTCCTTCAGAAGACAGAACTGTGCCAATAGTCTATTTGTCACAGTAGAAATCCGTGGCAGAGCCGGACGTCTGCCTCTTCCCGTCATTGAAATATGTGCATCATAACGATTGTCCCCTGAAATAATTGAGAAAAAAAGGTTAATTATGCGAGAGAGGCAATTTTTAAAAAAAGATTAACGTCCACAAATGTGTAGCAAGCTAAATTCTAAACATGACCTTTGACATCCATAACGTTATCGAAAGTAGGTCAGCGGCTTTACAAGCTGTTACTAAGTGTTAGACCTTAATTCTGATACCGAATGTTTAGAAAATGGTGATGGTCCGATAAAACAACCAAATAGCTACATAAACAACAATACCCCACCCCCAAAATTGCTTAAAAAACGAAAAACGTTCTGTCTAAATGTCTGAATCGAGCAGCCACATTTGGCTGTTCTTTTACTAATACATCCGCCATCCGTTACTTGCCGTTGCTATATTGCAAATAAACAAAATAGGTCTGAAATGAATAGAAATAAAACAAAATTCAAAACTTACTCAGAACACATATTGGGTCAACTTCCATTGGTGAAACTTTCATTTCAGCACCTGAGTCATTTCGTGCTGTGTTTCGTACAGCCGACCCGTCGTGTCCGGGTTTGTCAGATGGAACATCCGCCTTTATGTTTACACGCCAAAATGTTTTGGAGGTGCTGTGTTTTAACGTTCGTTCGCTCTTTCATCAAATTACTATGATTTTTAAAACTTTGATACGATTTTAGCAGAATGGTTGCTCGTTTGTTTGATGTAACACGAGTGTAGGTAGGCCTCCCAGATGTGTTTTAAAATCCAAACTTTCTCATTCACTTCGAATTTACGATATCTTCCTATAACAAATATGTGTCGTGTTACATGTGTGTAAAGCTCAGATTCCGCTCTTCTCATTGGTGAAAACCGTATGAATGTAGCATATTTGAGGACACAGCGCCGACGCTTTGAATGAGATGGGGGTCCTTTCAGCGAATTTCGCTCTCTTGAGCGCCAGTCAGCTAGTGCACGGCAAGAGCGGTTTTAATGGCGTTTTTGTTTTTTGTCTCACTCAATTTCAGTGACACGCAGAAAGTTATAATTGACATATTATGAAAGAAGAAAGATCAAGGAACCAGAAGATATAATTTTTAGTTAGAAAAGGCAAATTAATTACTAGGCAGAGCGAGGTTGAAAAGGGCCCAAATTGGGCATCGCATGCGCGTCACAGAATTTCTCGACCGCCGCGAAGAGGCAGTTTGTGGTACCTACTTCTGTTCTCTTCGTGTTTTTGAGTATCCACTCTGATGAGACATCATTGTGGGTAGATGCTGGAATTGGGTTGTCCATGTCTTCTGTTCTCTTCTACGTGTTTTTGAGTATCCACTCTGATGAGACATCATTGTGGGTAGATGCTGGAATTGGGTTGTCCATGTCTTCAGAAGGGACCCTGACACCATCACCAGAACTGCTATGTTATGCACCCCAGAAGGACGGTGAAAGAGAGGCAGACCAAAGACAACCTGGCGGAGAACAGTGGAAGCTGAGATGCAAAGCGTGAACCAGTTAGGGTACGGCACGAAAGATGGCCACACCGACCAAGCAAAATGGGGACAGTTTGTTGCTGCCCTACAAGACGCCACTAGGCGTGATGGCCACTGACTGCTTTGTCAGTCAGGGGCTAAGGATCCAAGGAAGGATCTGGTGATACAAAGAAAGAATACGACTCAGGCATGTCGTACAAGGCAACTAATATGAAGTTGTGCATGAGGCTGGTAACCTCAACATGTAATACAAACGGCTATAGAAACCACATACTGCAGAGCAAGAGCATATTAATGCTTTGAACGGCCTTCCTGCAAGGGGACCTGCTGCAATGATGGCTCTATGCTTCAAAGGGAGCGAGAAGGAACATGATGATGATGATAATGAAATGTCTTTTCATAATGTAAAATATGGTCTATCCTATGGCTGAAAATAATGAATAATTAAAAACATAAAATCTGAATAATAAATATTAGGGGTGCATGAGTAGTGTTATCTGTTTCATGTCATTACGGCCAATGCTGGAAAGTGTGAGAACTCCACTGTTCAAAATAATCAGAGTTCTTTGCCACTGACATAAGTGGCTCTTTAACCCTTAAGGTCCACGAGTTTTTGATACTGTTACCTAAACTTGATACGTTTTATGATGGTTTCAGGACAGAATACTTATTTCAGAAGGTTTCTTACTCAGTCGTTACTCTTCTACATTGGGGTGTAGTCGTTAGCCAGAGAGAGCGCCATGCTATCTTGAAGGCTGTCTTCCTTTTGGCTTGGTTAAGTCCAGCCCCTCGGTCCTTCAGAGATTGTCTGATGTTGTTCTCCAAACACACTTTGGGTCAACCTGGAGGTCTGGATCCTTGGCTCTAGGTTTCCCACGTTTGTTGTGGTAGCCAGTCTTCTCCCTTTCTGCAGACATGGCCAGACCATCACAACTGGGACTGTTCCACTTATTTTAGAAGGTAAAAATTTTTTTATTAACTAGGTAAACATCTATTTATTTATGAAATGACCCAAATATAGGCATGACTGATCGGCATTAAATCTTATTTTGTTATAAACTTTAATATACTGCCATATATGATATGTCATATTTGGGGCGCTGGGTCATAAGGAGTTAAGATAATGTCGCAAACTCATTCAACTGCCAGTTTTGTAGCCGAGAGGCTGAAAATTTGGTCAGTGAAATGAGTGATTCAAATATGCCTGTGAATCCAAGTTGTGTTGACATCTTCTTCTTCTTCTTTGATCCATAACCGCCAACCGTCAAAGCAGTCAGCGGCCATCACGCCTGGTGGCATCTTGTAGGGCAGCAACAAATTGATTCCACTTTGCTCGGTCGGCGGCCATCCTTCGTACAGTGCCCCAACTGTGGTTCATTCTTTGCATCTCAGCTTCCACAGTTCTCCGCCAAGTTGTTTTTGGTCGGCCTCTCTTTCGCTTTCCCTCGGGGGTCCATAGCATAGCTGTTCTTGCGATGGTATCAGGGTCCCTTCTGAGGACATGGCCAACCCAACTCCAGCGTCTGCCAGCTATGATGGTGTGCATGTCCTCCTGGTTACTCCAAATAAGTAGTTCTTGGTTGCTGATGGTGTTTGGCCAAAAGATTCGGAGAATTTTCCTTAGGCAGATTGTGTGGAAGGAGGACAGTTTCGACATTTCCTTCTCTGTTACTCTCCAACATTCCGCACCATAGAGAAGCACAGAAAGTATGCAGCTCTCATACAGTCTTAATTTGGTGTTTGTGCTGTACTGGGAAGACTTCCAAATGTTGTTGAGAACAGCAAAGGCTGTTCTCGCTTTATTCATTCTGTTGTTAATGTCCTTGCTTGTTCCGCCGTCAGGTGTTACTATGCTTCCTAGGTAAGTAAATGTGTCTGTCTGTTCTAACTTCTGGTTCCTTACTGTTATTGGCTCAGGACTGTGTTGACATCACCCAGAGTTAATTTTTTTTTTTCGTACGCCCGCTAATACTCGAGGCGAAATCTCAGGTTATTGTTAATGTCTAACCTGACATTGATTTTACGTAAGTATCCCTTTTCTTGTACAGAGACAGGTGTCCCTCGCCATTCAGGCAGATACTCGCCAATTTCAGAGGTACCCATTAGAGCTGGGTCGGCTCAGGAGCCGCCAATCCCTGGTCGACGACACTCCTTCAAATGTTCTCGCCAGGTCTCGAGTTAATCCAGTTCAATTCCCGGTCGACGAAAAATCCTCAAATGCCGTCGCCAGGGTTTGATCCTGAATCACCCAGTCGCCAGAGCGGTGTTGTAACCACTACGCTAGCGCGGCTCCCCTTTCATGCACCCCTAATAAATATACAAAGAACACATAGCAACAATGAAAGAAAGAACATATAATTAATAAGTATTGAAAGAAAATATGATCTAAATTTATGCTCAGAAAAAGTTATAGGTAGTCCCACAGCGGATACTACTGTCAGGGAGTGAAGTGTTAGAGACTTCACTATACTACAGGATCGAGAGGTGGTGTGACCAATTCCCTTCCTCGCTGCCTTTCCCTTCCTTCAAGAACAGTCAAGCACCCATTTACAACTGGGTAGACTGGAGCACGACACCATCGTGTTTCAAACCCAGCACCTTTAGTGTGAGAGACCAGCGCTCTAATCACTCTGCCAATCGGACACTCCAGAAAAAAAAGTAGTACTGCAAAACACAAACTTACATCTTTAGCAAATGTTTTCAGCCACAGAACAAAGTCATCTTCTTGCTGTTCTGTATCTGCTTCTTTAGGAACTTTCTGAGCCACTGCTTTGATTTTCTGAGATATAGAAAGAATAAAAGTTCATAAATTCACACTTTATAATACAAGATATGTATTCACAACTTTTTTTTGGATGGGAAATAAGCCAAGTCATTACTCGAGGATGAGGACAACCCCTGCAACAACCTCTATGCTGGAAGCCTAAGCCACAGCACCATTTGTCTATTCCAGTGGTGGCTTTTGTTGACATTTTTTGTTTTCCTTCTTTTTGAAATTTGCAAGAGGTTTATGATGCAGTGAATGTATTTTCTTACTGAACTTGTTCTAAGTTTCTTATTTACTCTTAATAATGAACATTGCTAAAGTGTCCTTGTCTACAAAATGATAAAAATGGCACAAAGCTCGCATGAACTATGACATCATGCCATTGTCCTATCTGGTTTTTCTTACTAATCTGTGGCTGGATCCGACACTGAGAAGCAAAGAGCAGGACTACAACAATGCGCATTGTAAAACATGAATAACCAACGGGCTGATCACCCGTTTGCCAGTCACTTCGATTACGGAAACAACAGCAAATGGATTGATTTGCCGTTGTCCTAAAGACGCCAATAGGCGTGATGGGAAACAATGGCAAAGAAAACCTATCTGCTGTTGCCCTAAGACGCCACTAGGCGTAATGGCCACTGACTGCTTTGACGGTCGGTGGCTAAGGACGGAAGAAGAAGAAGAAGAAGAAAACATGAATAATAAGGGCTGTGCATGGAGCCAGAAACCTCAGTGTGTGAGGCAGACGTCTGCAGAAGAGAACTACTACTGCAAGAGAAGATTTTGTTAAACATGAGCTGTGCCTCATTTTAGAGAGGTGCACCATTCAATTAAGACAGACCCTGAGCTTGCAGCAGAACTATTAGAACCACTATTTGCACAAGTCTGGAAAACAGGGACAACACCAACGGAGTGGAACAAAGGAATAATTGTTGAATTGCCCAAGAAGGGAGATCATGCAGACTGCAATAATTGGAGAGGAATCACACTCCTCTCAGTTCCCAGCAAAATACTAGGCAGGATAATTATACAGAGAATTTCAAAAGCAGTAGACCACAAACTGAGGAAAGAACAAGCAGGATTTAGATAGAACAGAAGATGTGTAGATCATATATTTACCCTCAGGAACATTATAGAGCAGTGCTCAGAATGGTAAAGACAGCTGTACATTAATTTCGTTGATTTTGAAAAGGCTTTTGACAGTATACATAGGGACAGTTTATAGAAAATACTGAGGGCTTATGGAATTCCAAGCTGCATAGTGTCTATCATAAAAAGCCTCTATGCCAACTTTACGTGTACCTTGGGCAGAGCAACCTAACCTTTGAGGTGAAGACAGGAATACGACAGGAATGCCCCATATCAACCACTCTATTTTTAACAGTCATAGACTGGGTGATGCGCCAGACAAGAGAGGGCAGTCCAAGAGGAATAAGATGGACTACATTTTCTACATTAGAAGATCTAGAATATGCAGATGACATTGCACTACTAGCACATTCACATCAACACATCCAGGAAAAAACGGATAGACTTAATAAGTATAGCCAGCAGGTGGGCTTGAACATCAATCTAAAGAAGTCAGAGGTCATGACGCTCAATGTGAGCAACCTTGAGCCTATATCAGTAAGGAATCAGCAACTGGAACAGACAGACACCTTCACATACCTAGGATGCATAGTAACACCAGATGGCGGTGCAAGCAAAGACATCAACAACAGAATGAACAAAGCAAGAACAGCCTTTTTTAGTCTAAACAACATCTGGAAGTCCTCTCAGTACAGCACAAGGACAAAATTAAGATTATATCAGAGCTGTGTGCTTTCTGTGCTTCTCTATGGTGTGGAATGCTGGAGAGTTACAGAGAAGGAAATGTCGAAATTGTCCTCTTTTCACACAAAATGCCTAATAAAAATTCTCCGAATCTTTTGGCCGAATACCATCACCAACCAAGATCTGCTTACTCGGAGCAAGCAAGAGGACATGCACACCATCATAGCTGGCAGACGCTGGAGCTGGATTGGCCATGTCCTCAGAAAAGACCCCGATGCCATCACAAGAACAGCTATGCTATGGACCCCTGAAGGAAAACGAAAGAGAGGCCGACCAAAAACAACTTGGCGGAGGACTGTGGAGGCCGAGATGCAAAGAATGAACCAGAGTTGGGGCACTGTACGAAAGATGGATGCCGACCGAGCAAAGTGGAATCAATTTGTTGTTGCCCTACAAGACGCCACCAGGCGTGATGGCCACTGACTGCTTTGATGGTCAGCGGCTAAGAATCAAAGAAGAAGAAGAAGCACCATTTAATCTAGACACAAGGTCCATCAGTTATATTACAGCACATTTCCAAATTATATAAAAATGTATTCTGTGATAATGAGAACGTAAAGATCTTCAGCACATGTTCCTGCATGAGGACCCACCAACAACAGCAACAACAAAAAAGAGAGAGACATGATGGAACTTACATCTTGAATGCTGTACTGCACAAGATTACCAAATGTCCCTGCCATGACCCTGGGAACCACTCCCCTGTATAAGCCTGTGAAGCCATCCACCGATCTGATCTGGCCAACTGAAAAAGTAGACAAAGTATTACATTCATCATCACCTTTTTCCTTTGCGCTTCAAACAGAGCATGGGGGGGGGAGGGGGGGGGGGCCACCACTGCAGATGGTCCCATTTGCAAGAAGCCTGCAGCAAGATTTCCCATGCTCTTGTAGCGGTGGTTTGTGGCAATTTGTTTCACACAATGAGGTTGCCACCCTCATGCACAACCTCATATTAGCAGCCGTGTACGGTTTGCCTGAGGGTACAGTAGTCCTCTTCTTTCTTCGTCTCATCAAAGACCCCTAGGAACTACACAGGGTTACAATCATTATGTTTATATAGTTTTAAAAGTTGAATTTGTTAGTGTGAGTGTGGCTGAAATGAGCAGACGTGAAGATGAATATGTATATTTGCAAAGTGTAATACATCATCACTACACATCAGCTACCCAAGGAGTATGGACATTCAACATACAAGGGGCTTGACATAAGTCTTGGGCCTGACCATGAAGGACATGTCACAGAGAGCTGAAATTTTGTATAGTGTTTATTCCTTTTCAATATAGCCACCGTCTGAATTGACACACTTCTGCCATCTCTGCTTGACCTTGAAAAGACCTTGGGAGTAAAACACCCTATTTTTCAAACTAAACCAGTCATCACATGCCAGTATAACCTCTTCATCGCTGTCAAAATGATTTCCTTTTAGCAGTGTTTTAAGATTTGGGAATAGAAAAAAGTCTGATGGAGCCAAATCTGGAGAATATGGTGGGTGTGGAAAAATTTCAATATTCAAATCATTGGCTGCTAGCTGCACAAGCCGTGCTTTGTGAGAGGGCGCGTTGTCTTGAAGCAAAGGAAGATTTTGAGTGCGCGTTATCCCTCGTTTCCTGGTCACAACCTTTCTTAGTTTGGTGAGAAGATCTGCATAGCACTGTCCATTAACTGTGTTGCCACGAGGCAGATAATCTTTCAACAGGACACCTTTGGCGTTCCAAAAAACAGTCAACATCACTTTTCCTGCAGATTTCTGCGCACTCGGCTTGACAGGTGTTAGGGAGCTGCACTTAAATTGTTGACACCAGTTTTTTACCGAGGACAAGAATCATGAAACACTGGTTCCATCTCCCTGTGTATTTCTGTAGGTGTTTTTCCCTGAAATATCAGAAATTTTATCACAGCTCTGGCCTCCTTCTTTTCCATTGTTTTGTCAAATCTTTGGAGCAGCAGATCCGGTCAATAGAGTACATTGCGTCGTGCATCGTAGCGGGAAAACCCATTGAAGAAACAAACGCGTACTTCACACATTCAGTGCAAATATGATGAACTTTAAATGTGCCGAGTTTCATCTTCCTCCTGTGACTCCTTCATGGTCAGGCCCAAGACTTATGTCAAGCCCCTTGTACATCAAGCCCTCCTGGCACGTGCAAGGTTTTTACATGTGCCCTTCTTCATTTTCATTTCTGTCTCCAGTTCTCTTCTCCGTCTGTATTCTGGTCTACCTCTGTTTTCCCTTACCCTGGGGATTCCAGAATAAGGGCTGCCTTGTAGTGCTACCAACAGGTTTCTTCAATGTGCGTCCTATCCATCTCCAGCATCTTCTTCTCATCTCTTGTTCCACTGGCACTTGTCTGCTCCTTGTCACCAGTTCCATATTAGTGATCTTGCATACCATATCAATCCTTTTATTCTACACAAGCACTCATTTATGAAAATCTGTAACTTCCTGGTTGTTGTTTTTGTTCTTCTTCATGTTCCAGGGCCAGACAATAGGACTGACTTGACATTTGAATTAAACATTCTGATTTTTGTGCTGGACTTGATTTATTGTGATCTCCATTACGCAGAGTAACCATGTTTCCTTAGCTATTTCCCTCATCAGTCAATTTTTTTTTAAATCTTGTCTTTCCCATTATCATTCGCTCAAAGATGCTTATAAAGGAAAAACAAGAGAATGAACAAATTGGTAAACTTCAAAAGAGTTGAAAAAATTGGGCATTAAGACTCATCCAATATTCTGTACTTTGTCTTCATTTCCTACTGTGACCTGGCATATATAAGTATGTTAAAAGTATTTTAAAATGTCTCCAGTCACATACAGAGAATGGGTGAAAGAAAACAATTGACAGAAAATGAAAAAAAATCTGGAACTAACTGTATCTGATGATATTGGGATACTCATAAATTTCTCGTTTGAACAAGAATGTGGTGGTTTTCTCTGGTGGTAAAGGTTCATGGCCAACCTGCAGAATACAGCATTCAAAGATATGCTCACTGCAGTTGCTGAAATGTAAAATGGCTGCAAAAATTATTAGATAAATCATGTTTATTTGGTATTCATTTTTTTTCTCTTTGCAACTTTTCTGTGTCACACCTTCAGCAGCCATCCACATATTGTTGATATGGTTCCTTTTTCCCCCATAAAAATATGAGCATATCTTATCCCTTGCGTTTTTAACAAGGTTCTTTGATGTATGTCACTTCCTGGTTTCGCATTTGTGATGCTTTCATGTATGCACAATGCTGATCAATATTTGCGATTGACAACCTACGGCAGCAGCTTAATAACGATTCATCTGTTAACCAAGTAATACATTGGAATAATGTTTTCCCCCTCATAAGGCTGGGGGTGGGGAGGGGGCACTTACTGCGAGAGGGTAAGCAGCCGGGGTGGCTCCTTGCCGCTTAAAGAGCAAAAAGGAACATGACTCGTGACACTGGGAGCCGAATAAGAAAACCAAAACAAGCATCAGGCACAATAAAAGGAATTACATTGACGACACTTCAAAATCTGAGACACAACAAATCCATGACATGAACAAACGAACTTTACTTTCAAAGGGTTTAGAATTGGGCATGCACCGTCTAACTTTCTGCCCTTCCTTTCTCTCATCTTCCAGACTGAATTAATTTATTCTCACACGCATCTTAAACATTATTTTTAAATAATAAAATAAAATACAATAAAATGAAATACCAACATTGTAACAGTACAATAACAGTTACACACATTTATAGTACATTATCATAATCAATACTGAACAGATCAATATTATCTTTAAATCCTACATATGATATTATATAATGATTTAGGAACATAACTAAATTATGATGGCTTATAATCTGCACTCATGATGTACTTGAAAAGTCGCAGATTGTATGAATATGGACTAAGTGTGCTGTTTAGGTCGTGTGGAAGATTATTCCACAGATGAGCAGCAAAAAAAGCTAAACTTTTCTTGAATAAGAATTATATCAAATATCAGCAATGAAGAGAAATAGATATGCAGATGGTAGACAATTTTAAGGAAACTCTACACAGGAATCAACCAATTTGTTTTAAAAATTCATCACAGAACCAGCAAAGAAACCTTTGAATATAATAACAGATCCAGTCACACACACACACACACAAAAGAAATCAAACAAGCAAATAATCAATCAATGCCCTTTATCTCCCCAAGGAGCATAGGCCTTCAACAAACACATGCCAAGTCTTCCTGTCCTATGCCATCGGCCCAAGTTCTTTCCATGTTTTCCTCATCATTTTCACCTCTGTATCCAGCTCTCTTCTCCATGTGTTTTTTGGTCTACCTCTGCCTCTCTTTCCCTGTGGATTCCAGAACAAGGACTGCCTTGTAATGCTATCAACAGGTTTCCTCAATGTGTGTCCTATCCATCGCCAGTGTCTTCTTCTCAGCTCTTGTTCCACCGGCACTTGTCTGGTTCTTGTCATCAATTCCACATTTGTGACTTTGTCATACCATTTCAGTCCTTCTATTCTACGCAACACCCATTTATAAAAGTCTGTAGCTTTTTAGTTGTTGTTTTTGTTGCTCTCCATGTCTCAGAGCCATACAATAAGACTGACTTGACATCTGAGTTGAAGATTCTTATTTTCGTGTTGGACTTGATTTCTCTTGTTCTCTATATGTTTCCCAATGAAATTAAAGCGCCTCTTGCTTTTTGTATTCTTATTTTGATATCACTGTCTGTCCCTCCAACTTTGTCTATATTACTACCAAGATATATATATGATTCTACATCCTTTAGTGGTGTTTCTTCAAGTTCAATCATGTTACCATTTTTTGCATTTATTCTCATAATCTTTGTCTTTTCCCTGTGTATTTTCAGGCACACTTGTTGTGACCTCTCATCGAGAATTTTCATTTTCTCTTGCATCTGATTATGGTTATGGGACAGAAGAGCCAAGTCATCTGCAAAATCCAGATATTCAAGCTGTTTAGTCAGACTAGATTCCACTGGATTCCATTTCTGTTGTGTGATGTCAATGTTTTCATAACCCAATCTATTGCTAGTAAGAAAAGAAATGGAGACAAGAGGCATCCCTGTCTCACTCCTGTTCTTATCCTAAACGGTTCTGTAAGTTGTCCTTCATGATGAACTCTGCATGTCATGTCTTCATAGGTCTTCCTTATTAAGTTAATGATCTTCATGGGAACTCCATAATGCCTCATCAATTTCCAAAGTGATTCTCTGTCTACACTGTCAAATGCCTTTTCATAGTCCACGAATCCGATGTATAGCGGTGAATTCCATTCCAGACTTTGTTCAACTATTATTCTCAATGTGGCTATCTAGTCTGTACAGGATCTGGTTTGTCGAAAACCTGCTTGTTCATCTCTCAGTTGCTTGTCTATGGACTCTTTTAATCTCTCAAGGATGATTCTGTTTAATACTTTTACTGGCACTGATAGTAACATTATTCCTCTATAATTTGTGCACTCTTGTAAATTTCCCTTCTTAGGCAACTTGACCAGATAACCTTCCTTCCATTCTGCTGGTATTTCCTCTCTCTCCCAGACTTTGCCAAGTAGTTTGTATAATATCTCTGTAGAGGTATCAATATCTGTTATGATGGCATGCCATCTGGACCAGTTGCTTTTCCATCTTTCAGAAGCATTATGGCTTTCTTTATTTCTTCTCTACTTGGTCGTTCACAGCTGATTTGTAGCTCCTCTTCTGCTGGCTGGATGTCTGGGGGGTTAGCTGGAGCTGGTCTATTGAGAAGTTCTGTCCATCTCTTCATTTGTTCTTGTATATTACTAAGCAATTTTCCATTCTTATCTTTTATGAGGCCATTTGTTTACTTATATTTCCCTGTTAGCTTCTTTGTGTATACGTCCCTCATATTTCCTTTGGCTGCAGCTTCCTCTGCTTCCCTTGCCAACTCTTCAATATACTTCCTCTTGTCTCTTTTGATGTTTCTTCTTACTTCTTTGTTTGCTTCTATGCACACTTCCTGAGCCTTGGCTTTGGAGCTTCTGGTTTTGCTTCTGTTTAAATCTGCTTTCTTGTTTTTCCTGTCTTCTATCTTGGTAATGTTTTCTGTTGTTATCAATGCTTTGTGCTGATGTTCTCTTTTTCTCAGTACTTCTTCATATGTCTCGTTCCATATATTTTTTACGTGTTGCCAGTGGTCTTCTGTATCTGCTTCATTTTCCAGCTGTTGGAGTACTTGGTATTTGTTGGATACTGTGATAGAAAATGTTTCTCTTATTTCCTGATTTCTTAGATATCCCACATTGTACTGTTGTCTATAGCTATATACTGTTGTAAATTTCTTGAGTTTTAATTTTGTTTTAGCCAACAGAAGATGGTGGTCTGATACCACATCTGCTCCTCTACATACTTTTACATCATGCAATGATGACCTAAACTTCTTACTTATGCATATGTGATCAATCTGATTCTCAGTTCTGTGGTCTGGTGATATCCATGTTGCTTTATGTATTCTTTTATGTGATATGCTTCCTCCTATAGCTAGCTGATTTGAAGCACAGAAGTTAGCTAATAGTTCCCCATTCTCGTTCATCATACTTAATCCATGCTTTCCCATGATTTCTTCAAAGCCGGTGTTGTCTGTACCTATTTTTGTGTTTAGGTCCCCCATCAAAATTGTGATGTCTTTTCTTTTCTTTTTGTCCAAGACATTTTGTAATCTGGTGGAAAAGTCTTCTTTCTCAGATTCTTCTTTATCATTTGTTGGTGCATAACATTGGATGATGTTTATATTTACTTTCTTTTTGGCTGATTTAAACCTTGCTGTTATAATTCGGGGAATTGCTTCCCATTCTGTAAGTGCCTTCTGTGCTTCCCTAGACAGCATTAGAGCCACCCCTTCACTGTGATGGGCTCTTTCCTCCTCATTTCCTGAGGACAACACCATTTCTCCTGTGATCAATCTCCTCCTCTCTATGCCCTTCCACCGTGTCTCGCAGAGACCCAGGATATAAATCCTTTAATTTGGCATTTCTGCTGCTACCTGTGCAGTTTTCCCTTGTTCACATAGAGTGCGAACATTCCAGGTGCCAATCCTGGAGATTTTCCTACACGAAAAAAGATTAGTCAGCAACCCAGACTCCTTTCAGCTTTCTCCGGGTTGCTTAATGCGCCTCCTTTCCAGAGGAGCTTCTTCTGTCTTGGGCGGCTGCGTTGATTTATATTCTGTATTTGACTTGTCCATGTTTGTTGAAGTTTTTGTGGTAAAAAGTTTTTTACGGGATGGGGTAACCAGCCCCATGCCCAACCCTCCTTAGTCACTTTTTATGATATGCACGGTTGTGTACAGTGTTACTATTCTTTGCTCCCCTTTCGGGCCCCGCTAGCACACAAATAAAACTGTTGAAAAATTACAAGGCTGCAGGGTGAGATGGAGATACTGTAAGACATTCTTAAAATTAAAAAAAATCTTGAGAACAAGAAGCTATCCCCAAGAAGGTTAGAAGGAAAGGTCTATTAAACTACAAAATGAAACGAGAATACACTGGCAGTAGATTCTTCTTCTTTAAGGGGAGGTTAAACCCCCAAAATGAAAAACACAGAATTATAAGTTAATATCTATATCTGGTCATTTATACTAGCAAAATGACTGAAAAAAAATACAAAACATTGAGGTATATACTAAAAACTTGCAATCTATGGCGGAAAAACAGTGAAAAAAAGGCAAATTTTAGCTTTTTTGGGTATTTTGTTGCTCAAGATATCTCAAATGTGAGTACAACTTGAGTTATGAAATTTGGCTGTTTCATTTGTTAATATATGATAATGATTGTATACTAAAATAATTTTGATTGGTTTGATATCTGAGTTTTTTTGAATTTTAACATATCAATCGAAAAAAAGTTGAAATTTTTAAGGGGGGTATCTTAGCTATTTCTCAACAGTTTTGTAGTTTGTTAACATATATCTTTTATATTAGTTTACTTTAATGAACACTATGTGTACAGCATGTGGCCCAAAATTTACTGCTGTATCACTAATAGTTTTTGAAAAATCATGGGCAACGTGACCACATTTGTGTGAAAAATAAGGTTTTGAGAAAATTAAGAAAAAAGGGAGGAATTACACTTTTACACAAAATTTACTCTTCTCAGTATCCCCCTGCTATGTAGGAATCATCTCTGGTATTTTTCTTTATTGATTCCATGTTCTGTGTCATACTTTGCAGCTTACTTTTCATTAAATTCTTCATTTCAGCAGACTGTATGCGCTTTTCGTCAGTTTCCGAAAAAATACATCCTTTCTCTGGTAGACATGTACTGTGGGGGTGGGGGGGGGGGGGAAGCGTTTGCTCTACCCTCAGCAGACTCAGTACATGTAGGAGAGGCTTTGCTCTCAATATTCACAAGATTAGGATACCCTTATCAGATATTAACTGACAATGGTTCACAATTCAGAGGGAAACTGATGGAGGAGGTTTTTAGGATTTTTCAAAATATTCTCGTCCACACATTTTATCATCCACAATCGATTGGACAAGTGGAAAGATATAACGGGACTCTACTTACAAATTTATGTAACCTCGCACATGAGAAACCAGAATCCTGTGATTCGTTCTTACCTGCAGCTTTATTTGCGTATAAGGAGGTACCCTACCACTCTACTGGAATACCTCCAGCCACGTTATTATTTCGATGACCCATCAAAGGACCCCATGGTTAATAAAAATTACCCAGTCAAAATTATTTTTACATATGAAACTATGTTTGAAAAACTTGAATTCTGTTTGCTTCAGGGGAATGAATATGGTACCGAAAATTAAAATCCATGCATTAGAAGCAATCATCACAAATATACCAATTTGTATATTTTACATATATAACTAGGTAAAAACACACTTACCTGACATACTTTAAAAATTTATATAAAATCATCCACAAAGGTTTTAGTGAAAATAAACATACAGAAATGTGGGCAAATGAATGTACTTTCCAGTACAATATGTATCTAAAATTTGATATTTTCAATGAAATTCTTCATTTTTGGGGGTTAAACCTCCCCTTAAGTACCATGTCTAGTGGCATAAGTGATCATGACTCTCCGCAACTTCCTGTCTATTTATCAATTCTGTTGTTGAACTCCTTCTATACTGTGACATCAAACTGTCCAGTATCTTATCTCTCTGTTGTCCTCAGTATCTTTTTTCTTCAATCTTTCCTGTTGTTACGAAATATTTTAGCTTTCTTCTTCTCATAACATGCCCATAGCCAATTACTTCCTTCCAACATGAGGAATAAGCTTCCTTTGCGTATTGGCCTCTTTCAGAACACCCTCATTACTCTTTCTAATTGTCTATGGTATTTTTAATATTGTTCTGTAAAACCGCATCTCTGTAGCTTCTAGTTTTTTGCCTTCTTGTTTACTAATTGTCCATAACTCACCTCCATATGTCAAGATTGGTTCTATATAACACCAAAGAACTCTCTTTCTTACTTCCATTGACAAAGAATTTTTGCATAAAATACTTTTCATTTTATAGAATGAATGCTGCTTTACCTTAGATATGCGGATAATAGTTTTGTTAGCTGAAAGTGAACAGGAGTTGCACGAGCTAGTGAATCAAGTGAACAGCATATGTCATAAATATGGATTGGACATTACCATTAAGAATACGAAAACTATGATAATTAGCAAAGCAAGCAATAAGCCAACATTAAAGATGAGAATAAATGGTAAAATCCTGGAACAAATCAAGAGTTTCTCATGTCTTGGTTATATAATAACAGAAGATGGCACATGTGAAACCGAAATCAAGAAGAGAATAGGAATGGCCAAAGATACATTCAACAACATGAGAAAGATACTTAAATATAAACAATTAACTCACAAATTAAAACTTAGAATCACCAAGTGCTATAAATATATATATTCGTCATTACTGTACGGTGTAGAAACAAGGATAAATTAACAAACAAGTAGAAGAAAGAAATGAAGCCCTTGAGATGTAGACACATAGAAGAATGTTGCCCGTCTCATGGAAAGAGAAGAAAACAAATAAAGTGATCCTAGAAAAACTAGGAATGAAAAGAGAATTAATGAAGGAGATCAAAATGAGACAGCTAAAATATTTTGGCCATGTAAAAAGACATAACACCTTACTGAAGACCATATTAGAAGGCAGAGTTGAAGGTGAACATGCAAGAGGAAGACAGCAATAAAAGGTAAGATAACACCAAGAGATGGACAGGAAAGAGTCTACCAGAGTGCACCATCATGACAAGAGACAGAAGACGTTGGAGATGGCACCTGATGATGATGATGATACTTTGCACGGGATATTCTACTCTACACTTCTGAGATACTTCTTCCATCTGATGTTAAAAAACGGCCTAGGTATTAAAATCTACTGACTTGTTTTAAAACTGTTCCATTTACTTCGATAATGCAGTCAGGAGAAGTCACTTTCTTGGATAGGAAATTCAGTAAGACAACGAGCTGATAACATTACAAGGCAGCCTCTACTGTGGAATCCTCATGGTTAAGAGAAACAGAAGCAGACCAAAAAACCCACGGAGAAGAGAAATGGAGACAAGACATTAAAGGGATAAATGAGACATGAAAGACCTTGGATAGATGGCACTCGACAGGAGGGCTTAACATGGTCTTGTTGAGGACATGTGCTCATGGGGACCTGAAAAGTACTGATGATGATAAGAGCAGAAACTGTAATTTGTTAATACCTAGCAACACTTCCAGTCAGTTTGCTTTAGTGACAATACCCTGAGATGGTTGAAATGAAGAATAATGAGCCGTGTTCTTTGACTCCATCCAAATAAGTCACCCACATTGTTAGTGTTTATGATCCCTAAACCGAACCCCTCATTACTGCATCTCTGGATTCTTTTTTCAGGTTGTATTGAACCCACTGCCCACCATATTTCATTTCAACCCACTGAGACATTATTAAATATGAATTATACTGCATTGTCTCTATAGGCTACAATGAGAACTGGAGATAGACAAGACAGGCATAACAATGACATGAAAGGACCCTAAGCAGACGACACGGGACATGATGACACTGGACATGAGGACATGGGACATGATGACACTGGACATGAGGACATGGGACATGATGACACTGGACATGAGGACATGGGACATGAGGACACAGGACATGATGACACGGGACATGAGGACATGGGACATGATGACACAGGACATGAGGACATGGGACATGAGGACACGGGACATGAGGACACTGGACATGAGGACACGGGACATGAGGACACGGGACATGAGGACACTGGACATGAGGACACGGGACATGAGGACACTGGACATGAGGACACTGGACATGAGGACATGGGACATGAGGACACAGGACATGATGACACGGGACATGAGGACATGGGACATGAGGACACGGGACATGATGACACTGGACATGAGGACACGGGACATGAGGACATGGGACATGAGGACACGGGACATGAGGACACGGGACATGATGACACTGGACATGAGGACATGGGACATGAGGACACAGGACATGAGGATTGGACATGAATTTGCTGAAGGCCTGTGTTCCCTGGTGAGCTGAAGGATGATCGTAAGATGGCTGAATCATAGTTGTCACAAAGAAGGCCTATTTTGGGTTAACGCTGCCTATGTCTGTTCCATTTCGTCTGCTATTTGTGGTAGTGTAATAAAGTATAGTGCTGTTAGGTAGAAATAAGAAATAGCGGGACGTGTTCTTTGGTGACATCCAAATACGTCGCCCGCGTCGCCAGGGCTAAGATTAAGGTTAGGTTTAGGATTCCAATATTATGCCATATGGAACACGCGGCCCACTGTTCTTCATTTCAACCCTCTTAATCTGAACCCTAACGACGTGTGCGACCTATTTGGATTTTATCAAAGAACAGGGCCCATTGAATATTCATTTCAACCAACTTTAAAGTCAACGTCGGCGTCTGTGGCCTAATGGATATGAACACAGTTTCATAATCCAGATATACCAGGTTCGAAACCTGCTGCAGGCGGTTTGGTAGCAGATCGCTTTGTGTGGATTTTTAACAATGGTATAAGCGCCGTACCGTTCAGAAAGCAATGGCAAACTACTGAATGACAAAAATTGCCTAGAATAATCACAAACAGCCAATAAAAGCTGGGGTTGATTACCACGTCCTGTAAAGGATAAGCAACTAACTTTAAAGTCAACACTTGACTATTCAGATTAATGAGCTTAACTATTATCAGCGTTGCATAGCTTATCACACCATTTACATTTGGTGTATGTTTCTCATCATCGTATGTTTTTGTAGTACCTAGGCTATATGTAATTCTTCTCCTTGTCACCTGTTTATAACTGTGGCTGACGAAGGCCCTAAAACCCGAAACGTCCCTTGTTTCATGTGAACCGTTAATTTGTAGAACTGATTCAATACCGTTTTATTGGTTTATATACTTATATATATTATCACGCCACTGGGTCTTTTAAATTTGGACATAAGCTTTAACATAACTGAAAGACCTTGTGTTTTATGTTGAACTTGGCGCGCCTCGCCAAAACGAGGCAAACCTTTAAAAAAACGTCTTTACGTTTTCAACGAAAATCCAAAGGTGAAGCGTTGAGTATCCGCGGTAAACACTCAACAACTACTTTACAAGTACATTTTAAACAAACTATGTTCGTAATGCTGCGTAATTTTAATGACTAACCTGCATCAACACTTTAGCATAGCCAAACGGGTGCAGCAGGGCCGTTATAGCGGCACCGCTGCCATACTGGAGCAATGTCAAAGCAACCATCTTTCTAAACAGGACTATCACGTGATCTCAAAAACATGGGTAGGATTGAACAAAACTGTCATCATTAACAAACCGTGTGAATTGATCGTCATTGCTAACAGGGGCGTACTTATAAGTATTTGGCACCCCTGGCGGATCCTAGCATTGAATCCCCCCACCCCACCCCCTTATAAATAAACACACAGAAAAATGCTGGTATATTCTGATTGCAAGTAGATAACTAACAGCACAGAACTCTCAAATATGACGTCACGCAGTGAAGGGGGAGGGGGTCTAACGTTTTGTGACGATACGGGAGGAGTTTGAAAAAATGTGACGTCACACAAATACGAGTGAGGTTCACTTCTTTCACGTCATTTATGGACGTCGGAACAAAATAGATTTTGTAACCTAAAATCCTCAAAGTCTGCTTTTATTTATGCAACAAAGATGATAGCAGTTCCCATAAATGCAATATTAACTATTAAACCCATCTACACTTCACACAATCTTCCAGTTTGGAAAAAACATCGTTTCCCTGAAATGATAGAAAACCTTCCTGGAACTGAGAGAAAGAAGAGCCAGACTACAACAGAGAGGAAATTCATAGCGACCAAATCCATAGAGAAACATTACTCACGCAAAACCTGGACCAATGTTTACACAGATGTATCAGCCGCAAATGCAACATAAAATGGAAGTGGAGGTGTTTTTCTGAGCTTAAGCACTGGCGTACACAAAAAAGCTGTCTGCGGCAACATGACAATTCTCAAGTAACTTCAGAACAGAGGCCTTGAAAACTGCAGCAGAGGTTATAATGACAGAGGACGAACGAACGAACGAACTTTATTTTCAAAGGGTTCAGAATTGGGCCCTTCTTCTCTCTGTCATCTTACATACCGTATCCTTTCAATAGCACTGTAGTGGTGTTTGATGGTATTGTATGATGGTGTTATTACTAAATGTAAATAGTATGAGGCCAGCTGTGAAGGCTCCTGAGATAAAATGTAGTGGTGAATTGTCAGAAGGCCTTTCTTGCTACCACTACGACCTCACACTTAATTTTTTTTTAATGAATGTGGCTACGTAAAGTGTCTAGGGTTATGATATGTAGTGTGGTGTAATGGATTATAAATATACCCACAGATATTAACAAGACTAATAATATTAATAAATGTTAAAATACACTGAACTAACTCACGTGTGTAAAATTTTTTGATATAAGTATATTACATTTATTTTGTTCTGTGTCAATTTTTTAGGTTGACCAGAACTTAAAAGGATTTAGAGATTATGAAAAGAAATACATAGAATATTATATCATAAATGCAATAGTGTACATATATATGTACTATACTAGTTAGTTTTATTAAAATGTTCTAGTATTCATCTACTTGGGAGGATAGTACTGTTTGTGCTGTTGGGGTGGCCTCATCACACCTGTCTATATTGACTACACAGTGTCCAGAAAATGGTGGGAATCTTTATGGGGTTCTTAGTAACTAAAGGGCGTTGGTGAAAGTCCAGCAGACCAGAGGCTCACTCATCTGGTAGTTGTCGCTCTGGTGCTGAAATCAGATGGTCCCACCTCTCCGTGCTGGCGGGCAATAATGGTGGTCTCTGTCACAAATACTGCACAGATACACTCGAGTAAAGTCACCAACTGAATAGACCCTGCTTTGTGGACGACAGAAACTCGCAGCTCTGCAATCAAAGTATGGGCCATGTGTCAAAATCTATTCTCTACCCACGTCTGGACACAACAGTGACACAACAACCACATCATACAGACAGGTCAGATCTCTCTGACCAAACAGCACATTTACCATGGTGGTTTTACATCAGATAGATCCTCCCAGACCATAGATCCTGAAAAATGTTTATTAGTTTTCGGCCCTAAGAGGATAGGTAATATGTATCATTATTCTCAACACTTGATCTGTCTTGCATAATCCTTGCTGGAGTTTATGTACATTGTTGGTCCCTAGACCCTGACTAGGGCGGGGGGTCTAGAGCAAATCCCTACTAGTTTGTAAGGCTAGATTTTGATATGGCAGTATCAAATCACTCGAACATGAAACAATATTCAAAATATATATAAGGAAATAATTTCAATCTTACCAGATTATGAATAAATAACACAGAATTGCTAGCAAAACTCAGCTGAGCTGCTGGCTATAGTATGGCGTCCCTAACTTTCTTTCACTTTCTTTCATATGGAAATCACCACACTTTAAAATCTGTGTCTATCACTGAACAACTGTTGAAGAATGGCCCCAAATACGCTCTGAGCGCTAATAATATGATTGTCTGTGGCCAATCACTGCCTAGTTTTACTTTAAATTCAAATTCCTACACTAAAGTCATTTCAGTCATGCTTCAGTCAAGTATGGATGTTTATCTGTTAGTCTGTCCGTCTCTACTTGTGTTTCTAAAAAAAAATGTGCTTGATTTTTGAACAAACCTTTCTCTCCCCTCCAAAATTTTGTCGTTAAAAGTTATATTTAGACACAGCTACCGCTCAAAAACCCTCTCCCCCATACTAAGTAAATTTGAACACCTGCGTCCAAGGTCGTGTTTTTGTGTGCAAATTGCGACACTTTTTTATTCAACACAGTCTGTCGATGATGTGAACTACACTGTCTTTTGTCATTATCTTCAATATTATCTATCCGTTTGTAAAATTAAGACCATCTTAGTTCACTGCTCAGAATAGGCCATCCGGCCAGCTAATTTTTATATTCCTAACATTAATATTAAGAAAAAATTACTTTTTAATTTTTGTAATATTCCTAACATCTGCGTTTTACCGCTCCATTCAAATCAAAAGCCTGGTATCGCAAAAGCGTCCAATAAATGACTGTGGCGTAACATATCTAGGGTCCCTTCAGTCGAGTTGCTTACTTTTTATGTCAACTTGGGAAACGTGACTTTTCTCCGTTTCCCCCCCAATTGCGTCTCCTAGCCTTTCCAGTCATATTTTTTTCCTTTTTGATCCGCCGTTCCCCTCCTGTCTAGCGAGTCAATTATTATGGAGGATGATGACCCGCGGTCTAGGCGATCATGTACATCAGCAGCCTACGCATTATGTTTTTATCCTTAAATGTTATCTTTGGAGGGATTTTACCGTTGTATCTCTGTCAATTTCACTACACATCTCCCCACTTGAAAACATGCCTATGGCAAGTTCCAAAACCAGCGATACACATAGGTAAAATTACTCCTCACGTCTGCCACTACTCTAATTTTGATCACAGGGGTGCCGACTGAGGAAATCTGCACCGACATTCAATTTGCCTGGGATATATTGGATACTAAACTGATAAGGTTGAAGCAATAAAGACCACCTCAGCAATCTTGCGTTTTCATGCTTAGCCTGAGACAAGAACACGAGAGGCTGATGGTCCGTCTCCACCACAAATGTCCTACCATACAGATAGATTTGAAACTTCTTTATTGCCCAGATTAATGCTAAACATTCCTTTTCGCTTGTGGAGTATCCTTGTTCCGCCTTATTCAATTTGCGGCTTGCATAAGCGACTGGTTTAAGTTCCCCATCAGGTGAAGATGATCTTTGCAACAAAGCCCCTCCGAGTCCTACATTACTTGCATCGGTTCTTAAGACAAAGTCCTGTGTCAAATCAGGCAGTTTGAGAATAGGCTTGCTAGTGAGTTTTTCCTTTAACTCTTGAAATGCTAGTTCACATTGTGCAGTCCAAATAATTTTATCTGGAAGTCCCTTGCGAGTCAGATCAGTCAGAGGAGCACAAATAGCGTTAAAATTCTTGATGTATTTCTGATAAAATCCGCATAACGACACAAATGATCGCACGTCCTTTTTTGTTTGCGGCCTAGGTGCTCTCTGCAGTTTTTCCAAGTTCTTAGGATCAGGGGTCATATTACCCTGATATACAGTGTGTCCCAAGAATTCCAACTCTTTGCATCCAATACAACATTTTGTTGGCCTAGCAGTCAAATTCGCCTCCCGAAGTCTATCAAACAACATCTCCAGAGCTTCAATGTGTTCTTCAAATGTCTCTGTGGCGACGAGAATATCATCCATGAAATTTGTGATACATGGGTTATTCAGGGGGTCGAACAATTTTCGCATCATCCTTGAAAACACACTCGGAGCATTTTTCAGTCCGAATGGTAGCATATTGAATTCATAATGTCCATCCGAAGTGCTAAAAGCCAAATAAGGTCTCACTTCAGGCTTCACTGGGATCTGGTAATAGCCTTTACTAAGATCCACCTTTGAAAAGTATTTTGCCTTGTTCAGTCTGGCAAATAACTGTTTTGTGTCTGGTAATGGATCCACTTGTCCTTCTGTGACAGCATTCAGTTTCCTGTAATCTATGCACAATCTGTGTTCCCCAGACGGTTTTCTCAACAAAACGACACTAGAACTAAAAGATGATTCACTGTGCGAAATAATCCCCTCCTTCAACAAATACTCTATTTCTTCCTTCAATGCCTTCTCCTTCGCGAACGGAATAGAATAGGCTCTCATACAGATTGGGTTTGAGTCTACCAGTTTCATGTCATACTGTAGCAAATTTGTATGGCCTGGTTTATCTGTTAATACATCTGTATGTTCCTCCAGAACCTTTTGAACTCTCTCCCTCTGGTTTTTAGTCAGGTGCTTACTGACTTTTACCTGTGCTGCTGTTTCACAAGGATGTAATGGGTATTCATGTGAGGTGAGTGGTTCTTTTTGCATCTGGGTTGCAATAGCCAAGGTCAATAAGGGGGTGCTTTCCTGGAGTGGTCTGTCCAGATACTTCTTTAACAGGTTTACATGATAAACTTTTTCCTTCCCCTTTTTGTCAATTTTATAGTTTGTTCTAGACACCTTCTCTAGAACCGTATATGGACCTTGCCAACCAATTTGTAATTTATTCTGGCTTCCGGGTAGTAGAAGCAGCACCTTCTCTCCGACTGCCAGTTCCCTGTCCTTTGCCTTCCTATTAAAATATGCTGCCTGTTTCTTCCTGGCTTGTTTCAAATTATCATTTGCCAGTTTCCATCCAGCTTTCAAACGAGTGGTCAGTTCGTTCACATATTGATACGATGAGGTAACAGTCTCTTCCGCCTTCTCATCTGTCCAGGTCCTTAATAAAGTTACATCTGGATCTTTAGTTTATCATACGTATTTTTCATGGAACCCGTCTGGTCCCGTCCCTTAGAAGCTTTATAATGAGGACTTTTCTTCCTAGAATCATCACTCACAAATCGACCACTACCAATTTTTCTCTGGGTTTTGTCTCCCCACTTAAGATTGTTTCTGAGAGATCTTCGCTCTCTTGTCTGTTCTTCCAGTTTATATAAGTCTGACCGAGGGATTGTCATCTTATCCTGGGTAAAATTTCTTCTTTGTACTCTTCGCATAGTGGCCATGTTAATCCATTCAAGTGAAGACTGGGTGTGAAAAGGGGGCTCCCATTCCACTTTGTCTACCCGAGTATAATTAGTTTTCCTTTCAGGCCTAAAGTTGCCCCGTGGCGTTTCTAGGTCCTGCACATATTTTCCCTTTGTGGGTGTTCCCTCATGAAATACGCCACATGCTTCTACAAAGTTTTCAACATCGACATTTACGTCGGGCCAATAGTATTTTCGAGCAATCTTTTGGCAGATAGTACCGACTTTCTCATGGTCACCATCTTTTCCAACATGTAAGCTCCTTATTAAGTTTGCCCTATATATCTTGGGAAGAACTAACTGTCCGTGACCAGTGGATCTAGTTCCTGTCTTCCTGTATAAGAGTTTGTTCTTCATGAAATATTCCCCCTTGCTCGGAGGTGTGTGGCATTTGGGCAATTTTTTAAAACAGGGCTTGAGTGTCCTATCCTCAGCCTGCGCCTTCCTCATCTCCTCTGGATGAGCATTTATAGGTTCACCTTCTTCCTCCTTCTTCTGTGACCTGGTCTGCACTGTCGCCATTATCACAGGTTTCTCGGGATTCCCCAAGAAGACGTATCTACACCCCAATATCAGAGGGTAGATTGGTTCATCTATCACTGCTGCTCTGATTTCTCCTTCCACATAGCGAGTTTTCACCATTATCCTTGCGATGGGAAGTGTCATGAGTGGTATGTCCTTAGTCGCCCCTTGTATTTCCACTGTTTCTGTGGTATACTGACTTGGGTCCACTAGGCTAGACTTCACAACTGAATCATAATCCAAACCTGTATCATAAAGGCACCTTATGGTGACCCCATTACAAATAACATCCTCACAAACTGGGGGGTGATAAGGTTCCTGTTGTCCCTTAGGATTAACCTTTAATCTTTGCGTCCCCGACTTCATTGCAGCAATGTTTGAAGGTTTCCTTCTACAAAATTCGGTGTTATGGTTATCCTTCTTGCACCATTTACACCATCTTTTTCCTTGGTTCAACGGTTTTCTTTCATTGAACTTTTGGTCATTGAACTGTGAGTTTCTGTCGCGATAGTCATTTCTTGGCCGCTCAAAGTTTGTCCTACCTTTATTTCCCTGCTCTCTATTATCAAATTTGTTAAATTGCTGTGGAGCTTTAAAATTGTCTATGTGCTTCTTCTTAGCACCACTTACCTCTGCCTGGGCTGCCTGATACCTCTCAGCAACATTTAAAATTTCCCCCAACTTCTCTGCACCTTGTTCCATGAGAAATTTTCTCATGTCTGGAGCCATGGACTCTCTCAATTGCTCAATCATGATCATTTCTTTAAGATCTTGGGTCTTCCCCAGAGCAGTCCATTTCTCCAAATAGGTTTCCAGTCTAGAGAGAATTGGTGGTATGTCTCCCCAGACAACAGTTTAGCATTTCTAAATTTCTTACGATAAAATTCACCATTCTTCTCGTACCTTAATAACAAAGCCTGCTTTAACATGTCATAATTGTCTTGGTCTTCCCTGTTCATTTTAGCAAATACTTCATAAGAAGTACCTCTCAATCCCTGTGATAGCTTTAAGCTCCACCTCTCTCTCTCTAACCCATATGTAGTAGCTAATAACTCAAAACGTCCTAGGTACCCCTCTATGTCATCGTCTTTCTCAACAAAATGGTCTAAATGAAACCCCATAGCTGAGTTTGAGGCTCCCAGACTGGGCGTAGCATCTGAGGCAAAAGGGCTGGCACCATTTTCAGGAGCCTGGCCTTGTAATTCCAGCTCCCTTAGTCGTAATTCGTGCTCCCTCTGCAACCTTCTATCTTCTGCCTCCCTTTCGGCAGTCAATCTTTTTTCTTCTGCCTCCCTTTGCTGTCGTTTTTCTTCGGCCTCCAATGCCTTTGCCTCTTTGTCAGCCTCAATCTGCAACCTCTTAATTTCTCTATCAGCCTCTAACCTCTTCTCTTCAGCTAACCTCCTTTCTTCCCGTTCAATATATTTATCACATTCAGCCGTTACGTATTGAATTAAAATTTGACCATCCATTCCCATCTCCTTCGCGGTGAGCACAGCAGCTGATCTAAATTTTGCCAGCTCCGCCATACTTTTTAGACAATATAATAATATACAAGCTAAATCTCTAACCAGTAAATACACTAAGTACTTCTTATGACTATAGTCTAACTAATTCTAACTAACCAGTTAACTAATTAATTATTACTGGCTGTGAAGATTCACCAACTTTTATCTACAGGGACACTTTTAATGTTAAAGGGAATTTTACAATTTATTTCCCTACTCTTATTTCTCCCACCAGGAGATCCTAATCTTACTGTTGGGCTAATTATCCCTGGACAAGACCCCAATATTGTAGTGGTGTTTGATGGTATTGTATGATGGTGTTATTACTAAATGTAAATAGTATGAGGCCAGCTGTGAAGGCTCCTGAGATAAAATGTAGTGGTGAATTGTCAGAAGGCCTTTCTTGCTACCACTACGACCTCACACTTAATTTTTTTTAATGAATGTGGCTACGTAAAGTGTCTAGGGTTATGATATGTAGTGTGGTGTAATGGATTATAAATATACCCACAGATATTAACAAGACTAATAATATTAATAAATGTTAAAATACACTGAACTAACTCACGTGTGTAAAATTTTTTGATATAAGTATATTACATTTATTTTGTTCTGTGTCAATTTTTTAGGTTGACCAGAACTTAAAAGGATTTAGAGATTATGAAAAGAAATACATAGAATATTATATCATAAATGCAATAGTGTACATATATATGTACTATACTAGTTAGTTTTATTAAAATGTTCTAGTATTCATCTACTTGGGAGGATAGTACTGTTTGTGCTGTTGGGGTGGCCTCATCACACCTGTCTATATTGACTACACAGTGTCCAGAAAATGGTGGGAATCTTTATGGGGTTCTTAGTAACTAAAGGGCGTTGGTGAAAGTCCAGCAGACCAGAGGCTCACTCATCTGGTAGTTGTCGCTCTGGTGCTGAAATCAGATGGTCCCACCTCTCCGTGCTGGCGGGCAATAATGGTGGTCTCTGTCACAAATACTGCACAGATACACTCGAGTAAAGTCACCAACTGAATAGACCCTGCTTTGTGGACGACAGAAACTCGCAGCTCTGCAATCAAAGTATGGGCCATGTGTCAAAATCTATTCTCTACCCACGTCTGGACACAACAGTGACACAACAACCACATCATACAGACAGGTCAGATCTCTCTGACCAAACAGCACATTTACCATGGTGGTTTTACATCAGATAGATCCTCCCAGACCATAGATCCTGAAAAATGTTTATTAGTTTTCGGCCCTAAAAGATGATAGGTAATATGTATCATTATTCTCAACACTTGATCTGTCTTGCATAATCCTTGCTGGAGTTTATGTACATTGTTGGTCCCTAGACCCTGACTAGGGCGGGGGGTCTAGAGCAAATCCCTACTAGTTTGTAAGGCTAGATTTTGATATGGCAGTATCAAATCACTCGAACATGAAACAATATTCAAAATATATATAAGGAAATAATTTCAATCTTACCAGATTATGAATAAATAACACAGAATTGCTAGCAAAACTCAGCTGAGCTGCTGGCTATAGTATGGCGTCCCTAACTTTCTTTCACTTTCTTTCATATGGAAATCACCACACTTTAAAATCTGTGTCTATCACTGAACAACTGTTGAAGAATGGCCCCAAATACGCTCTGAGCGCTAATAATATGATTGTCTGTGGCCAATCACTGCCTAGTTTTACTTTAAATTCAAATTCCTACACTAAAGTCATTTCAGTCATGCTTCAGTCAAGTATGGATGTTTATCTGTTAGTCTGTCCGTCTCTACTTGTGTTTCTAAAAAAAAATGTGCTTGATTTTTGAACCAACCTTTCTCTCCCCTCCAAAATTTTGTCGTTAAAAGTTATATTTAGACACAGCTACCGCTCAAAAACCCTCTCCCCCATACTAAGTAAATTTGAACACCTGCGTCCAAGGTCGTGTTTTTGTGTGCAAATTGCGACACTTTTTTATTCAACACAGTCTGTCGATGATGTGAAATACACTGTCTTTTGTCATTATCTTCAATATTATCTATCCGTTTGTAAAATTAAGACCATCTTAGTTCACTGCTCAGAATAGGCCATCCGGCCAGCTAATTTTTATATTCCTAACATTAATATTAAGAAAAAATTACTTTTTAATTTTTGTAATATTCCTAACATCTGCGTTTTACCGCTCCATTCAAATCAAAAGCCTGGTATCGCAAAAGCGTCCAATAAATGACTGTGGCGTAACATATCTAGGGTCCCTTCAGTCGAGTTGCTTACTTTTTATGTCAACTTGGGAAACGTGACTTTTCTCCGTTTCCCCCCCAATTGCGTCTCCTAGCCTTTCCAGTCATATTTTTTTCCTTTTTGATCCGCCGTTCCCCTCCTGTCTAGCGAGTCAATTATTATGGAGGATGATGACCCGCGGTCTAGGCGATCATGTACATCAGCAGCCTACGCATTATGTTTTTATCCTTAAATGTTATCTTTGGAGGGATTTTACCGTTGTATCTCTGTCAATTTCACTACAAGCACATGTATTTTTAGCATTATTTAAGCATGCAACATTATCGAGGTAAAATAATAACATACATTTGTAACATCCAGACATAATCAAATTTAAGGGGGGAGAGAATAAAAAATTATTAATAAAAATAAATTAACAAAAATTAAAAAAAAACTAACAAACACAATCTAAACCATTCATACAGTAAATTAGACATAATTTGAAACGTAATCAGATTATGGTGGTATATAATAAGAACTAGTGACATTTTGGAAATCTGCTGAATTACCTGGGACTTCATGTGTTGTCAGCGCATGCGGAAAATGTACCCACAGGTGAGCAGCTTTGAGTCCCAAGCAGATACTGCCACAGGGAGTGAATTGTTGACGCCTCCACTATACGAGATCCAGCTTTATGACCTATGCTCCTTAGGGAGGTAAAGGGTATTGACTGATAGATGAGAATCGTGCATATAGGCCCGTCTTGCATTTTGCCCTTCCTCTTACTCATCTTTTATTGCTAGTTATCCAGACCTTCTCCAACATACTTAAGGTATTAGTTCAATGGCGATGCAACATTATAAGTAGTATAAAAGCATACATTTACAGTATCTGATTACAATTAAGAAGTAAGGTATATTAAAATGAAAAACTAGATCATCAGACCCTCCATACAGTATGTTAGATAATAATTCGAAACATAATCCCTTAGGGCGGCATATAATCCGCACTCATAATGTATTTGAACAGTCTACGATTATATGAGTTGGGACTGTGCATGTTTTTCAGGTCATGTGGAAGATTGTTCCAAAGATGAGCAGCTGAGTAAGCCAAGCTCTTCTTGTACAAATCTAGCCTCGGCTTGGGTACCTGTAACTGGTTTAAGCGCTGACTACGTTTTTCATTGAATCTTAAAAGTGGCCACAGATACGTTGGAGCATTATGTGACAAGATAGAGAGCATAGAGAGACAAGTTGTTTTTTTCACCGATGCACTGTCAGTAATTGCAGCGTTGAAAAGTCAATAATATGCAGACCTGGATGACTTAATAGTAGTGCTCCACAAGCTATGTCAACAATTCTAAAGAGATGTGATCCAATGGATCCAATCTCATTGTAACATCCCCGCAATGAAGAGGGTGACAGATTGGCAAAGTCACGTTAAAAGCTACCTTAGCCTGAAGCAAGCATGGCCGGAATTAGACATGGTGAGGTCCTCAGCGATAGGAAGCTGTGGAGGCCCTATTTGTCAATCTGTAACATAGAATAAAGCCGTGTAACAACTTGTCATTTAGGGCAATCACCTCTTTTTCTCTTCTTTTTCTTCCATCATACCTGGTCATTCATTCCACTCTTATTTCTAGAATATCAACCATTTTTCTAAAATTAAAAGTTCTCTCATTCTCATAACTAAAAGGTCACTCTCCTCCAAAAAAATCCACCATATTACTGCAGACCTCGTTCCGGGATGGAACTCGTTTGACATTGAGACACTTGTCTGAGATATGAACACTCTTATTTATCCTAGACCACTACTGCTTTAGGTATTTGCAGGGCCGGCTCAACCGACAGTGCAACACGTGCATTTGCACGGGGCGGCAAGCTTTGGGGGGCGGCAAAAAATATTTTTACTTATTTTTACAATCCCGCCAAATATTCCGCCTTGAGATGCCTTTGTACATCCCTGGGAGAATGTTTTCTTGTGACCAGAGATCACGTTATATACACTGTCTCGGGATTCCCAGTCAGTTCAGTGAGCGGTTTCCCACACTTCTTAATATGATGCAGCTTATTCAATTCAACCAATGACAATCTCGCGCGACCCAGATTAGCCAATCATAGGCTACTTAAGTATTGATTTTTTTATTGACCATTCTATGTTGGCAGCTCGAATGTTTCAGCTGTTTTCGAGTGTGTATTCAAGGAAGTTGATTTTGCTCAGTGTTAGTGTGCTATGTGTTGCAGTGATAAATACGTTTTTTAAACGTTTTATGGAAATCAGTACAGTGCTTGAGCCTCCATTCATTACTAAATAATACATTTGATTGTAGGGTTTATTTTAAAAAGTTTTAATATTCAAATAGATATAATGTCAGATAACAGAACAAAACTATCAGGTGCCGATTATCGGAAACGGAAACTGGAAAAAGAACGCGATATTCAAAAACATAGTGGGGCTTTACATAAATATCTAAAAACTGAAACAGCTGATGTAGGACAGAAGAAAATAAGCAAATGTACCGAAACAAATGATTCTGAGCTCATGGCAAGTACTTCTAACTCGGACCCCAGTAACGTAGATATTACTAACAATGTCGAAAATAAGACTGATTTGACCGTTTCCAATTCCAGAGATTTAAGTGATGAACTTGAGAGGTACACTGATCCGGCAAGATGGAATCCTTCTTTAAGCGATACCGAAAGACTGGAAATCGTAAAAAAAAGGCCTGCCAGAGAGACCAAAGAATGATTTCGTTTTTCCGCGCAGCTCTAATGGTCGGAAATTTTCACTAAATTTTTACACTATGGAGCTAAGCAATGGAGAACATATTAATCGATCATGGTTAGTGTATTCAAAAGAAAAAAGATTCTGTATTTTGTTTCAGCTGTAAGTTGTTTTCCTGTAATAAAATGTCACTCTCTACTGATGGCTATAATGATTGGTGTCATTTGTATGTGTATCTTAATGAACACGAAAAATCTAAAAACCACTTGGAGTCCCATACAAAGTGGATTGAATTATCGTCCAGGCTTAAATCAGTACAGACAATTGATTCAATGCAACAAAAGTTATTAAATTCAGAAGTTCGACACTGGAGGAGCATAATAGAACGCCTAATTGCTATTGTCCAGTTCTTGAGCCAACAATGCTTGCCATTTCGTGGAACATCTGATAAATTATATGACCCTAACAATGGAAATTTTTTAAAGCTTGTTGAACTGATTGCCAGATTTGATAGTGCTATGTGTGAACATTTAATGAGAGTAGCTCGTGGATCGACCCAACATTACCTTGGGAAAAACATTCAAAAAGAATTGATTGCTCTTCTCTCTGGAACCATAAAAAAAAAAATAATTTCTATGGTGGAGAAAGCTAAATATTATAGCATAGTTGCAGACTGTACTCCCGATGTAAGTCACATTGAACAATTAACACTAATTGTAAGATTTGTTAATACGAATCCAGATGATATCAACATTCATGAGCATTTTCTTGGTTTCATTGCTGTAGAAGCCACTACAGGCTCAGCGTTAACCGAATGCATTCTAAGAAAATTGTCAGACATGGATATTCCAATCGCAAACATGCGTGGCCAGGGGTATGACAATGGATCAAATATGAAAGGAAAACATTCAGGAGTTCAACAACGTATTAGGGACTTGAACACGAGAGTTTTTTTTATATCCCTTGCTGTTCTCATTCTCTCAACTTGGTGGTCAATGATGCCGCGATGTCATCTAGAGAAAGGTTTTATTTTTTGAAACGGTTCAGAAATTGTATGTGTTTTTCTCAGCGTCAACACTGCGTTGGGGAATCCTTAAGAAACATATTACAACTCTAACGCCCAAGTCACTAAGTACAACTCGCTGGGAATCTAGAATCGAGGCCATTCGTCCGTTAAGATATTATATTGATGAATTTTATGATGCATTGATAGAAATTGCCGACGACGAGTCAGTAGACAAAATGGTGAGACATGAAGCTGAAACCCTTGCTCTAAAACTCAGAGATTTTAAATTTTTATGTTGTCTGGTTATATGGCACTATGTTTTAAACGAAATTAATGTTGCTAGTTAACTGTTGCAAAGCATAAAAATGGAATTGACTAGTGCCATAACAACTTTGAGAAATGTTCTCCAAAGCCTTAAGAATCTCAGAAATGATGAATCATTTCAAAATTTTCTTGTTGATGCTACAACATTAGCTGAGAAAGTTGAAGTTGATCCTGATTTGATACCAACTTTTGAATGTACTAGAGTGCGTCGGCAGAAAAAGCAACTCAACTATGAAGCAAGAGATGAACCTATTTTGGATTCCAAAACTAAATTCAAAATTGAATTTTTCTTTTTTATTATTGATGTTGCAACCAATTTTATTGAAGAAAGGTTCGAGCAATTGGAACATCACAGTTCACATTTTTCCTTTTTATATAACATCCCTAAATTGAAATCTGAGACGACAAATGAGCTCTTAAACAAATGTAAAAACATAGAAGGCGTTTTAACACATCAAGAAAATAGAGACATTGATGCCATTGAGCTATGTGATGAACTGAAAGTAGTATCCAAATTAGTACCAGAAAATACACCGCCAATTGAAGTTCTTCGTTATATTATTGAAAATAACATTGCTCCTAATGTCGCTATAGCCTTAAGAATATTACTAACGTTGCCTGTAACGGTAGCAAGTGGTGATCGTAGTTTTTCAAAACTGAAGCTTATTAAAACTTATTTACGCTCAACAATGGCCGAAACTAGATTGGAAGGACTTGCCATGATTTCAATTGAACATGAAATCTGTCAAAAATTAGACTACGCAGACCTTATTTCTAATTTTGCAAATATGAAAGCAAGAACAGTGTCTTTTTAAGCAGTACATACTTCAAACAATATCAATTCAAATAATGTGAAAATAGTGCTAAAAACTATAACATGTACATACTATAGTCAAAAGTTTGTGACTCAACAGTTCATCGTTCCACATGGGAAGAGCATCCCCTATATGTAAGTAATGTAACTACATTTATTTCATATAATTGTCTCTAATAAAGTCAATGGTTTATTTTATGACTATACAGTTTTTTCATCAATTTATCAATACATTATTATTAATGGTACTATTTAAAATTAGGCTAATGGTCATTAAATTAATGTTGAAGCTTGTTTAACATAATGGTTTTTTAAATTTCAAACGTTAATTTGAGGTTGGGCTGGGGCGGCAAGGTATCATATTGCACGGGGCGGCAAAATTCCTAGGGCCGGCCCTGGGTATTTGTCACTTACTGATGTCCAGGTCTGGGATTAGAAATTAGAGAGAACATTTAAATTATTCTAGTCTAAATACTTGTAAATGTTACAAGGAAAACAAATTTTAAGTTATATGATGAGAACTATTCTTGGTGGTACTGCTGGTAATTAGTTACTTACTTACTTAGTCGTTCCTCTTCTACCGTGAGGTGTAGAGGTTTGGAAGAGAGAGCGCCATACTATCCTACCGGCTGTCTTCCTCCAAGCCTGGTTCCATTCTAGCCCTCGGTCCTTCACAAATTGTCTAATGTTGTACTCTCAGCAGACTCTGGGTCGTCCTGGAGGTCTTGATCCCTGGCTCTTAGTTTCCCATGCTTGTCGTGGAAATCGTCTCCCATTCTGCAGACATGTCCAAACCATCTTAGTTGGTACTGTTCTACTTGGGTCTGCAGGGGTTGGGTTTTTAGGCCTTGGCGTATCTTCTGGTTGCGGACCATGTCTCTTCTTCTTACTTCAACCATTTCTCCCAGATACCTCATTTCTGAGGTTTGGATCTGGCGGGTAATTAGTTACAGTATGTTAACTAATTTTGGTGTGATGGTTTATGTAATGCTGGTTTAAAATAATATAGTCTATTGAAGTGCTTTAGTTATAGCGACAGATCTTTGTCATTGGAAGTAAGAGAGTTCTTCATTGTTATATAGAACTAGTGGAGGATCTACATTTTGGGGGCCCTGAAGTTTGAACTCTTGAAGCTTTTATTTTTTTTTAAAAAGCGTTGGGGATGGCAAAAAACGTATTATATAGAAAACTGGACGTGGGGGCACTGAAGCTCAAGCTTCATTAATTTCACAGTAAATCTGCTTCTGTATAGAACCAATCCTGACATATGAGAGTGAGTCATGGACAATTAGTAAACAAATAGGGAAGGCACTAGAGGCCACAGAGATGAGGTTTTACAGAAGAACGTTAAAAATACCACGGACAGCCAAAAAGAGTAATGAGGATGTCCTGAAAGAGGCCAATGTGCAAATGAAACTTATTTCACAAGCTAGAAAGAAACAATCCACTTTTTGAGCATGTTATGAGAAGAGGAAAGCTGGAATATATCGTAACAACAGGTAAGATTGAAGGAAAAAGAGGTAGGGGAAGACAAAGAAAGCAAATACTGGACAGTTTGACATCGTGGCATGGAAAGAAGTCAACAGCAGAATTGATAAATTGTACTGGAGACAGGAAGTTGTGGAGAGACATGATCTCCTACGCCACTAGGCATGGTACTTGAAGAAGAAGATAGTTACAGAAAGTATTTAAGATAGTGAGTTAGAGATCTCATACTCGCTCAGCAAATAACTGCTGCTCAAATAGGCCAGATAGGACTGGAGGAATTGACAGCGTAATTTCATGAGATTGGCTGATTAAATTGCTTCTCTGGAATTTTGCTGGAAAATTATGTCTTGGAACAAACATAATTTTTTCATGAGCATATTGGGGAAAAAAGGGAAGGAAAGCTGAATGCAGGGGAGAGGATGTGGAACATGAGAGACATAGACAAGAAAAATCCCTCCAATGTGAGGAAGAACTGGAACAATTGGAAACTCAGTTGCTACCCTAAAATATGAAATCCAGGGATTAGCTTGAATCCATGAATACTCATCGTGCTACACCGTTGCCAGTTGCATCACTACCTCCAGCAGTTAATATAACTCAGAAAGAGCAGAGGTGCGGATATCCAAACGGAGACATCAAGACCATTCATAGAACCAGATTCAGCACAAAGTTGCTGGTAATCTGATGAGACAATCCTCATCCTCAGTGAAAACTCACAACAGGCACACTGCTAAACGGAAAAGGATTTCGTAACCCCATGGGAAGGGAAGGGATGTTAGTAAACATCACCTGTCGGCCAACTTACATCAGTTAGACTGTATGCGCCGAGATTCAGTCCCACAGACTGCATACAAAGCTAAGGCCTCTACCAACAAAGAGAACTTGACAAAGACCCTAAGTGAACACAGGGATTCTCAAAATGTGGAGACTGCCACAGTAAATGGAGAAGAAATCACCTATTTGTATTATCAAGATCTTGGATGTGATGCCCTTGTCTCAGTTTCTGTCGATGACCCTGATCAAGTCACCGAAGAGGATGTTGCGGTAACAGCACATATGATAAACAATAGAAGGATGATTTTTCCCTTCAGCTTACGTGCAGGTTAGCTCGAACTTTATAAACGGCAAAGTTCTTGCCGCTATTTAAGATGAAAGAATGTATCCCCTTCATCATGGGGAAAAAATATCACCCCAGGAGACTTAGCACGACCCAGAGAAGGCGTAACTGAACCGGCTGGGGCAACCTCAATGCCGAAGTCTTCTTCCAACATTTTCAGTGAAAAGTTGGAAAAGTTCAAAAGGGATAACTACCCCCGAGCACTTTGTCTTCAACAAGTCTCTATGACCCCACCCACTCTCTGGGATTAGAAAGTGAAACCGGGCCAGAGTTCTTTGGTACCTGGTGGGTAAGAGAAACCGGCAGACCTATTTTCTGTTATTATGGGTGAAACAGTTGGAGATGAGCATCGTAACCTCCCTACCTATGGGGAAGAGCATGCAACCTCTTATGACCCAGCTCGACTTACAGTTGTCGAGGTTGGGCTGGCCGGGGAACACCCTCAGAGGATACTTAAGCCACAACCCCACTCCTTACAGATAATAGGCGACTGTCTCGACATGGCACCTGGTGGAAATAAAATATCTGATTCACGCTCTCATCAACATCATGGACAGGCAGTTTTAGATGAGCACGTCTCCTCTCAATCTCAAAGAGGCAGACATGTGCCAATCTTACCTAAGTCACCCTCCCCTCTTGTCCAGGGATAAGTTGTCATAGATGAGCATACCCACCCCCATACTAGTGGAGATAAACATGTGTCCTTTGGCAGGTTGGGAAAGGCGACCAAAATAAGGTTGTTTTTGAAAGGACGGCAACCTTATCATACAAAACTATTTCCCATAGATCCCATTATAAGCAGAGTGTAAGCTTTAGTGCAAGCTCTTTGCCAGGAGGCAAACTACAATGGAGGATCGCAAGGAGGAATGGAAGAGAGGAAATATTATACGAGCATGCCTAAACCCCTTATCAATGAGAAAACGAATACCTAGGTGCTTATAACATGCAGAGGGAAAAGTGGAAACACTAGGATTGAAGTAACCAGAGATATGAAACAGGAAGGTAGTAGCAGACAGACGAGAAGAATCGGCTCAAATTAAGTTAGCTATATGCATAACATTTAAAAGGGACCCTATGTCACGTAGTGCAATCACCTTTTCTCTTCTTTATCTTTCCTCATACCATTTTTCTAACACCACTAGTTCTCTCATTCTCCTAAAAGGTATAACTCTTGCTTTGTTCAGTTTTTAATGACCTGGCAAAGTTTCTATCCACTTCCTTCCCCGTGAACTTTTGACCAACGTATAGTCAACCATGAAAGAAATGTTACTGGCGCACCTGAGTGTCAAATGACAACCTTCTGGTCCGTCTTACTGTCAGGAAACGGATGAAATTAATGGGGCATGAGAGAAGAGATAAAACAGTCCCTCACCCCTGCCTACAAATTTTGCTGGAAGCATATCAGTAACAAAATTGGGTGTGTGTGGCTTTAACAGTTCAACCAACAAATACAAATTTAGGTGCCATTCTCTGACTAGCAGTCTAACTGCCCGGACATTATTGCTTCAAGCTGTATAGAGGAAATGTTCATCTAAAACAGCATTGGGTTCAGTTGAGCGAGTAAGCAGATCTTCTTCTTCTTCGTACACTCTCAGACGTCAACTTAAATATGTTCAAAGGAAGCATTGGTCAGCTTGAGGATATTTCTATTTCTATCTCCAAAGATCTTTTCCAGAAATGGTATTGGTTATGATCACATGTGCTTTCTCTGTTCCTCATATGTTGGGCATCTTTGAAGCAGACGTTCAGCAGTCATTTTATAGGTACCATAGTCACACTCATTGGTAGTTCCTATCTTTAGCTTGTTGATTAGGTGATATCCCAATCTGTTGTGGCCCATGCGAAGTCTGAAGATTATCACTTGTTCTCTTCTGTTGAGCTGGTAATATGCATCATTTTTTGTGTGGCCTGGATGTTCTGCTTCCCATTTGTTCCTGTGTCTGCTTCTGATAAAACTCTTTGCCTCTTCAAAAGTTACACTTGTATCAGGCTGAGGTAGCTTGCCACCTTCCTTTGCCAGTCTGTCAGCTTCTTCATTGCCGGAGTTGCTGTAATGAGATGGGATCCACTGTTCTACATCTCGTTTGAATCGGTGGCTCAGTTTGTGGACTACTGCTCTTAGGTCATCCAGGTTTGCATTGTTCTGGCTCTTCAGTGTTGCAATTACTGACAGTGCATCTGTAAAGAAAGCAACTTGTCTCTCTGTGCTTTCCTCTGTCATTAGGACCTCTGCTGTAGTTTTCAAGGCCTCTGCTCTGAAGTTGCTTGAGAATGTTCCTGTTGCCACTGACAGCCTTTCTTGTGTACCAGTTCTTAAGTTCAGCAACATTCTTCCACCTCCATCTTCTGTTGCATTTGTTGCTGATCCATCTGTGTAGGCATGGGTCCAGGTGTTACTGATCCATCTGTGTAGGCATGGGTCCAGGTGTTACTTGGGTAATGTTTCTCTATGTATTCTGTGGTTATGGCTCCTCTCTCTGTTGCAGTCTGGCTTTTCTTTCTCTCAATACCAGGAATGTTTTCTATCATTTCGAGGAAGCAATGTTGTTTCGAAGCTGGGAGCTTGTGTGCAGTATAAATGGGTTTAGCTTTGATATCGCATTTACGGGATGTGCTCTCATCTTTGTTTTGGCTGATTCTACAAAGTTGCTTCGCTAGAGTCTTCCCCTTCCAAGACCATTTATTCTATGGTAGATTGGGTAGCCTCCTGAATTTCTCGGATAGTTTCTAGGCCTTGCTATCTCTTCTATTTCCATTGGTTGAAGGAATGTAATCTTTTTAAATTCTCTAATAGGTGTTGTCTTCATGCCTACTGTTATGATTCTTACTGCTTGGTTTTGGAGTCTATTAATTTGATTGAAGTTGGACTTAGCTGCTGTTGCCCAAACTACAATGCAATATTCTAGGATTGGTCTCACTCACCCTGTGTACAGCTTCTTTAGCACACTTTCATCTGCTCCAGCAAGCTTTTTCATGACTGCTATTCTGTGCCTTGCTCTTATCCGGTATCCTCCAATCTGGTTTTTCCAAGTCAAACAACGATCAAAGGTAATGCCTAGGTAGTTTGGATTTTCATCCTGGCATAAGTTCTTTCCATTTAGCACTAGTTTGGAGCTCTGTGGTTTTATTTGAGAGGGAGAATACTGTGTATGTTGTTGTCCCTTCATTTATCTTCATTAGCCATGCTGTGGCCCATCATTACCTGACTTGTGTCATGTATTTCCACTAGTTATAAGCAAGGATATAAAAATATTAGGGCTGGCATCTTTAACTATTGATTAATTGGTTAACATTTTTAAATCAATTAATTGATAAAACAAATTTTTACCAATTATTCAATTTTTAGCAATGTGTAGAGCCCTTTTCGTAGACCTCAACACTCCTTTACAGATGAAGGTAGTCTCATATTATTAATAGGTTATCCTACCTCTGTGTTGCGTGATAAATTCTCGCAACATCGTTTTTTACAATATCTATTTTATAACGCAAGGGCAACAACTGCTTGAAATTTATAGTCACTTTTCTCGGTAAGCATTTGTCTTCTCGCGTTGGTATCGAATGCAGTTAAGTTTTGAGCTGTTGTCATTTTGCGCTGGACTGCGCATGACTTGTCTTGCTTTTTGGTCGATCGGTTTCCGCCCACCACTAGTGGAGTGAGCGATTTGGAATGGCGAAAGAGATGCCTCGTTGAAGAGGGGATCTCCGCTATTTTTTGTTCTGTCAGGGATGTGTAGTCCTCTTATGGATATTTCGTTTATTCGGGATAATACCTCTAGTGTATTTGCACATGCCGGGAGGCGTGATATTTCTGTATTTCTTGAAAGCAAGGTAAATTGACTTTTTCATTAACTCTATCGATTTTGGGTCGTGAGCGATTTCGATTCATAGCCTGTCTTCGAAAGTCGTCGTCACGAGATGTTTTTTCCCAGCTCACATGTCGCTGCATTGTACTGCATCGGTTGATGCATGTACCAAGGACCATTACTTGCTACTTTGTTAAATGAACTAGGTTTGGAAAACCTTTATTATCTAGAGGATATTTTTGAGGACATTATTTATACTTCGGCAGACGTGTCGGTCTTGCTGAAGTCAGACTAAGGAGAGTGAACTGATCTCATACATCTGGTTATCTCCTGGCTGTTATAGAAAAGGATGGAGTTTTCCACCTGACTACATTTACAGCACTATGAAATATAACATGCATCTGACTCATCATTGTAATGCTGTCTACTGTCTATTGCTGTATTGAATGTTGCTGTGATAATGACTGTTTGGTGTGCCTACATATTCGCGTAACCATTTTGTCACTGTGGCGTCCACAATAAATAATGAAGAAAAACGTCAACGGCTGTTACAAGAATCATTGACTTTATACGTCGTGAGTTTACTGACGTCCTATGTGGATTGCCCTGTTATTTTTGTATGAACATTGTTTTGACTGAACACATCTGCACACCACACAAAACCAGACATGCGGATACCATCCATCATCATATGGCATCACGCATCATTTGGTGGCCATAAGCTGGTTTGATTCTGGTACTAGCAAACACGGGGTCCCTTACCCACTTCATTTTCAACAAGAATTCATCAGCATCCTTCAAGAAATTAACATTCTTCAATACAGTCAACATCTTCAAAATTTTCAAAGTACTCGGCGTTGCCCGGTAAAAGTCAAAATTTCAACTTTTTGACGGAAACAAGAATTTGACAGTACCCGGCGTTGTTACATGTTGCCGGATAACTCGGACTGCTGTTATCTTTTACGCAAGTCAAGCAAGTTGCTGCTGTCAAGGTTCCAGTGCTGTCGTTTTTTGAGAAGGTCAAGTGCCGAAACAACTCAACACACAGTATTTCAGAAGCTCTTGTACCATCGTGTTAGCAGTGGAAGCAGTTCAGATGTGCCATCATCGTTGGAGCTTCGCTCTTTAGGACGTTGATTGACATCCGTTTTTCTGCTGTTCTACGATTGGAAGCCTATAAGTTAAGTGGCCTGTTTGTATGTAAACTGTGCCCTTATACTTCTGCTGAGTCTTCTGTGTATCATCTCATTCTATATGTTATATGTTTATATGTTATTTGTATATTTATATGTTTATATTTCAGCGGGTTCTCGGTTGGGTGGTGTCTCCGTTAGATTATGCCACGTCATAGAGGTCGTCTATTGTGAGCGTTTTCTGTAGGGTTTGCAAATTTCCGATACTGGAATTTGCTAAGCGACTTCTGTTGCTATTTATGTTAGCTGTGATGACATGTTTTAATATTGTTTTCGTTATTATTTCACATTCTTTAGTTTTGTTTTGATTTGTTTGTATTTGTTAGCCTACTCTTGTCTATAATTTAGTTTCATACAACATTTTTGTTTATACACTGTGGTGTCATGTATTTTGTTTAATTATAGCGCAGATATCGTCACATTTTTTGTGATATGTCATTAATTTCTGCTTTATTTTTAGTTGATTTCTGCGAACGTTTTTGTATTGTTGCTGATCTTTGTTATTGTTTACATTGTTATTGTTTACATTGTTTGTATTGTTTACATTTTCAATGTTTACATTCTGCATGTGTTTACATAGTCATTGTTTACAGTTATAGTAATTAGTTAATGGGCTATGCTAATGCACTGTTACTACTACACTGATGATAAATGAATGATGAATAGTGTCGTGCACTATTGAATGAGAAGTGCACTTATGATCAAGAATTGATTGTTGATATTTCATATACAAGTTCTTTGATTGGAGACTTGTTTCCCACAGAGACTGGGATAATATAAGGTGATGTGAATATACAAGTGCTTAATTAAGACTTGTTACACTTAGGTTTGAAATAAATTAGTTAATTATTTCAGGTTTTGGACTTATATATTACTCATCATGTCTACATTTGAGCACTTTATTGAGCAGGGTAAATTGCTTGGGAAGACTGGTGATAAGTTAGAAGAATTTGCAACTGCTCGATATGATAAAGCAATGGAAGCTGAACAAAAGAAACTGCAGATGGAAGCTGAACAAAAGAAACTGCAGATGCAGGTGGATGAAAAGAGATTCCAAATGGAAATGGAAAAACAAAAAAGGGAATCAGAAGCTGAGGAGAGAAAACTCCAGCTACAGCTAGAGGCTGAGAATAAAAGACTTGAAAAAGAAGCTGAGAATAAAAGACTTGAAAAAGAAGCTGAAAAAAAAGACTTGAAAAAGAAGCTGAAAATAAAAGACTTGAAAAAGAAGCTGAAAATGAAAGACTTCAAATGCAGGCTCAAGCTGAAGAAAGGAAGTTACAAAGAGAGGCTGATGAGAGGAAAGCAAAAATGGAACATGAAGAAAAACTCTTAGCTTTAGAGTTGGAGAAATTGAAATTGACGAGCATGAGTAATGGTAATGATTCAAACAAGGGTTCATCTTCTGGGAAGGCTAATAATGATACTTTTAAGATTAAGTTACCAACATTTAGTCCTTCCAGTGATGACATAATGTTCTATCTGGACAGATTTGAACAAGCATGTACAGCTCATAACATAGACAAAGCAAAATATGTTTATCAGTTATCAGGGATACTGACAGGTAAAGCTCTAAGTATATTAAATATGGTGGATGAACCTGACAAGAACAATTATGAGGTTGTCAGGGCCGCTTTGTTAAAGAAATATCAGCTTAACGAAGACGGCTATCGTCTACAATTTAAAAACATGTTACCTGAAAATGGAGTTGAATTCTCCGAGTTTATTTGCAAGAATACGCATTACTTTCTCACGATGGGTTGAACTATCTAAGACGGAAAAAACTTATGAAGGACTTATGGACTTAATACTTAGAGACAAAGTCATGTCGTCTGTCAATGAGTCTTTCCTTGCTTTCCTTCATGAACGTAAACCTAAAACAATAAAAGAAATGGAAGATTTCTGTTGCCAGTACGTAACTGCGCACCCACACATAACCATGGGTAACTCTAAGGTGAAAGAAGGTTTACCAGTTGCTTCGGCAGCTCCGTATGGCCAAAACTTTGCTCGTAGATTCCAACAAAATTTTGATAGAAAGAGTAGCGGTAATTTCTGTCAAAATCATGGAAACCAATTTCATAGTGATTCTTCTTCGAAGAATTGGAGACAACCTGATAGTACTCGTTACTATCACCCTAATAATTATAAGCATTTCAAAAGAGGATATGGTAATAGAGGTTATTCCTGCCGAAGACCTCAGAACCAAACAAATAGATGTTCGCATCAATGTGAACATGATAGTAATCGTGGAAACTGGAATTCGAACCAGGATAACAATTACAATAGATACAATAATAACTGCAGAGATAATAATAACTCTGATAACTTCAGAGGTAATAATAGTCGGGGTAGATCTCAACACAAAAAAAAGAGATATCAGCAGGCTAATGCTGTACAACAGGAAACTGAGGGAGCCTGTAATCATGTTGTTGATAGTAAAAACTTTGACGCTGTCACTGGTTCTGCTTTTGACTTTGAGAGAGCAAACAAATGCCCCCAATGCAGTACTTTATTCGAACCGGGTACCATAACTACTTTGAGTTGTGGTCACCCACTTCCCGCTCTTCCTGCTGCTGTTGCGCATGACGGGAGGGGTCCTTTAATTCTACATAAGGGTCTTGTTAATGATACTCCGGTCTCACTACTTTTCGATTCCGGATGCACCACTATTGGTGTTAGACAATCGCTTGTAGATCCATCTTGTGCTACAGGAAGGGTTATTAAATGTGTCACATTTGGCGGCACTCTAGAAAAATATCCTACTGCTGTAATTCGCATTGCCACTCCTTTCTTTACTGGAGATGTGCATGCTTGTCTCTTACCTAATCCTATTGCGGACCTTATTATTGGTCGTATTCACGGAGTTAGGGAGTGTACCCCACAGCAGATTGCTGCTTGGGAAGATAATAACATGCAAGCTACAAATGCAGTAGTTACAAGAGCACAAGCTCTACAAACACCCGAAACTTCACTGAATAGTGATAATGAAGTTGATAGCCAAGATAGTCACTTAGTAATCACTCGTGACTCTTTCATAAAATTGCAAGAAGAAGATCCTTCTTTAAAAAAATTCTTCGTTCTTGCGAAGAAAGGTGATCCGAATCAGGATACAAATAGAAAATCTTGGATTGCAATGAGAAACGGCGTACTTGTACGTATGGTACAAGATTCGACTACGTCGGCACATTCGCAAATTCTTGTTCCCAAGAGCATGAGAGTGCAAATATTGCAACATGCTCATGACTCGCAATGTGCTGGACATATGGGTTTTGCCCGTACGAAGTCGAGAGTCCTTGCGGCTTTCTTTTGGCCTTTTGTCAATAAGGACATTCGTATTTACTGCCGATCATGCAAGGTATGTCAGGAGGTCAAATCTAGAGGACCACGACATGCTGCGCCTATCCAGGCTGCTGACATTCCTATTCGGCCGTTTCAGAAAATGGCCATAGATATTATTGGCCCTTTTAAGGTCAGGTCGGCCAGAGGACATCAGTTTATCCTTACATGTGTCGATATGTGCACACGTTGGCCAGAGGCTATTCCTCTTAAGAGCATATCTACTACAGATATCGCAGATGCTCTTTGGTTGATATTTTCTCGCTTGGGGTTCCCCAGAGAAATATTGTCAGACCATGGCACTCAACTCATATCTGACACTATGTCACAGGTAATGTCTACCTTACATATTGAACGATCTCTCAGTAGTATCTATCTACCATCCTATGTCTAATGGGTTAGTTGAGCGTCTGAATAGAACGCTCAAGACTTTGCTTGGTAAGATAACTGAAGATCATCCTCAAGATTGGGACAGGGTTTTACCCGCGGCTCTCTTTGCCTATAGAGAAGTCCCTAATGAACACACAGGATTTTCTCCCTTCGAACTTGTCTTTGGCGCGCGTCCACGCGGCCCTATGTCTTTATTACACGATCTCATCACTGCCGATGATATTAGCGATGAAACTCAATCCTCATATGAGTATGTCATTGCTCTTAGACAAAAGATCATTGAGGCATGTAAGCTAGCAACTGCTTCATCAGAAATTGCTAAAGAGAAGGCAAGACAGTTTGCTAACAAGAATAGATGTCTACGACAACTTTGTCCAGGTGACAAAGCATTCGTCCTACTCCCCAGTAGGGAAAATAGACTTCTTATTGCATGGAAAGGTCCGTATGCAATAGTCTCTCGGATTTCCGATGTTGACTATGTGGTCGATATTGATGGAAAGCATAAAACTTTCCACATAAACATGCTTTCGGAATTTCACGAACGTCCGGACTATTTGCTGCCTATTTTCCAGGCAACGGATGATGCTCCTGCACCTCACGGTCATTATTCATCCCTGTCTGTCATACAGGATGAGGAATCTACCTTCTCAGATGTCAATCTTCCCCTTCCAGTGGTTCCATTACATTCCACGGAATCTTGGAAAAACGTTTCTGTTTCTCCTAATCTTTCTGGTGACGAACATCGACAAGTCTCGTCGATGTTACAAACATTTCAGGATGTTCTCACTGACATTCCTGGACACACAGATGTCATAGAACATGACATAATTCTTACCGACAATAATCCAATTAGGGTTAGGCCGTATCCTATTCCTATACACTTTCAGTCGCAAGTGGAAAAGGAATTGGATGAAATGATTCAATTAAATATAATTGAACCATCGACTTCACCATATTCTTCTTCCATGGTTATTGTCCGGAAGAAGGATAAGAACATACGAATTTGCGTTGATTATCGCAAATTGAATCAGGTCACAAAGTTCGACGCTGAACCGATGCCTTTGTTAGAAGATCTACTGATTAGACTTTCTAATTCTAGATTCTTCACTAAACTTGACTTGTCTAAAGGTTATTGGCAAGTGCCTTTAGCAGAGCATGCCAAACCTCTTACTGCTTTTTTCTACACCTAGGGGTCTATTTCAATGGAATGTTATGCCTTTTGGTCTCATGAACGCCCCTGCCACTTTCGTTCGCATGATGCGTCGAATTCTGTCACATCGTTCGGATGTCATCGCATACTTAGATGACATCTGTCTCTTCAGTGATACCTGGGAAGATCACTATTTAGGGTTATATGACTTACTGTCCACTCTACGTGAGAATAATTTGACAGCGAAACCTTCTAAAGCTTTTGTTGGTTTTGGTGAAATCTCTTTCCTGGGTCATCGTGTTGGTCATGGTCTCTTGAAGACAGAAGACCACAATACTTCCAAAATACTGAACATCTCTGTTCCTAAAACGAAGAAACAAGTTAGGAGTCTCTTAGGTTTAATTCAATTTTATGGGAGATTTATTCCAAATTTATCTTCGATCATGGCACCTCTATCAACATTGTTGAAGAAAGGTTCGCCTAATCTGGTCCGTTGGTCTGAAGAATGCCAATCTTCACTAGACCAAATCAAGAATATATTTTCTTCTCCTCCCATCTTAAGATTACCTACTCTTGATAGGACTTTTGTTCTTCGGAGTGATGCTTCATCCACTGGGATTGGAGCAGCACTGATGCAAGAATATGCAAATACTCTGCATCCTGTTATGTACATTTCTAGAAAACTAAATGCGGCAGAGAGGAACTACTCGGTTTTAGACCGTGAGTTGTTAGCGATGGTTTGGTCAATTCTAAAGCTACAAAGATTCCTCCTGGGCGCACATTTCATTCTAGAGACTGATCAGAAAGCTCTTACAGCTATTCAGACTAAGAATTTGAAGAGTTCGAGATCCACTCGATATGCTATAGCTCTTCAACCTTTTCACTTCACGGTACGAGCTATCCGTGGTGCGGATAATGTGATGGCTGACATTTTGTCTAGATGCCCACATGACTCCAACTAATACTTCTGTCCTATATTTCCATATATTACAGAGTCATAACACACCTATATTTCTACAATAGATTAGCACATCTGTACTTACTCTATATGTACACACTATCGTGCTTTGTTGTCATCTTCTTCTGTTCGTTTTTTAAGATGATAGAGGAGGACTGAGTAGTTAATATAAGGGCCGTTAGTTTACTAAACAGCCACAATTATTAATAATGTATTGTACCTTATGAAGCATATTAGTTATTAATTAGCATTATATTGCTTGTACTTTCTCAGAATGTCATTGTTGAGCTGAGGACTTACCTTACTAGTATCAAGCATGACGAGTTCTAGATTGTTTACTTACCCTCGGAATACCAGAGCATATGTCCTGGATCGTCATGTAGTTTAACTTTACTATGTACTTATGTCATTACATGTCAAAGACTTTACTATTTAAATTTTCCTATTAGATTTGTACATCCATTTTTAAAGACAATATTAGAGTATGCTGTTTAATGATGATTATGGTAACTTGCATACGTATATTGTGTTTACATGCTAACGTGATGTGTGTTGGTGACACCTCCCCGATGTGAATATTTTTTGAGACATATTTATTTTTCTGTTGAGGTATATCCTCACCAGACACTCTATAATTAGCCTCATGTTAGGCAATTTAATTAATTATCAGCGCATAATTCGTGCGTTTTGAGCCGCTGATCGCATGCTCTTTGATATTTAAAAAAAAAAAATATGTTCCACATTTTTTTTTTTATCGGGAGGAGGTGGTGATATGTTGCGTGATAAATTCTCGCAACATCGTTTTTTTACAATATCTATTTTATAACGCAAGGGCAACAACTGCTTGAAATTTATAGTCACTTTTCTCGGTAAGCATTTGTCTTCTCGCGTTGGTATCGAATGCAGTTAAGTTTTGAGCTGTTGTCATTTTGCGCTGGACTGCGCATGACTTGTCTTGCTTTTTGGTCGATCGGTTTCCGCCCACCACTAGTGGAGTGAGCGATTTGGAATGGCGAAAGAGATGCCTCGTTGAAGAGGGGATCTCCGCTATTTTTTGTTCTGTCAGGGATGTGTAGTCCTCTTATGGATATTTCGTTTATTCGGGATAATACCTCTAGTGTATTTGCACATGCCGGGAGGCGTGATATTTCTGTATTTCTTGAAAGCAAGGTAAATTGACTTTTTTCATTAACTCTATCGATTTTGGGTCGTGAGCGATTTCGATTCATAGCCTGTCTTCGAAAGTCGTCGTCACGAGATGTTTTTTCCCAGCTCACATGTCGCTGCATTGTACTGCATCGGTTGATGCATGTACCAAGGACCATTACTTGCTACTTTGTTAAATGAACTAGGTTTGGAAAACCTTTATTATCTAGAGGATATTTTTGAGGACATTATTTATACTTCGGCAGACGTGTCGGTCTTGCTGAAGTCAGACTAAGGAGAGTGAACTGATCTCATACATCTGGTTATCTCCTGGCTGTTATAGAAAAGGATGGAGTTTTCCACCTGACTACATTTACAGCACTATGAAATATAACATGCATCTGACTCATCATTGTAATGCTGTCTACTGTCTATTGCTGTATTGAATGTTGCTGTGATAATGACTGTTTGGTGTGCCTACATATTCGCGTAACCATTTTGTCACTGTGGCGTCCACAATAAATAATGAAGAAAAACGTCAACGGCTGTTACAAGAATCATTGACTTTATACGTCGTGAGTTTACTGACGTCCTATGTGGATTGCCCTGTTATTTTTGTATGAACATTGTTTTGACTGAACACATCTGCACACCACACAAAACCAGACATGCGGATACCATCCATCATCATATGGCATCACGCATCACTCTGTAATAAACTTTACGCACCGACTTACATGAGAGTAAGTCTTATTGGTGAGTTTGATTCCATTAGCGCACGGTTGTGCACTAAGGCGTATAGGGGTTATCCCGTCCGCACGTGTATCTAGACAGTCGGTTGACGTCATGTGTGGGTTTGAGAAGCAAGAATCCCAAGTTCTACTAATGAAGCTTTGGGAGTTCGAGACCCGTGTTTTGAGTAAAGTATTTTATATTTAGACCCGGTCCTGCGGATTAGCAGTCGTAGCCGGTGGTCGTCCACGTAAGTGTTGAGTCATTGGAAGAGCCAAGTATGTACTTATTATAATAATAATGATTGTTCTCCCAAAGTCCATAGAGGCATATCCCTTCTCAGTGTCCCTGGTAAAATCTACTCTAGAATCTAGTGAGTATCTAGTCGATGACAGGTAACTAGCCTGTACCGAAATGGATTCACAGCTGAAGATATATTTTTTTGTATGCCAGTAAATGCCTATCAAAGGGATCGGCGGAGTAACTACCGTGGATCTACGTTACCTCTATATAATATTAGGAAGCCAGTTGGGGTCAGGTCTCGGCTTACACAAATCAGAGGTAATTCAAGAGTGGTCATAAGCAGCTCTAAAACAAAATCAATGCATCTTAAGTAACTTTACATGCCTAGAAGGTATTTAGTAGGAACCTTCACCTACGTTCTACTATGTTTAGTTAATGAGGACTTATACTTATAGTAATATGAACATACTAAACAAAAGCCAGATCGGGATCTTAGATACTACCAAGTATAAAATGAGAAAATCTCCTGTCCTTGAGGAATGGGAGGATCAACCGTGAAACAAAGAGCCAGGGATCAACCTAGGACGACCCAGAGTCCGCTGGGAGGACAACATTAGACAATCTTTGAAGGACCTAGAATGGAACCAGGCCAGGAAGAAGACAGCTGTACTGGCGCTCTCTCTTCCAAACCTACTTCACGGTAGAAGGGGAACGACTAAGTAAGTGTACCTTTATGACTATATGACTATTGATGTATTCACTCAGAGACCTGGTCAGAATTTGCTTGAGGATTCTTCTGAGACTATTTAATTGAATTTTTATTGAGGACATGCGTCCACAATCATCATGTTGAATTACCTATTAACCGTCAACGTTGAATGTTTCGTCCCGTATGATGTGATGTCAATAAACAATGTATGAACTTTCAAAAAACGAGTTTGACTATCACAGTATTGGCACTTGTTGATGTGCCTACGTTGAGTTTTTCATCTTACTGCATCAAGAATTAATATATTCGCGAAATCAGCACGATTGACACGAGAACACAAACAGTCTCAACAATATAGTCAAAAACATCCAGCATCAACACAATGTTTATGTTTTCTGCTTAAATGCGAGAGCATTAGTTAAGTTAGAGGTTTGTGATATGGAGTTTGGCAAGTATGGTTAATAATAATCAATTGGTTGTAACTTTTCAATATTTTCATTATATTTTCAGGATGATGTTGCCTTACAACAAGTAAAATAAATGAAGTCCTTAGTGATTTAAAACAAAAAAGTTTTTTTTGGATTTTTAAAATATAATTTATCTAATTGTTCGAAATTGATAGATTAATCTTCAATTAAAGAAATTCTTTTAATCTGTTAAAATTTTAAAAATCAATCCCAGCCCTAAAAAATTTACAAACAGGAAGTGACTTCTCAACCGTCCTGCATTAGGAGTGGCACATGTTTTAAGCTGAGGAACATTACTGGTTACTGGAGGATTATTGTTGTTATATTGAAACACTGGTCTGAGTTGCCGACTCACTGTCTTTCTTCTTGGATCTCCAGATTGGGAACCTAAAATGTTGGAACATTAAGCTAACAAAGGAAAACAGCACAAGTGGCAGCAGAAATGTTGGACTGTAAACAAACATTTCATAAATAGGTACTTGAACAGGAATGGGAGAAGATCGGCTACCACAACAAATATGGGAATCCAAGAATCAGAAATCTAGAGCTCCAGGATGACCCAGAGTTCGCTTGGAGGACAACATTAGATAATCTCTGAAGGACCGAGGACTAGATTGGAACCCAGCCAGTAGATAAATAGCTGATAGAGTAGTATGGCACTCTCTCTGGCAAAGCTCTACACCCCAGAGTAGAAAATGAATGACTACGTAAGTAAGTAGTAAGTAAGGGTACTTGCACACACCTGAAGAACTGAAATGGTAGACATGATCACTAATGAGGAATTGATGGAAAGAACCAGCGAAATACCAGTGCAACAGGATGTGAGGAGACGATGCTGGCAAACATAAGAAAAAACATTAAGAAAACCAGTTGATAACATCACAGGGCAGTCCTTTTTCTGGAATCCTCATGGTAAGAGAAGTGGAGGGAGACACAAAAAACACATAGACTAGAAGACCTTATATAGACATGAAACAAATAAAGAATACATGGAAAGAAGTTTAAAATTATACTTTAAGTTAACACAAGTTTCATTTAACTTTATGAGTAAAATTTATTCTGTAAGATAATATTCACGTCTGCTTGTGATGATATTACAAGAACATTGCAAAATTAATAGAGCAAAAAATCTGTTTTCAACAGACTACAAAAATAATTATACAAGAAATGACACAAATCATAACACCTTCATATCTATACATCCGATTATTTCAAATAATAAAACAAAAACAAATAAATACGAAGATACAAAATACTACACACCTGCAAAGTTCGTACTTTACAAGTAAAAAAATCTTGAATGCATTATTTAAAAGTTTGCACTCAGGAAAATTCACCACAGAACAAAAAAATTGTATTTAATGATTGGTTTTTAACATGTAATGGAGGTGGCCAGGTCCAAGTTAAAAGCCACATCTCAAATTTAAATTTGTATTGTACATTAATTGTTTCAATAGTAACATGAATGTGGCATGACATCAACAAGATATATATTAGTACAACAGATAGACTCAACAACTTTCAACATAATGAAATATATTTCAGTGTGCCTGAAATTCGACATTTTCAGTTATAAAAAATATACATATTAGCAGCCAGTAAACAATCTTAACATATCTTAAATACTACTAAATATATCATAATTGAAGAATTACAAACTTGCATCTCAAATAATTGTATATTTTACTAGTTCCTAAGAAAGAAGGCTCAATACCTTCCATTTACGGTGTCTACTCCACATCATCGGTATTTCGTGGAAGGACAATGTAATAAATGTTGAGGCGCTGTTAGATGCTGGCCTTCAAAGCATGTATACACTGCTTAGACAGTGCAGACTACGCTGCCTTGGCCATGTCCACCACCTGGAAGATGGTCGCATCCCTAAAGATATCTTCTATGGAAAACTGACAGATGGCAAAAGAACAGCCAGACGACTGCAGCTTAAGTTCAAAGATGTATGCAAGAAAGACATGAAAGCACTGGACGTAAATCCAGCAACCTGGGAAGATGAAGCTACTAATCGCACCAAGTGGCGATGTTCCCTGATCTGATAAACTTGCTTGAAAGCCTAGCCAAATGCTTCAACAAGTGCAGTCCAGTGGATACTAGCCGACTGTAACATTCCAGCCAATGAAGAGGTAGATAAACTTGCTAAAGAAGGGGGAGCCCTGCAACAAAACGATACAGAGACAACTTATGAAAGGGCTAAAACAACTATAAAGGCCATATTGAAGTCCAAATGGGGCAGAGAACACCCAGGTCACATAAAAGATGATGCCTATCACCAGCTATCTAGGTGAGACCAGGTCATCATTTTCCACTTAGGCACTGGTCACAATAAGTTGAGGTACCATCTATATCACATATAAAAGTCTGAGGGCGAACGAAGAAGAAGCAGAATTTATGACTGAAGAGGCTACCACTACTAAGAAACTCTTTGACTAAAAACTTTTAAAATGAAAACAAAATTAAAGTTATTTACTAAATATTCCCATACCCCTTGACAGGCTTCTTGTACCCTTGGGATTATGCGTACGCCAGATTTGAGAGATAGCTGGCATAATAAGATTTGCTTTTCTATAATTTTGTTTTCATTTTAAAAGTTTTTAGTCCAATCATTTCGAATTATTAAACAGTTTTTAATTATTGTACTGAAATATTCCAAAAGTGGTAACGTTCATGAAAAAAAAAAGTTGGGGGCTGGAGAGGGAGCAAAAGGCCAGTCCTATTCTCAGTGAAATCCAAAGCAAGAAACAAAGTGGAAGCTGAACACAATATGCAGGCGTCTCTTTCACAAACTATACGAAGAATAAAACTGTTGGTTGATAAGAAATAAAATCAAGGTGTCACTTTTTTATTGGACTGTGATCTGATAAAAATAAAACAACTTTATGATAACTAACTAATGTTATTATCTATTGTTTACAGTTAACTTTATGAAAAATTAATCTGTTTATTTATTTTCGTATGTGCATAAGCATGGTAAGAAAATGTATAAAATTATAAGCAGCCAGTTATATATTATAACTGCATAGTAAAATGTAATACAGGTAGTTTTCTGTTTACACGATGTATGTGTTCCTGAGACCCTTGTGTAAACAGAAATCGCTTAAATGGAACAGAATTTTCTCATTAAAATAATGTAAAGTAAAGTGGACACACTGCACCAATAGCGTACATAATAATAGAAAATAAATACATGCAATAATAAACTGGAATCTGGCATCAAATGTAAAACTACAGGACGACTGAAAAAGTTAATTTCTACTTTAGATGTTTGTATCCTGACTTGGATATACATGAAAGAAATGTTAAAACTAGAAGCAAAAACTGCCATTTGACAAATAGGTTTATTTTTAATTCCCAGAAACAACATGTAAAATGGCTGATAAACTATAGATAAACATAGATTACAAAAATTGCTGCCTGCTATGAAATTACGAACAAACTGGATCTCATGATGCGTTTTAATGTTAACTTAAAACAGCATTTTATTTTATTTTTAAATGGCAGATCATTGTCTTTATTTTGACGTTGGTTTCATATTGGTTACTGTATATACTCGAGTATAATACGATCCGACTATAGACTTTATGACTTAAAAAAACTTCCAAAATGAATGACCGATCATAAGTCGAAGTAAAAAAATGATGCTTCAATGATGAATTTATGAAAAGCTAGAATTTTTTCCTCCAAAGCTGCTGGTAATTTCAGTGCAATTTTTGCAAGTTTGCAAAGAGATGGTGAAAACTGGTTCATAAAACATCTATACCAGCCTGCTGAAACAAGAACTTTAGATATTTCTGGTATGATGTTATATTTTTCACTCCTATTCAATTGAAGGGTGCAAACTGGAATTGATCCTCGAGTAAAGATACAGCTATTTAAGCACTGATTAAAATCCAGTCATTTAATTCTTTTTAAAGAGCTGGAAACTACGAAGTGTTCCCTCTCCTTGCTAATTTCATATTTGCCATTTCTTGCAAGGATTCTTTTATTTTACGTGGATTCCGAATTCCTGTATTGCATTGGAATTACCATGGCTTTCTGATAATTCTATCACTGTCAGCTTAAAACTAGTCTCATGAGAAGTATGCTATGTTATCAAACTCATTGTAATGGAGCCATGCTGGTGTAATGGCTACCACACTGCGCTGGCGATCGGGTGATCCAGGTTCAAGCCCGGGCGAGGACATTTGAATTAGTGTCGTCGACCGGGACTTGGACTGGATTAATTTGAGCCCTGGCGAAGACATTTGAAGAGGTGCCATCAACCAGGGACTGGCTCTAATGGGTACCCTCCGAAGACGGCGAGTATCTGCCTGAATGGCGAGTGGACATCAGTCAGTGTACAGGGAAAATCAGTCTCAGGTTAGATATACTAACCGGAGATTCTCGCCTCGAGTAATAGCGTGCATTAGTTAAAAAAAAAAAACTATTGTAATAGCTCTTATAACATTTGATACAAGTATAAACAGTAATGAGACAATTCACTCATTATCCTGTAGTTCCACATGCAGCAATTAAATCATGCCAAGACTGTATTTGTGTATCATCCATTCACGATCTGTCCATACTTACTTTATCCCTTTTATATTTGTCTCCCTTCTCCGCATGTTGTTAGCTCTCCCTCTATTTCTTTTACCTTGGGGATTTTAGAACATGGACTACCTTGTAATGCTATCAGCAGGATCAGCTGGCTTCCTCAGTGTGTCTTATTCAACGTCAGCATCTTTTTCTCAACTCGTTTCACTGGTATTTGCCCAATTCTTTCCATCAGTTGCCCATTAGCGATCTTATCATACCATTTTAATCCTTCCATTCTGCTCAAGCACCCATTTCTCAACATCTTTAACTCCTCGCTTGTGTTTTTTTTTTTGTTCTCTATGCTTTTAGTGTCATACAATAGGTCTGCTTTGACATCTGAGTTCAACATTCTTGTTTCCTTCGTGGACTTGATTAATTCTTATATCTATATATTTCCCAGTGTGAATAACGCTCTTCTTGCCTCTTTGTATTGCTGCCATGATATTTGTATACGTACTGAGTTAACGCACAACCAATATACAAAAAAGTTATGATACATTAGTAAACACAACTTGATCAATGGTGAGTTTCATGCAAACATACAAAATGATCAACAACAAAAAGACAGATTAGTGTATAAAGAGATACACTGGTGGGTGACCACAGCATAAGTGAAAAGCAATGTATCAAAAATGCTGGTCAAGTATTGGATACATGAAAAATCAAGATATTGAAACACTGGCAAAAGTACTATTTAAAAGTGAAAAAACTAGATATTGAAACACTGGAATAAGTAATGGCTAAGTGAAAATTAAGATACTGAAAACCTGGCACAAGTACTTGATAAGTGAAAAATCAAGATATTGAAACACTAACACAAGTACTTGATAAGTGAAAAAAACAATATATTGAAACACTGACACAGGTACTTGATAAGTTAAAACAAACAAGATTCTGAAACATTGGCACAAGTATTTGATAAGTGAAAAAAACAATATACTGAAACACTGACACAAGTACTTGATAAGTTAAAAAAAACAATATATTGAAACACTGACACAAGTACTTGATAAGTTAAAACAAACAATATATTGAAATACTGACACAAGGACTTGATAAGTTAAAACAAACAATATACTGAAACACTGACACAAGTACTTGATAAGTTAAAATAAACAATATATTGAAACACTGACACAAGTACTTGATAAGTTAAAACAAACAATATATTGAAACATTGACACAAGTACTTGATAAGTTAAAACAAACAATATATTGAAACATTGACACAAGTATTTGATAAGTGAAAAAAACAATATACTGAAACACCGACACAAGTACTTGATAAGTTAAAACAAACAATATATTTAAACACTGGCAAAAGTACCATTTAAGTAAAAAAATCAAGATATTGAGACACTGGAATTAGTAATGACTAAGTGAAAATTAAGATACTGAAACACTGGCACAAGTACTTCATAAGTGAAAAATCAAGATAATGAAACTCTGGTAATGACTAAGTGAAAAATTAAGATACTGAAACCCTGGTATTGACTTGTAAAAAAAATCAAGAAACTGAAACACTGGTAAACATTTTATAATGTCTCAATAGCCCAAATAAAGATCACTGACCACAGAAATATAATATCAGCAGCAACACAGAACATTCATGGTGCAGATAAATATTATTTATTCAACTTACAAACAAAATTCAATTTACCTTTAATGTATTAAGAGCTAGTAGTAGTAAACTAATTTACTTCATACATTTAATAAAATGCATTCTTTTTACTTACTGGTAAATACATATTTACGTTTTGGTAAATGCATTTTTTTTGCATTTTGATAAATACATTTTTTACGTTTTGGTACATACACGTTTTACGTATTGGTACATAGACTTATTATGTATTGGTACATACACATTTTACGTATTGGTTACGATTATTTAATTCATTTCTGTCTTTGCTCCTCAAGGAGCATGGACCCAACACTGCAGCTGGTCCCCTCGTAGGATGACTGTAAAAAAAAGCATTCCTGTGTTCTTCCAACTGATATTGAAAAACCTGGCACAAGTACTTGATAAGTAAAAATCAAGATTCTGAAACACTGACACAAGTAATGACCAAGTGAAAAATCAAGATATTGCAACACTGGCACAAGTACGGACCAAGTGAAAAATCAAGATTTTGAAACACTGACACAAGTACATGATAAGTGAACAATCAAGATATTGAAATCCTCATACAAGTACTGATCAAGTGAAAAATCAAGATATCAAAACACTGACATGAATACTGACTAAATGAAAAATCAAGATATCAAAACACTGGCCTTTCCACATGTACGTCTACCTTGCCGCTGGTTGGAGAGCTTGAGTACCCCAATGATACCGGGAGCTATGCCGGCGAGAGTTTTACTCCTGGCAGGGTCACCCAAGCCGGACAGGTCCTTGGTGAAGGGCCAGATTAAATGGGCTGAGGAGTAGGTGGAACCCTATAGGTGTAGATGTAGAACCCACCGGCGAGTGGTACATGCTCTGATCTGCACCAATCCACACCCACTTCATGGGTTATATGCTTTCTTGCCTCATTCTTCACTGTTTGTCATCTATCGGAAGTAGTTTGGGAACCCATTACGGTATAGGCACAGGACCCACCGGCGAGTGGACCATGCTCTGGCCAGAACCAACCCAAACCTCAGGCATGGGTTAAATCCCGGGTAGATGAAGCTTGTAAGCCTTGGAAGGCAGTTCATCTAGGAGAAGGAAAACTCTGATTTTAAACCACCTGCTGCCTTGCAGGTAGGCTGGGGACAGTAAAGGGCTAAGGAACGCAACCCTACAGAAACGCCTGTTGAAATCGGATGCACTGGGCTACATGCTTAACGAAACAGTGCAATGTACTTTGCCTAATGAAGATGTCATGAATACAATTTAAGCATTGTGGTGCTCGTCCCGTGGAGTCCCGCCAGGCGGCAAGAGTGCTGGACCCCCCCGCCTCAAAGGGGTCCAACCAATACTACTGGGGGTCACCTTCCCCTGAATTGTGGAGTCAAGGTACATAGGGAAAGGGCAAAAGCTATTGACCAAACACCAAGAACACTCAACATTCTGCAGTGGAATGCAGGAGTTCTCAACAAAAAAGTCCCCATAAAAACCGCCTTTATGAGGATCAAATCGATGTAGCTTGCATCCAAGAAACACATCTCAACAGCAACCACAGATTCTCAATAACAGGATACCAGGCTTTCCGACTCGATCGAGAAGGACACAAAGGAGGTGTGCTATTACTTACCCGAAACTCAATACCAAGTAGCGAGGTATCTGTGAACTTCAACGACCAGTCGGAAATTTTAGGGGTTGACATTAAAATAAAGGACATGAACATGCGTATCTACAATTTGTATGGCCCACCGAGCCAAGACCTGTCACTTGCAAGTATGGAAATAAAGAGCTCAAACTGCATAGTGGTCAGAGACTTCAACAGCCACTCGGAAAGATGGGGGTATCCGGTTACAGACAGTAGAGGAGAGGAAGTGGAGGACTGGGAGATAGACACAAACCATCACCATATCAAAAGGCCAGATTAATTAATGTCTAACCTGACATTGATTTTACGTGAGTATCCCTTTTTTTCTTGTACAGAGACAGGTGTCCCTCGCCATTCAGGCAGATACTCGCCGATTTCGGAGGTACCCATTATAGCTGGGTCGGCTCAGGAGCCGCCAATCCCTGGTCGACGACACTTCTTCAAATGTTCTCGCCAGGTCTCGAGTTAATCCAGTCCAAATCCCGGTCGACGAAAAATCCTCAAATGCCGTCGCCCGGGTTTGATCCTGAATCACCCGGTTGCCAGAGCGGTGTGGTAACCACTACGCTAGCGCGGCTCCCATCAGGCCAGATGATAAACCCAGTTTCTACTCTAGAAGATGGCACACCACTTCCACTCCAGACCTAGCTTTCACCACAGGGGACATCCTTCACAAAATTGACCGACAGGTACTTGGCCAGCTAGCAGGCAGCGACCACAGACCAATAAAGTTAGTGGTTAATATGGAGTATGTTCCCCATGAAATGAAACCATTGCCCCGATGGAATTACAAAAGAGCTGACTGGGACAGTTTTGCAGTGCTGACTGACAGTCTTTGCGAGACCATCAACACACGAAATAACAGCATGAAAAATATGGTTGAAAGCTTTAATAGAGCAATACCTCAAGCAGCTATTGAGACTATTCCGAGAGGGGCAAGAAAGAACTATAAACCATAATGGAATGAAGAACTGCAAAAAATTGAAGATGAGGTAACAGAAGCCAGAGACACGGCAGAAACAGAACAAACAACTGAGGCAAACATCTTACTCAAAGCAACCACTGCAAAGTACAAAAGAACATTAAACCAAACAACAAGAGACTGCTGGAGGCAAACAACAGAAAATCTCAACCTAGATAAAGAAGGGAACAAACTGGGGAAACTAGTTAGAGCTTTGAACAACGAAGAACCTTACAAAAATCACATCACAATCAAACAAGGTGAAAATATGCTCTCGGGAAAAAAAGCTGCAAATGCACTCATGGAACACTATGCTGGTGCAAACCACATTGATGTCCCTATAGACAGAAGAAAGCCATCATTGATGAACAAAGGAGTCATGACAACAAAAAGCTTGCACCAGAAGAACACATGATGGCAAAGTTAACAATGCAAGAAATGGAAGTAGCAATGAGGGCGCTAAAGAAAAAGAAGTCACCTGGAAAAGATCGGATAACCAATTAAATGCTAACAGGCCTAGGAACAAAGACAAAAAAGAAGCTTCTGGCCACCCTAAACTGCAGCTGGAAAAGAGGAATAGTACCACATGCATGGAAAGACGCCATACTGATTCCAATACCTAAGAAAGGCAAAGTTCAGACAGAACCAAATGGCTACAGACCCATCAGTCTACTTAGCTGTGTTGGAAAATTGATGGAGCGCATAATAAATACCCGACTAATGTGGCATCTAGAGGAAAAACATCTCTTAGCCCCACAGCAAGCAGGATTCAGAAAACACAGATCCACTGATGATCAGATCCCATATATAACTCAGAAAATTGAGGACGCTTTCCAAGAAAAAAAGCACACACTGGTTGTTTGGGTGGACTTAGAAAAAGCATTTGACAAAGTATGGAAATGTGATGGGGCCGAAGAGACGCCTGCCCCCTTCCTGTTTTTGGGCAGATTTATCGCCCATATATTTTCGATGTGCGCGCAGCACTCTGGGATGTAAAAAGTCTTCAAGAAGATATATTAATTTAGGCCATAATAAAGCCTAAACTATAATTGTGTGTTATATTTGGTAGTCGTGTGATATATTTGAAAGTTGTGGGCCATACCTGTGTTTTCGTGCCTAATAGAGCAAATATCGCGAGTGTTGTTTAAGTGGCGCAATTACTGCGCGCGCGGACTAAGTTGAGTGTTTAGGCTTAAATCTGCCCAAAAACAGGAAGGGGGCGGGCGTCTCTTCGGCCCCATCACAGAAAGATGGACTAAAAGTCAAGCTGCAAAGAAGTGAAGTGTGTGGGAGAATGTTAAAATGGATCAGCCACTATCTTGAGAATAGAACTGCCAGAGTCCAACTACAAGGACAGACCAGTAGGAAGATGGTATTGGAGCAGGGTGTTCCCCAAGGGGGAGTCCTGTCACCCACGTTGTTCCTCGCATATATTAATCACATATCAGAGAATATTCCAAGAACTCACAATGCTTCCTTTGCAGACGACTTGGCCCTGTGGATAACAGAGGAATATATCAGTACTGCAAGCATTCGGATGCAGCAAGCCCTAACATCATTGGAGGAGTGGGCCAAGGCATGGCTAGGCGCATGGAATGTGCGCACTCTCCTTGACAAAGACTTTAAAGCAAACAGACCTGAGAGACGAACTGCCCTGATTGGGAGAGAACTGGCCAGGTACAACATTGACATAGCAGCACTGAGTGAAACTCGACTTGCAGGTGAGGGCCAACTTTGCGAAAAGGGTGCAGGTTATACATTCTTTTGGAGCGGAAGAGGAACTGAAGAAAGACGAGAAGCAGGGGTTGGATTTGCAATCAAAACAGCAATTGTCAGCAAGTTAGCGGGGCCCCCAAAGGGAATAAATGACCGACTGATGACGGTCAAGATCCCCCTGTTCTATGGAAGAAAACATGCCACCATCATTAGCACGTATGCACCAACTATGACAAACCAGGATGACGTCAAGGATAAGTTTTACGAAGAACTACATGCAGTCATTGCATCAGTTCCTAAAGCAGATAAGCTCATCATTCTTGGTGACTTTAATGCAAGAGTAGGCTCAGATAACATCTCCTGGAATGGCACTATTGGAAGGTACGGCGTGGGTCGCTGTAACAGCAATGGACTTCTTCTCCTCCAGACTTGCGCAGAACATGACCTCCTTGTCACCAACACCATTTTTCGACTTCCTACCCGCAACAGGATCTCCTGGATGCACCCTCGCTCAAAGCATTGGCACTTAATTGACTATGTAATTGTTAGGAAGAAGGACAGGCAAGATGTCCGGGTGACCAAGTCCATGTGTGGTGCCGAATGTTGGACTGATCATCGCCTCATTGTATCTAAACTTAAAATTCGTATCCAACCAGCCAGGCGCCCTCAGGGGAAGAAAACTCAAAAGAGGCTGGATGTCACCAAACTAAAGAAGACAAAAATCAAACAGTCATTTACTGACACCTTAGAAGACCGTCTCAAATCTATCTCGCTAGACGGCCAAAGTGTGGAAACAAATTGGGTAGCCCTAAGTGAGCAGATCTACAACACTGCTACAGAGGTCCTGTGTCCTTCCATCAAGAAACAGAATGACTGGTTTGATGAGAACTCAGATGATATAAAGCAGATGTTGGCTGAGAAACACCATCTCCATAAAGCATATTTAAATGATCCAAAATCTACATCCAAGAAAGACGCTTTCAACAACATGCGTAGAATCGTCCAACATAAACTACGCCAGATGCGGGATTCATGGCTGAGTAATAAAGCAGATGAGCTCCAAGGCTTTGCTGACAGCCATGACTTGAAAAATTTTTACCTTGCACTCAAAGTGGTCTATGGTCCAACATCATCAGGATCATTTCCCCTCCTTAATGCAGATGGAAAAACACTAATTACAGAATAGGAAAAAATGCTCCAACGCTGGGCTGAACATTTTAATAATATTCTGAACCAGCCATCATCTATTAACGACGAAGCCATCATCCGCCTGCCCCAAATTCCTATAAATGAAGCATTAGATGATGTACCAACTCTGGAGGAAACTAAGAAAGCGATTCGTCAACTGTCTAGTGGAAAGGCCCCCGGCCCCGATTCAATTCCTGTTGAGGTTTATAAAGATGGCGGTGCAGTTCTGTTAGAGAAACTTCACATGATCTTCCAGCAAATGTGGCAGAGTGAAACCATCCCACACGATCTCAAAGATGCGTCAATTATACATCTATATAAATGTAAAGGTAATCGCCAAGACTGTAACAATCATCGAGGCATCTCTCTTTTATCAATCGCTGGGAAGATATTCGCCAGAATCCTTTTGAATCGCCTTACGGCTCATCTTGACAAAGGTCTTTTACCTGAAAGTCAGTGTGGATTCCGGAAAGAACATGGAACCACAGATATGGTGTTCGCTGCAAGACAGCTACAAGAAAAATGCCAAGAACAGCACTGTGACCTGTACACAGCTTTCATCAACTTGACAAAGGCGTTCGACACGGTCAGTAGAGAGGGTCTATGGAAGATCATGGCAAAATATGGCTGCCCAAAGAAATTTATCACAATAGTGCAGCAACTGCATGATGGAATGCAGGCTAGAGTTCAGGAAAACGGTGAGCTATCAGAGCCTTTCCCCGTCTCAAATGGAGTTAAACAAGGGTGCGTACTTGCACCGACTCTGTTCAGTATCATGTTTTCTGCTATGCTGACTGATGCTTTTAGAGATGGGGACACAGGAATCGACATTAGTTATCGTATTGATGGAAAATTGTTTAACCTTAGGAGGCTTCAAGCAAAAACCAAGGTCAAATCACACACCATCAGAGATCTTCTGTTTGCTGATGATTGTGCCCTCAATGCTGGCTCAGAGGCTGATCTGCAGCATAGTGTGGATAGATTCTCCGAAGCCTTCGCCAACTTTGGGCTTACCATCAACACGAAGAAAACAGAAATCATGTACCAACCAGCTCCTGGCACAGTTTATACTGAGCCAATCATCAAGGTTAATGGTGAGAAACTGAATGTTGTGAACAGATTCACATACCTTGGTAGCACACTATCCCAGAACATTGTCATTGATGATGAGGTGAACACCAGGATCTCCAAAGCCAGCAGCACATTTGGCAGACTATACACCAACGTTTGGCATCGAAGTGGCATTAGTCTACAGACAAAGCTGAAGGTGTACAGAGCTGCGGTGCTTCCAGTGCTGCTATATGCAAGTGAAACATGGACTGTATACAGGCGCCACGTAAAAAAGCTAAACCACTTCCATACAGTCTGTCTCAGGAAGATAATGAACATCAAATGGCAAGACAAGATCCCGGATACCGCCGTTCTTGTCAGAGCTGGTATTCCTAGTATTGATACTATTCTGATGCAGTCACAGATTCGCTGGGCAGGTCATGTAGTCCGCATGCCAGACCATCGACTGCCAAAGATACTTTTTTATGGTGAGATACAGAAGGGTAAACGCTCCCATGGTGGCCAAAAGAAGCGCTTCAAAGACACGTTAAAGACGTCATTGAAAACCTTTAACATAAACCCAGACACATGGGAAGCTGCTGCGCAAGACCGAACTGCTTGGCGCACATCTCTTCGTAAAGGTGCAGCGGCATGCGAATCATCCAGAAGAGCAGCAGCGGAACAGCGGAGACAAGCTAGAAAGGACTGTGTAATAAAACCTTCACATGAAGCAAACATTCCCTGCCCACACTGTCCGAGATCTTTCCAGACCCGCATCGGGCTCATCAGTCACCTTCGTACCCATAGACTAACCTAACATATTCCTAAATAATTGGATGAACAGAGTGGTCTTCATCACCCGTGATGGACGAACAACAACAACAGTAAAGATAAATGAAGGGAAAATATCATACTCAGTGTTTTCTCTCTCAAACAAACCACAGATCTCCAAATTGGTGCTAAATGGGAAAAATATACATCTGGATGAAAACCTAAACTACCTAGGCATTACCTTTGATCGCCGCTTGACTTGGAAAACCCAGATTGAAAAAAACAGGACAAGAGCAAGACAGAATGGCAATCATGAAAAAACTTGCTGGCATGGGTTGGGGAGCAGATGAGAGAGTACTAAAGAAGCTATATACTGGGCGAGTGAGACCAGTCTTAGAATATGGCATTGCAGCATGGTCAACGGCAGCTAAGTCGAACTTTGACAAAATAAACAGAACCCAAAACCAAGCATTGAGAATCATAACAGGGGGCATGAAGTCAACACCCATTGAAGAGTTGGAAAAGATTACTCACCTCCAGCCTATGGAGGATAGAAGAGACAGCAGAGCCCAGCAACAAGCCGAGAAATTCAGGAGGCTGATAGACCACCCAATGCACCAGAGAATAAATGGACTTGGAAGGGGAAGACTGAAGCGAAGCAACTTTGCAGAGACAGTCAAAACAAAGATGAGAGCAGACCCCATAAACGCAATATCAACAGCTATGCCAACATGTACTGCACACAAGCTACCAATTTGGAAACTACAGTGCTTCCCTGAAGTGATAGAAAACGTTCCTGGTATTGAGAAAAAGAACAGCCAAAATGAAACAGAAAGGAGAGTCCTAACCACAAAATATATAGAGAAACAGTAGCTATCTTCTCAGATGCACTGTCAGTGATTACAACGCTGAAAAGTCATAGTAAAGCTGAGCTGGATGACCTAAGAGTAACACTTCACAGACTATGTCAGCAATACAAAAGAGTCGTGATACTGTGGATCCCTTCTCACTGCAACATCCCTGGAAATGAAGAGGCTGATAGATTGGCAAAGGAAGGGGGAAAGCTTCCTCAACTTGACACAAACATAACTTATGAGGAGGCCAAGAGTTTTATCAAGCGCAGGTACAGGCACAAGTGGGAAGAAGAGCATCCAGGCCACACAAAAAATTATCCGTACTACCAGCTCAGCAGAAGTGAACAAGTGGTAATCTTCAGACTTCGCACAGGTCATAACAGATTGAGATACTATCTATTCAACAAATTAAAGATAGGAACTACTGATGAGTGTGATTGTAGCAATGATGGAATGACTGCCGAACATCTGCTTCAAAGGTGCCCAACATATGAGGAACAGAGAAAACGCATATGGCCATCACCAGTACCATTCCTGGAGAAAATCTACAGAGATATCAACAGCTTCAGGCTGACCACTGCTTTCTTTGAACTTATTCAAGTTGACATCTGAGGGTGAACGAAGAAGAAGAAAACACTGGCAAAAGTACTGACTAACTGAAAAATCAAGATATTAAAACACTGGTACATTTTTTTAAAAATATCTCTGTATCCAAAACATAAATCACAGACCACATAAATATAATATCAGCAGCAACATTGCACACTGAAGGTGCATATAAATATTAATGATTCAATTTATAAGCGAAATATAATTTAATGTATTCAGAGTTGGTAAATTAATTTATTACACATGTTTAATAAAATATATTATTTTGATGTACTGGTAAATATATTTTTACACACTGGTAAATATATTGTTACGTACTGGTAATTATATTTTTAACGTACTGGTAAATATATTTTTACGTACTGGTAAATATATTGTTACATACTGGTTACAATTAGTTAATTCATTCCCTTTCTGCTCATCATGGAGGAGCTGGTCCCTTTGCAGGATGCCTGTATAAAAGCATTCCTGTGTTTTTGCAGTGGATAGTGAAACACAGGCACTGTACTTGATAAGTGAAAAATCAAGATACTGAAACACTGGCACAAGTACTTGATAAGTGAAAAAAACAAGACATTGAAATACTGGCACAAGTACTTGATAAGTGAAAAAAAAAGATACTGAAACACTGGCACGAGAATTTGATAAGTGAAAAATCAAGATATTGAAACACTGGCACTGTACTTGATAAGTGAAAAATCAAGATATTGAAACACTGGCACAAGTACTTGGTAAGTGAAAAATCAAGATATTGAAACACTAGCACTGTACTTGATTAGTGAAAAATCAAAATACTGGAACACTGGTTGCCGACCCCTGATCTAAATGAACAGATATTACATATTCTAATTATAACCTACAAGAGGTTAAACTAAATCATTTTCTCTCCTTAGTTTAAAAACAAAATCTCCCCTGTTACTTTCATCATAAATGCACACCAGAAACACTTTATATATAGCATTATATCACAAATATACACTTCACACATTTTCCACATTATCTTTTCTTGCATATGCACAATATAATAATACACATTCATTATCTTCTGCTATAACAAAAGCTAATGATAGCGTTACAATCAATAAAGTCAAACAGTACAAACAAGTATTCTTTTCATGTGTATCTCACTTTTTTAGTAAAATCTATTATCAATCTTGATCACAGTAAATAATTTATCACAACTTTAAACACAAAAAGCCTGAGGTATTAAAAAGAAAATTCTCTCTCTACACAGTCGAACACCTTTTCATTGTCCACAAATCTAATGCACAGAAGTGTGTTAACTTCCAAAATTTGTTCAATCATTATTTTCAATGTGGTTATCTGGTCTGTGCAGGATTTACTTTATTGAAAACCTGCTTCTTCACCTCTCAGTTGTCTATCTATGGACTCTTTTAATCTCTCAAGGATGATCCTGTTTAATATTTTCCTGGCACTGCCAGAAAAATGATGTCTCTGTAATTAGTGTTAATCTCCCTTCTTAAACAACTTGATTGGATATTCTTATTTCCATTCTGCTGTCAATTCTTCTCTATCCCAATTTTTACCAAGAAATTTGTATAACATCTCTGCAGGGTCACTATCTGCCTCTGCTGGATTCCATCTGAGCCAGCAGCTTTTCTGACTTTTGGAAGCTTTCTGGCTATCTTTATTTTTTCCTTATTTGGTCTTTCACAGTTAACAGAGATATATAGCTAAGAAAAGGAATAATATATAGTTACAAAACAATCACGAGAAGAAAGAAAACATCAGATTAAGTTGGGAGAACAGGTCCTGGAGCAGGTCGACCACTTTAAATATCTCGGAGCTATTATAGACCGAAAGGGAGGCATCAAAGAAGAGTTGGCCACTCCAAAAGCAGCGGCTGGGAGACTTTTTCAGGCCATAAATCGTGGATTCCTCAGCAAGAAAGAGGTTGGTAAGAAAACGAAGATGGCTGTATACCGCTCCACCTATGTCCCAGTCTTGACATATGGATGCGAGTCGTGGGCAATGACTACAACCCACAAAAGCCAGATCCAAACCTCAGAAATGAGGTATCTGAGGAAAGTGGTTGAAGTAACAAGAAGAGACATGGTCCGCAACCAGACGATCCGTCAAGGCCTAAAATCCCATCCGCTGCAGACCCAAATAGAACAGTCCCAACTAAGATGGTTTGACCATGTCTGCAGAATGGGAGAAGATCAGCTACCACGACAAGCATGGGAAACAAAGAGCCAGGGATCCAGACCTCCAGGACGACCCAGAGTCCGCGGGGAGGACAACATTAGACAATCTTTGAAGGACCGAGGACTAGAATGGAACCAGGCCAGGAAGAAGACAGCTGATAGAATGGTCTGGCGCTCTCTCTTTCACACCTCACGGTAGAAGGGGAACGACTAAGTAAGTAAGTAAGTAAGTACAAAACAATCTACTACATGTTTGGGAAGGAGATTGTGTGACCAACTGTGTATTTATAATTACCTAAAGTTAGGTGTAACCATTTTTTGTTATGTTCATCAAACAAAATAAAATTCATGACTTCTGAAACAATACAAAACAACTATTTTCTTTCTGCAACTGAAATGTACGAGGGGTGTTCAGAAAGTAATGCTCCACATCGTTTTTCTCAGCTAATAATGAAGATAGAAGCATGAAATTTTTCACACTTCAAATATGGCATGTGCCAATTGTGTGCACCAAATTGCACTGTAACCGGCCAAATAATATGGCTGCCCTAAACCGTTGAAATGGAGCGTGTTAGCAACTTGCGTTATAAACCGCGAATTGTGATAGAATTTCTCGTTGCAGAGAAGGAAACTGTTGTGAACATACAAGCGTCTATGTGATGTGTATGGAAGTTTTGCAGTCGACAGGAGTACAGTCAGTCGCTGGGTTCAGAGAATCAAAGAATCAGGAAGTGGAGATATGGAGCTGCTTGATCGACCGCGCTGTGGACGTCCTGCCACAGCCACCAACGCAGAAATGTTGAAATGCGCTGAGGGCATTATTCTTACTGATAGGCGAATCACTACTCAACAATTGGCCTTACAGCTGTCAGTCAGCATTGGTAGTGCAAATGCAGTTATAAAAACTCTAGGATTTTCTAAGGTTTGCGCAAGATGGGTTCCTCGAAGTCTCATAAATGACCACCGATTGCAAAGGAAAGCAATTTCTTCTGAATTGATGGAGCGTTTCAATGCTGATGGAGAGAACTTTTTGGTTAAGATCGTTACAGGTGACGAAACCTGGGCACATCATTTTGAACCTGAGACAAAAAGACAGTCAATGGAGTGGCATCATCCGCAATCACCAAGAAGAAAGAAATTCAAGACAATTCCTTCAGCTGGAAAGGTCATTGATGCGTGATGCCATATGATGATGGATGGTATCCGCATGTCTGGTTTTGTGTAGTGTGCAGATGTGTTCAGTCAAAACAATGTTCATACAAAAATAACAGGGCAATCCACATAGGACGTCAGTAAACTCACGACGTATAAAGTCAATGATTCTTGTAACAGCCGTTGACGTTTTTCTTCATTATTTATTGTGGACGCCACAGTGACAAAATGGTTACGCGAATATGTAGACACATCAAACAGTCATTATCACAGCAACATTCAATACAGCAATAGACGGTAGACAGCATTACAATGATGAGTCAGATGCATGTTATATTTCATAGTGCTGTAAATGTAGTCAGGTGGAAAACTCCATCCTTTTCTATAACAGCCAGGAGATAACCAGATGTATGAGATCAGTTCACTCTCCTTAATCTGACTTCAGCAAGACAGACACGTCTGCCGAAGTATAAATAATGTCCTCAAAAATATCCTCTAGATAACAAAGGTTTTTCAAACCTAGTTCAGGTAATCAAGTAGCAAGTAATAGTCCTTGGGACCTGCATCAACCGATGCAGCACAATACAGCGACATGTGAGCTAGGAAAACATCTCGTGACGACGACTTTCGAAGACAGGCTATGAGCCAGAAATCGTTCACGACCAAAAATCGATAGAGTTAATGAAAATGTTAATTTACCTTGCTTTCATGAAATACACAGAAATATCACGCCTCCCGACATGTGGGAAACACTAGAGGTATTATCTCGAATAAACGAAATATCCATTAAGAGGACTACACATCCCTGACAGAACAAAAAATAGCGGAGATCCCCTCTTCAACGAGGCATCTCTTTCGCCATTCCAAATCGCTCACTCCACTAGTGGTGGGCGGAAACCGATCGACCAAGAAGCAAGACAAGTCATGCGCAGTCCGGCGCGAAAAATGACCACAGCTCAAAAACTCAACTGCATTCGATACCAACGCGAGAAGACAAATGCTTACCGAGAAAAGTAACTATAAATTTCAAGCAGTTGTTGCCCTTGCGTTATAAAATAGATATTGTAATAAAATGATGTTGCGAGAATTTATCACGCAACATATCACCACCTCCTCCCGATAAAAAAAAAATGTGGAACATATTTTTTTTCAATATCAAAGAGCATGCGATAAGCGGCTCAAAACGCACGAATTATGCGCTGATAATTAATTAAATTGCCTAACATGAGGCTAATTATAGAGTGTCTGGTGAGGATATACCTCAACAGAAAAATAAATATGTCTCAAAAAATATTCACATCGGGGAGGTGTCACCAACACACATCACGTTAGCATGTAAACACAATATATACGTATGCAAGTTACTATAATCATCATTAAACAGCATACTCTAATATTGTCTTTAAAAATGGATGTACAAATCTGATAGGAAAATTTAAATAGTACATTATTTGACATGTAATGACATAAGTACATAGTAAAGTTAAACTACATGACGATCCAGGACATATGCTCTGGCATTCCGAGGGTAAGTACACAATCTAGAACTCGTCATGCTTGATACTAGTAAGGTAAGTCCTCAGCTCAACAATGACATTCTGAGAAAGTACAAGCAATATAATGCTAATTAATAACTAATATGCTTCATAAGGTACAATACATTATTAATAATTGTGGCTGTTTAGTAAACTAACGGCCCTTATATTAACTACTCAGTCCTCCTCTATCATCTTAAAAACGAACAGAAGAAGATGACAACAAAGCACGATAGTGTGTACATATAAAGTGAGTACAGATGTGCTAATCTATTGTAGAAATATAGGTGTGTTATGACTCTGTAATATATAGGAATATAGGACAGAAGTATTAGTTAGAGTCATGTGGGCATCTAGACAAAATGTCAGCCATCACATTATCCGCACCACGGATAGCTCGTACCGTGAAGTGAAAAGGTTGAAGAGCTAAGCATATCGAGTGGATCTCGAACTCTTCAAATTCTTAGTCTGAATAGCTGTAAGAGCTTTCTGATCAGTCTCTAGAATGAAATGTGCGCCCAGGAGGAATCTTTGTAGTTTTAGAATTGACCAGACCATCGCTAACAACTCACGGTCTAAAACCGAGTAGTTCCTCTCTGCCGCATTTAGTTTTCTAGAAATGTACATAACAGGATGCAGAGTATTTGCATATTCTTGCATCAGTGCTGCTCCAATCCCAGTGGATGAAGCATCACTCCGAAGAACAAAAGTCCTATCAAGAGTAGGTAATCTTAGGATGGGAGGAGAAGAAAATATATTCTTGATTTGGTCTAGTGAAGATTGGCATTCTTCAGACCAACGGACCAGATTAGGCGAACCTTTCTTCAACAATGTTGAGAGAGGTGCCATGATCGAAGATAAATTTGGAATAAATCTCCCATAAAATTGAATTAAACCTAAGAGACTCCTAACTTGTTTCTTCGTTTTAGGAACAGAGATGTTCAGTATTTTTGAAGTATTGTGGTCTTCTGTCTTCAAGAGACCATGACCAACACGATGACCCAGGAAAGAGATTTCACCAAAACCAACAAAAGCTTTAGAAGGTTTCGCTGTCAAATTATTCTCACGTAGAGTGGACAGTAAGTCATATAACCCTAAATAGTGATCTTCCCAGGTATCACTGAAGAGACAGATGTCATCTAAGTATGCGATGACATCCGAACGATGTGACAGAATTCGACGCATCATGCGAACGAAAGTTGCAGGGGCGTTCATGAGACCAAAAGGCATAACATTCCATTGAAATAGACCCCTAGGTGTAGAAAAAGCAGTAAGAGGTTTGGCATGCTCTGCTAAAGGCACTTGCCAATAACCTTTAGACAAGTCAAGTTTAGTGAAGAATCTAGAATTAGAAAGTCTAATCAGTAGATCTTCTAACAAAGGCATCGGTTCAGCATCGAACTTTGTGACCTGATTCAATTTGCGATAATCAACACAAATTCGTATGTTCTTATCCTTCTTCCGGACAATAACCATGGAAGAAGAATATGGTGAAGTCGATGGTTCAATTATATTTAATTGAATCATTTCATCCAATTCCTTTTCCACCTGCGACTGAAAGTGTATAGGAATAGGATACGGCCTAACCCTAATTGGATTATTGTCGGTAAGAATTATGTCATGTTCTATGACATCTGTGTGTCCAGGAATGTCAGTGAGAACATCCTGAAATGTTTGTAACATCGACGAGACTTGTCGATGTTCGTCACCAGAAAGATTAGGAGAAACAGAAACGTTTTTCCAAGATTCCGTAGAATGTAATGGAACCACTGGAAGGGGAAGGTTGACATCAGAGAAGGTAGCTTCCTCATCCTGTATGACAGACAGGGATGAATAATGACCGTGAGGTGCAGGAGCATCATCCGTTGCCTGGAAAATAGGCAGCAAATAGTCCGGACGTTCGTGAAATTCCGAAAGCATGTTTATGTGGAAAGTTTTATGCTTTCCATCAATATCGACCACATAGTCAACATCGGAAATCCGAGAGACTATTGCATACGGACCTTTCCATGCAATAAGAAGTCTATTTTCCCTACTGGGGAGTAGGACGAATGCTTTGTCACCTGGACAAAGTTGTCGTAGACATCTATTCTTGTTAGCAAACTGTCTTGCCTTCTCTTTAGCAATTTCTGATGAAGCAGTTGCTAGCTTACATGCCTCAATGATCTTTTGTCTAAGAGCAATGACATACTCATATGAGGATTGAGTTTCATCGCTAATATCATCGGCAGTGATGAGATCATGTAATAAAGACATAGGGCCGCGTGGACGCGCGCCAAAGACAAGTTCGAAGGGAGAAAATCCTGTGTGTTCATTAGGGACTTCTCTATAGGCAAAGAGAGCCGCGGGTAAAACCCTGTCCCAATCTTGAGGATGATCTTCAGTTATCTTACCAAGCAAAGTCTTGAGCGTTCTATTCAGACGCTCAACTAACCCATTAGACATAGGATGGTAGATACTACTGAGAGATCGTTCAATATGTAAGGTAGACATTACCTGTGACATAGTGTCAGATATGAGTTGAGTGCCATGGTCTGACAATATTTCTCTGGGGAACCCCAAGCGAGAAAATATCAACCAAAGAGCATCTGCGATATCTGTAGTAGATATGCTCTTAAGAGGAATAGCCTCTGGCCAACGTGTGCACATATCGACACATGTAAGGATGAACTGATGTCCTCTGGCCGACTTGACCTTAAAAGGGCCAATAATATCTATGGCCATTTTCTGAAACGGCCGAATAGGAATGTCAGCAGCCTGGATAGGCGCAGCATGTCGTGGTCCTCTAGATTTGACCTCCTGACATACCTTGCATGATCGGCAGTAAATACGAATGTCCTTATTGACAAAAGGCCAAAAGAAAGCCGCAAGGACTCTCGACTTCGTACGGGCAAAACCCATATGTCCAGCACATTGCGAGTCATGAGCATGTTGTAATATTTGCACTCTCATGCTCTTGGGAACAAGAATTTGCGAATGTGCCGACGTAGTCGAATCTTGTACCATACGTACAAGTACGCCGTTTCTCATTGCAATCCAAGATTTTCTATTTGTATCCTGATTCGGATCACCTTTCTTCGCAAGAACGAAGAATTTTTTTAAAGAAGGATCTTCTTCTTGCAATTTTATGAAAGAGTCACGAGTGATTACTAAGTGACTATCTTGGCTATCAACTTCATTATCACTATTCAGTGAAGTTTCGGGTGTTTGTAGAGCTTGTGCTCTTGTAACTACTGCATTTGTAGCTTGCATGTTATTATCTTCCCAAGCAGCAATCTGCTGTGGGGTACACTCCCTAACTCCGTGAATACGACCAATAATAAGGTCCGCAATAGGATTAGGTAAGAGACAAGCATGCACATCACCAGTAAAGAAAGGAGTGGCAATGCGAATTACAGCAGTAGGATATTTTTCTAGAGTGCCGCCAAATGTGACACATTTAATAACCCTTCCTGTAGCACAAGATGGATCTACAAGCGATTGTCTAACACCAATTGTGGTGCATCCGGAATCGAAAAGTAGTGAGACCGGAGTATCATTAACAAGACCCTTATGTAGAATTAAAGAACCCCTCCCGTCATGCGCAACAGCAGCAGGAAGAGCGGGAAGTGGGTGACCACAACTCAAAGTAGTTATGGTACCCGGTTCGAATAAAGTACTGCATTGGGGGCATTTGTTTGCTCTCTCAAAGTCAAAAGCAGAACCAGTGACAGCGTCAAAGTTTTTACTATCAACAACATGATTACAGGCTCCCTCAGTTTCCTGTTGTACAGCATTAGCCTGCTGATATCTCTTTTTTTTGTGTTGAGATCTACCCCGACTATTATTACCTCTGAAATTATCAAAGTTATTATTATCTCTGCAGTTATTATTGTCTCTATTGTAATTGTTATCCTGGTTCGAATTCCAGTTTCCACGATTACTATCATGTTCACATTGATGCGAACATCTATTTGTTTGGTTCTGAGGTCTTCGGCAGGAATAACCTCTATTACCATATCCTCTTTTGAAATGCCTATAATTATTAGGGTGATAGTAACGACCACTATCAGGTTGTTTCCAATTCTTCGAAGAAGAATCACCATGAAATTGGTTTCCATGATTTTGACAGAAATTACCGCTACTCTTTCTATCAAAATTTTGTTGGGATCTACGAGCAAAGTTTTGACCATACGGAGCTGCCGAAGCAACTGGTAAACCTTCTTTCACCTTATAGTTACCCATGGTTATGTGTGGGTGCGCAGTTACGTATTGGCAACAGAAATCTTCCATTTCTTTTATTGTTTTAGGTTTACGTTCATGAAGGAAAGCAAGGAAAGACTCATTGACAGACGACATGACTTTGTCTCTAAGTATTAAGTCCATAAGTCCTTCATAAGTTTTTTCCGTCTTAGATAGTTCAACCCATCGTGAGAAAGTAATGCGTATTCTTGCAATAAACTCGGAGAATTCAACTCCATTTTCAGGTAACATGTTTTTAAATTGTAGACGATAGCCGTCTTCGTTAAGCTGATATTTCTTTAACAGAGCGGCCCTGACAACCTCATAATTGTTCTTGTCAGGTTCATCCACCATATTTAATATACTTAGAGCTTTACCTGTCAGTATCCCTGATAACTGATAAACATATTTTGCTTTGTCTATGTTATGAGCTGTACATGCTTGTTCAAATCTGTCCAGATAGAACATTATGTCATCACTGGAAGGACTAAATGTTGGTAACTTAATCTTAAAAGTATCATTATTAGCCTTACCAGAAGATGAACCCTTGTTTGAATCATTACCATTACTCATGTTCATCAATTTCAATTTTTCCAACTCTAAAGCTAAGACCTTTTCTTCATGTTCCATTTTTGCTTTCTCTTTCCTCTCATCAGATTCTCTCTGTAATCTTCTCTCCTCAGCCTGAGCCTCTATTTGAAGTCTTTCAGCTTCTTTCTCAAGTCTTTTATTCTCAGCCTCTTTTTCAAGTCTTTTATTTTCAGCCTCTTTTTCAAGTCTTTTATTTTCAGCCTCTTTTTCAAGTCTTTTATTTTCAGCCTCTTTCTCAAGTCTTTTATTTTCAGCCTCTTTTTCAAGTCTTTTATTTTCAGCCTCTAGCTGGAGTTTTCTTTCCTCAGCTTCTGATTCCCTTTTTTGTTTTTCCATTTCCATTTGGAATCTTTTTTCATCCACCTGCATCTGCAGTTTCTTTTGTTCAGCTTCCATATGCAGTTTCTTTTGTTCAGCTTCCATTGCTTTATCATATCGAGCAGTTGCAAATTCTTCTAACTTATCACCAGTCTTCCCAAGCAATTTACCCTGCTCAATAAAGTGCTCAAATGTAGACATGTTGTCTAACATATGAGTCCAAAACCTGAATAATTAACTAATTTATTTCAAACCTAAGTGTAACAAGTCTTAATTAAGCACTTGTATATTCACATCACCTTATATTATCCCAGTCTCTGTGGGAAACAAGTCTCCAATCAAAGAACTTGTATATGAAATATCACCAATCAATTCTTGATCATAAGTGCACTTCTCATTCAATAGTGCACAACACTATTCATCATTCATTTATCATCAGTGTAGTAGTAACAGTGCATTAGCATAGCCCATTAACTAATTACTATAACTGTAAACAATGACTATGTAAACACATGCAGAATGTAAACATTGAAAATGTAAACAATGCAAACAATGTAAACAATAACAATGTAAACAATAACAAAGATCAGCAACAATACAAAAACGTTCGCAGAAATCAACTAAAAATAAAGCAGAAATTAATGAAATATCACAAAAAATGTGACGATATCTGCGCTATAATTAAACAAAATACATGACACCACAGTGTATAAACAAAAATGTTGTATGAAACTAAATTATAGACAAGAGTAGGCTAACAAATACAAACAAATCAAAACAAAACTAAAGAATGCGAAATAATAACGAAAACAATATTAAAACATGTCATCACAGCTAACATAAATAGCAACAGAAGTCGCTTAGCAAATTCCAGTATCGGAAATTTGCAAACCCTACAGAAAACGCTCACAATAGACGACCTCTATGACGTGGCATAATCTAACGGAGACACCACCCAACCGAGAACCCGCTGAAATATAAACATATAAATATACAAATAACATATAGACATATAACATATAGAATGAGATGATACACAGAAGACTCAGCAGAAGTATAAGGGCACAGTTTACATACAAACAGGCCACTTAACTTATAGGCTTCCAATCGTCGAACAGCAGAAAAACGGATGTCAATCAACGTCCTAAAGAGCGAAGCTCCAACGATGATGGCACATCTGAACTGCTTCCACTGCTAACACGATGGTACAAGAGCTTCTGAAATACTGTGTGTTGAGTTGTTTCGGCACTTGACCTTCTAATCCAAAAGTAAGTTGATGGAAATCGGTACTTGGCCTTCTTCAGAAAACAACCCGTTTCAACCGGCACTTGACCTTCACAAAAACGACAGCACTGGAACCTTGACAGCAGCAACTTGCTTGACTTGCGTAAAAGATAACAGCAGTCCGAGTTATCCGGCAACATGTAACAACGCCGGGTACTGTCAAATTCTTGTTTCCGTCAAAAAATTGAAATTTTGACTTTTACCGGGCAACGCCGAGTACTTTGAAAATGGTGAAGATGTTGACTGTCTTGAAGAATGTTAATTTCTTGAAGGATGTTGATGAATTCTTGTTGAAAATGAAGTGGGTAAGGGACCCCGTGTTTGCTGGTACCAGATCAAACCAGCTTATGGCCACCAAATGATGCGTGATGCCATATGATGATGGATGGTATCCGCATGTCTGGTTTTGTGTAGTGTGCAGATGTGTTCAGTCAAAACAATGTTCATACAAAAATAACAGGGCAATCCACATAGGACGTCAGTAAACTCACGACGTATAAAGTCAATGATTCTTGTAACAGCCGTTGACGTTTTTCTTCATTATTTATTGTGGACGCCACAGTGACAAAATGGTTACGCGAATATGTAGACACATCAAACAGTCATTATCACAGCAACATTCAATACAGCAATAGACGGTAGACAGCATTACAATGATAAGTCAGATGCATGTTATATTTCATAGTGCTGTAAATGTAGTCAGGTGGAAAACTCCATCCTTTTCTATAACAGCCAGGAGATAACCAGATGTATGAGATCAGTTCACTCTCCTTAATCTGACTTCAGCAAGACAGACACGTCTGCCGAAGTATAAATAATGTCCTCAAAAATATCCTCTAGATAACAAAGGTTTTTCAAACCTAGTTCAGGTAATCAAGTAGCAAGTAATAGTCCTTGGGACCTGCATCAACCGATGCAGCACAATACAGCGACATGTGAGCTAGGAAACATCTCGTGACGACGACTTTCGAAGACAGGCTATGAGCCAGAAATCGTTCACGACCAAAAATCGATAGAGTTAATGAAAATGTTAATTTACCTTGCTTTCATGAAATACACAGAAATATCACGCCTCCCGACATGTGGGAAACACTAGAGGTATTATCTCGAATAAACGAAATATCCATTAAGAGGACTACACATCCCTGACAGAACAAAAAATAGCGGAGATCCCCTCTTCAACGAGGCATCTCTTTCGCCATTCCAAATCGCTCACTCCACTAGTGGTGGGCGGAAACCGATCGACCAAGAAGCAAGACAAGTCATGCGCAGTCCGGCGCGAAAAATGACCACAGCTCAAAAACTCAACTGCATTCGATACCAACGCGAGAAGACAAATGCTTACCGAGAAAAGTAACTATAAATTTCAAGCAGTTGTTGCCCTTGCGTTATAAAATAGATATTGTAATAAAATGATGTTGCGAGAATTTATCACGCAACAGTCATGATCACTGTCTTTTGGGACATTGAAGGTGTGATTCTTGTGGACGTTATGCCAAGAGGAGAGACAATCAATTCGCAAGCTTACATTAAGACATTGAAAAAACTCAATCAACGTTTTCGCAGAGTTCGGCCGCACAAGAATCCAGCAGACCTGCTTCTCCTTCACGACAATGCGCGCCCTCACACAAGTCTGGCAACACGGGAAGCAATCACCAAATTGGGTTGAACTGTACTACCCCATCCACCCTATAGTCCCGATTTGGCACCCTCTGATTTTCATCTATTTGGTCCACTTAAAGATGCACTCCGTGGGACAAGGTTTGAAGATGATGGAGTGATTCATGCAGCGAAGAAATGGCTACATGATCAAGACAAAATCTGGTATGGGCTAGGAATACATGCACTTGTTTCGCGCTGGCATAAAGCCGTACAAGTTGATGGGGATTATGTTGAATAATACCGATGTTTACATGACATATCCATGTATATTGTGTATAAATTTCATGCTTTTTGAATAAACAGCTCCTGAGAAAAACGATGTGGTGCATTACTTTCTGAACGCCCCTCGTATATTCTTACGGCGAGGATCGGCACTGAATTTTAAGTCAAAACAAAAATACAGTGAAAGTCAGTATACATCAATTTTTGATAATTTATAATCTTTTGAATCAAAATATACCAAAACAAATTGTACTTTTCCTATGAAGAAAACCATTAATATCTCAGAACGATGTTTTAATGTTACAATTTTTCTTATAACATGCTTATTTATTCATCAATCAACGTGAATACTGCACATCTACCTAAACTTTGCATTGTATTTAAACATTTTTTTTTATCAGATCACATTTCTGATATCTTATCAAAATTCTAATTTACTGTAAACAATGCTGCAACATATTTCCCATTTTTTTTACTATTTTTTTACATTAATTTTAAAGTCTTAAAGCTCAGAATCTGCTAGTTATCAAAAATCTATTCTAAGGAAAGTTTCAAAATACAATGGTAAGGTGAGCTTCCTGTGTCAGATCTGGGGCTCATAACTCAGAGATTATGAAAGCCAAAGTGAATTAAAATAAAATTAAAATCCAATTTGGCCACCGGCAAGCACAGCATAGTGCCATCACATGCTTTGTTACGCTTAACTATTACCATTTTAGCTTATGCCTGTGTGTGTTAACTGAAATGATTCAATTAATTATGAAAATAGTTGCTTTTTATTATGGGATCCTTAGCTGCTAACTGACTAAGCAGTCAGTGCCATTAAACCTAGTGGTGTCTTGTAGAGGCAGCAATAAACTCTATTTCATGCTTTTCATCTTGACCTCCACAGTTCTTGGTCAAGTTACTTTTGTTCGGCCTCTCTTGTACCTTCCTTCTGGGGTCCACAGCAAAGTAGTTCTGGTGATAGTGTCTGGGTCTTTTCTGAGGACATAGCCAACCCAAATGCAGTCTTCCTGATATGATGGTGTGTGTATCTTCTTGACTACTCCAGATAAAAAGTTCTTTGTAGGTGACAACGTTTGGCCAAAAAAATTGGAAGAATTTTCCTTAAGGCAGACTGTGTCGGAAAAGTGACAATTTGGACATTGATTTTAGTTTCCTTATAATACAGACATACAGAACGTACGCAACTAATATAATCTTATATTTGGTGTTAGTGCTTTACTGGGAAGATTTCCAGATGTTATTCAGACTGGCAAAGGCTGTTCTGGCTTTGTTCATTCTGCTATTGATACTGTTGCTCTGTCTTGTACTAATTTACAACACACCCAACCAATTTTTGCAAACATTAACACACACAATAATAACATATTACATATAAGGGATTGCGAAGTATTCCAAAATGTCCATAGCAAGTGCACACAACCCTAGAACTGTGTGGATCTACATCAGAAACAGTCAGCTCTCTAAAGATTTAATGCTATTAAGTCCTGCCTGTTTCAGGTCTCAGAGTATTTGGAATAAGTGCAACCTATATGTGACTTTTACCTCTATCAGAAGGGTCGGAGTGGCTAAGAGGTGTGGCGTCCGCCTTGAATTCTAAAGGTACCAGGTTCAATTCCCAGTACCGGGAATATAATTTGCGACAAAATTTTTTTCAGAACCAGTGGTCCTAATGATGTCATACTCTCCCCTGGTCTCCTGGGTGGTGATAAGGGTGAAAAAATATGAGGCCATGTGTGCAAGCTGCGCACGTTAAAAATCACACAGCAATTGGAAATCGTAAAGAGTAGGCCGTAAAGCCGCTGCATTGGCAAAATTTAAAAATTAGAAACCTACCCACCACAAAATTAGTTATAGAATGTGTGATTCCTGTTTACACACATTGGGATTCTCGCCGGTGCTACAGAGTTCGCGCACTGTATGGAGATCCTCCTTGTGTGATCTAAGGGAGGAGATCAGAGCGCTGATGGAGTTGTCCGTGTGCAATGAAGATAGCCTTAAAACCAACCAAACCAAACCTTTGCCAGATGACCTGCTTCCTACAATTCCATCAACAGAGCGGTGAAAAATGCAAACCTCATGATATTTTACTAAATGTTAACTTCACGCCAAAGATAAGATCACATTCCTATCTCAAGTAGTTCACATTTAAAGTGAATTTTTGTAAGCTAGCTCAAGAGTTTTCACTGGAAATGTGAGGAAAAAGTAACTTGAACCCTGAGGATACTGCACTGTTTTATGGCGGCAGGAGAGGATTTGGCCAAACTATCTCTAGCTTTACAGTTCTTTCTCTTTCCTTGCCTACCATCCAGAGTTATATTAAATCAACCTTTATGATCCACCGATAGATCTGGATGCTGACCCCTGGTCTACAATGTTCCTACACAGAAGTCTCATTTAACCATCCATTAAAAAAATTCTTAATGGAACATACAGCTGCAACTGTTGCCTGCTGCTATTTTTAACTCAGAATATCTTCATCTTTACCCATGAGGTCTTGTTATCTAGCTGAAAGACAGGAATTACAAAATGTATTATTTTACTAAATTTATTTGGCCATCAGAGCCGTGGAAGCTTAGTGGTTAGTGCACTGGCTTCCTAGCTTGGTGGTCCATGGGTCGATCCCCAGTTGAGGTGGGATTTTTTAGACCGCAAACGGCTCTGGGGTGGACCCAGCCTCATCAATTGGATACCAGAGCAACTCTGGGAAGGTTAAGAAGGCCGGTGTGATGCTGACCACATCACCCCTAGTGTGCCGATGGTCAAGAAAATATGGGCCTAACACTATATTCCCAATATGCCTCAATGGGAGTGTAATGGGATCCTTTACTCTTTTTTATTGGCCATATTCTTTATAAAAAATGTTACATAAATTACTTACACTTTATATTTTTTAGTAGCATGCACATTTTTATTGCTAAATAAATTTTTTTTTACAAAATTTGCTAATTCCTGTCTCTCAGATTTCTGATATCTTATCAAAATTTTAGATTACTGCAAATAATGTTCTAAAATGTTGCAGAATGTTTTACTATATTTAGATATTAACATTAAAACTCTATCTAGCTGAACAAGGTTGCTTCCTGAAGGTATGTCCTGCAAATGTTCAAGCTATTTTCTTTAATCTCTAGATGAACTTGCTGCTGCCTGGTTCTCCTATTACATGTCCATGTTTATTATTTCTGGCCATCTGATACAGAGCAAGCGGAGGCTCTGGTGCAAGTTTCCTCCCAGGAGACCAACAGCAGTGGTGGCTCTATGCTTCATACACAGCGGAAATAGAAATGATGATCTAATACAAAGAATGCAATGGAGATATCTGATGGTGAAGATCTGGGAAAGTATTTCATTTAACAGAGTTTGGTAATTCCTGTCTCTCATGATAAAACTTTTGTCAGATCAGGTTTCTACTATCTTATCAAAATTTTAATATACTGCAAATAATGTTGTAAAATGTGTTACTATGTTTACCTTCTTACATACTTAGTCGTTCCTCTTCTATCGTAAGGTGCAGAGGTTTGGAAGAGAGTGTGCCATACTATCCTATCGGCTGTCTTCCTCCTGGCCTGGTTCCATTCTAGTCCTCGGTCCTTTAGAGACTGTCTAATGTTGTCCTCCCAGCAGACTCTGGGTCGTCCTGGAGGTCTGGATCCCTGGCTCTTAGCCTCCCATACCTGCTGTGGCAGCCAGTCTTCTCCCATTCTGCAGACTTGACGGATAGATCTAGCAACGAGGACAAGAGTGAAAACGATGTGCACATTGTTTGAAAAAGTGATTTTGATAGAGATGGGGCGCAAGCAGTTATAATTGTGAAAATATTGCAAGTCCTCGGCCATCGGACAGCCGTTGAATAGCAACAACCAATATCAGAGTTACAAATGGTGCTTATTGTAATAGTATATTCATTTATCTTTAAAATGACGTGTAATTCATAAAAATATGTAAACAATTACGAAAACTACAGCTTACTTTGTGCAAACACCTACAGGATGAAAATGGGAAAAAAAATTTTATTCGGCCACAGTGTGTTTTTCAATTCGGTAGTTAATGTGTTAAAGCTCTATAGCTTGGGATCTACTAAAGTTATCAAAAAATCTAATCTGATAAAAGTTTAAAAATAAAATGACGAGTTTCCATTTGACAGGGTTCGCCAAGACTTGTCTCTCATGATAAAACTTTTGTCAAATCTGCTGAAGTAGAACATTCATTTCTGGCTAAAGATAGGAAGATCCATGATACATGCAACAAGTTCAAGTTCCCTTTCAAATAATAATATCTAAGCGAGTGACAATGTCAGCATTAGTTACTTTGTGGTTGTTCTTCACTGCTAATGGACACTGGCGTGTGGACTGTAGGACGAAAACTGTAGATGGCCACACCAAGGATTACCACAATGAAAGCGATCAGGTAGAGGAAATGAAACTATTTGAAGGAAAATAGAAAAAAATGTTATATACATTATATATACTTTATATTTTCTTAATGGCATGCACTTTTTTTTTTGGCAAATTAAGTTTATTTTGAAGAGAGATTTGGCATTCACTTTCTCTCACCAGGTCAAGAAACTGCAAGTTGAAATGCAAATATAATGTTGGTTATACTTTATGTTGCACATTACGTTTATTATGTATTACAGATGTAAATTTTTATACATCATCTTGTAATGCTTTCACACTGATGGCATATCTAGAAGAATGCGAAAACCGTCAAAAAAAAAACAAAAAAACTAATAAACAATTTAAAAATTCTCCAAAATATTCATAAAACAATAATTCAAGTTGATCACACATTTTTACGAAAAGGCTACTTGTGCTTACTGGCCAATGGGTTGTCTACCGCTGATCTAGGGGTATTGATGATCTGCTCCCAAAAGCCAGTTTTTGGGCATCCCTGCACTTCAGTAACTTGTTTTTCTTCCACTAATTTTGTTACATCATCCCAAATCTGTCCTCTCCACCATTCCTCTGCCTCCTGACAGAGTAGTTAGTGCACTTGCCGCTTGTGGCAAAGTTATAGGGTTCTGGATTTGAAACCTGGTAGCATCATGCCATGCTCCAGTCTACCAAGCTGTTAATGGGTACCTGACTGCTCTTGATCTAGGGAGGGTAAAGGCAGCAAGAAAGGGAACTGGTCACCCCATCTAATAAAGCTGAACCTAGCTTAGTGAAGTTTCTAACACTGCTTTTCCTTTTGGCAGTATCTGCTGTGGGACTATCTTTACCTCCTAAAAATTGTGGCAAATCAATTTGGTTTTTATTCTTTTCTGTTTTGCTAGCAGACATCATCGCTCCAACACCCCCCCTACCACCCCCCCTCCCCCCCAACTGCAGCTGGCTTCTTTGCAGACAGAAAGACTGCAGCACAGCACTCACGAGCTCTTGTTGCTGTGGTTTCAGTAGCAATTTGCTAGCAGTAATTCTGTAATACTGTTGTCCTGTCAAATATTTAACCCTCTGATTCCTTTTCTGCTCATGGTTATCACTGATATTAATGGTTGTAGGGTTAATGACAACAGAAGTAGACAATGTGATGGTTTTCTTCTTATGCAATGTGGTTTCCTTCTTATGCGATGTGGTTTCCTTTTTATGCAATGTGGTTTGCTTCTTATGCAACGTGGTTTCCTTTTATGCAGTGTAGTTTGATTCTTATGCAATGTGGTTTCCTTCTTATGTGATGTGGTTTCCTTCTTATGCAATGTGGTTTCCTTCTTATGTGATGTGGTTTCCTTCTTATGCGATGTGGTTTCCTTTTTATGCGATGTGGTTTGCTTCTTATGCAACGTGGTTTTCTTTTTAAGCAATGTGTTTTTATTCTTATTGAATGTGGTTTCTTCTTCTGCAATGTGGTTTCCTTCTTATGCTAGGTGGTTTCATTTGTATGCAATGTGGTTTCCTTATTATGCAAAGTTGTTTCCTTTTTATGCAATGTGGTTTGCTTCTTATGCAATATTGTTTCCTTCTTATGCAATGAAAAAGTAAATGGAAAAATCTGTAGAACTGAAGTGCTTAATTCAGAATAGTTCTTTATAGTCACTTTTTAATGTCATTTTACTTTGTTTAAAGTAACAGAAACCTAGCCAATGGACATTGATGCTCTTCTTTCATGGTGCTAAAACTGTTCAAAGTGCTTCTTTCCCATGTGACACTCTTGCTCAAGGCAACCAAACTTCAGAGTTTAATGAGACAACATCTATTGTAATAATATAGAGGGGCAGATGTGGCATCAGATCATCATCTTCTGATAGCCAAAGTAAAAATGAAACTCAAGAGATATGCAACAATGCATAGTTATAGACAACAATTTAATGTAGGACATCTAAGAAGTCAAGAAACAAGAGACAAATTTATGGTCACAATATGCAACAAATACCAAGTGTTCCAACAGCTGGAAGATGTAATCAATATAGAAGACCACTGGCAGCAAATCAAAACTATATGGAATGAGACGTGAAGAAATACTGGGGAAAAGGGAATGACAAATAAAATATGGATAACAACAGAAACAATCAATAAGATAAAAGACAGAAAAAAACAAGAAAACAGATATAAACAGAAGCAAAATCAGAAGTTTCAAAGGGTAAGGCTCAAGAAGTGTATACAGAAGCAAACAAAGAAGTAAGAAGAAGCATCAAAAGAGACAAGAGGAAGTATATTGAGGAGTTGGCAAGAGAGGCAGAAGATGCTGCAGCCAAAGGAAATATGAGAGAACTGTATAGCAGCACAAAGAAGCTAACAGGGAAATACAAGCAAACAAGTTGTCTCATAAAAGACAAAAATGGAAAACTGCTTAGCAATACACAAGAGAAAATGAAACGGTGGACAGAATATTTTGAGGACCTTCTCAATAGACCAGCTCCACTAAACCCCCCAGACATCCAGCCAGCAGAAAAAGAGCTACAAATTAACTGTGAAAGACCAACGAAGGAAGAAATAAAGAATGCCATAAAGCTTCTAAGAGATGGTAAAGCGGCTGGACTAGATGGCATTCCAGCAGAGGCCATCAAAGCAGATATCGACACGGCTACAGAGATGTTATATAAAATACTTGGCAAAGTCTGGGAAAGGGAAGAGATACCAGCAGAATGGAAGGAAGGATATCTGGTTAAGTTGCCTAAGAAGGGAAGCTTACAAGAGTGCACAAATTATAGAGGAATAATGTTACTGTCAGTGCCAGTAAAAGTATTAAACAGGATTATCCTTGAGAGATTAAGAGTCCACAGACACGAAACTGAAAGATGAACAAGCAGGTTTTCAACTAAACAGATCCTGTACAGACCAGATAGCTGAGCAAAGTCTGGAATGGAATTCACCACTATACATTGGATTTGTGGACTACGAAAAAGCATTTGACAATGTAGACAGAGAATAACTTTGGAAATCGATGAGGCATTATGGAGTTCCCCTGAAGATCATTAATTTAAGAAAACTTATGAAGACATGACATGCAGAGTTCTTCATGAAGAACAACTTACAGAACCGTTTGGAATAAGAACGAGAGTGCGACATTTCTTTTCTTACTAGCAACAGACTGGGTTATGAAGACATCGACGACACACAAAAGAAATGGAATCCAGTGGAATCTGACTAAACAGTTAGATGATCTAGATTTTGCTGATGTCTTGGCTCTCCTGTTCCATAGCCGTAATCAGATGCAGGACAAAATGAAAACACTCGATGAGAGGTCACAGCAACTGGGTCTGAAAATACGCAGGGAAAAGACAAAAATAATGAGAATAAATGCAGGTAATGATAACAGGGTTGAACTTGAAGAAACACTACTACATGCTCTAGAATCATACACATATCTTGGCAGTAATATAGACAAAGTTGGAGGGACAGTTAGTGATATCAAAATAAGAATACAAAAAATAAAGAGTAGCTTTCATTGCATTGGGAAATATATGGTGATCAAGAGAAATCAGATCTAACACAAAAATAAGAACCTTCAACTCAAATGTCAAGTCAGTACTATTATATGGCTCTGAAACATGGAAAACAACAAAAACAACAACCAAAAAGCTACAGACGTTAATAAATGGATGCTTGCGAAGAATAGACGGATTTAAATGGTATGACAAGGTTACCAATGTGGAACTGATGATAAGAACCAGACAAATGCCAGTGGAACAAGAGATGAGAAGAAGACGCTGGCGATGGATAGGACACACTGAGGAAACCTACTGATAGCATTACAAGGCAGTGCTGGTTCTGGAACCCTCAGGGCATGAGAGGCAGAGGTAGACCATGAAGCACATGGAGAAGAGAGCTGGAAACAGAGGTGAAAATGATGAGGAAAACGTGAAAGGAACTTGAGTTGATGGCACATGACAGGAGGACTTGGCATGTGTTTGCTGAAAGCCTATGCTCCTTGGGGAGCGGAGGGTATGAAAAAAAGGAATGAATCTGTTCTAATTATTTGTGACTAGTTTCATAACATAAGACTGAAATGGCTTGAGAAGGTCACCAATGTGTAATTGATGACAAGAACCAAGCAAATGCCGGTGGAATAAGAGATGAAAAGAAGATGCTGGCAGTGGATAAGACACACTTTGAAGGAACCTACTGATAGCCTTACAAAGCAGTCTTTGTTCTGGAATCCCTAGGGTCAGAGTGGTAGATGTAGACCAAAAAACATATGGAGAAGAGAACTGGAAACAGAAGTGAAAATGATGAGGAACTTGAGCTGGTGGCACACAGCAGGAGGACAGTGGCATCTGTTTGCTGAAGGCCTATGCTCCTTGAAAAGCTAAAAAGGATTGACTGACTGATTCATAACATAACATTGGTGACTAGAATGGATAGACAAAATTCTCCGTAACAAGCAAGTAACCAACCAAAACAAGACAGGAAATTATTATGCTGCGCTCTTTCTGCTGCAAGTCCTGATGACGGAACTAATGATCCCATGGTTACTTCTTTCTTTTCCATTCCATTTCAACTTAATTGGATCTTTGGAGTCAAACTTACCATTGACTTATGGTATGCACATTGACTTATGGTCAATGATTAATGCACATTGACTTATGGTCAATGGACCTTACTTACTTACTTTGTCATTCCTCTTCTACCGTGAGGTGTAGAGGTTTGGAAGAGAGCATCATACTATCCTATCGGCTGTTTTCCTCCTGGTCTGGTTCCATTCTAGTCCTCGGTCCTTCAGAGGTTGTCTAATGTTGTTCTCCCAGTGGACTCTGGGTCATCCTGGAGGTCTGGATCCCTGGCTCTTAGCCTCCCAAACCTGCCATGGAGCCAATCTTCTCCCATTCTGCAGACATGGCCAAACCATCTTAGTTGAGACTGTTCTACTTTGGTCTGCAGGATTTGGGTTCTTAGGCCTTGACGTATTGTCTGGTTTGCGGGCCATGTCTCTTCTTGTTACTTCAACCACCTTCCTCAGATACCTCACTTCATGTCAATGGATCAAACACATAAATTGAAAGGCCTGCTTGTTATTTTAATAGTTGTTCATTTTAGCTTTCACTGTGCAAAACACACCTTTTCTGTATTTTCCTGAAAAGCTGGTGGGATTTTTTCATTGTTTGTCTGAGGAAGTTTAACTTAGACAATTAGTAATATGTGGATACTCACTGTGTAATGAAATATAATTATTCCTAGAATGAGAGAATAGAAGTCTGACGAGAGAATGGATATGTTTGTTACAGTGGCGCTTGTCTTTTGTATCACATGGCTCATACACGCATACATCAGAACTAGGAAGATCACAAAGGCCAGCCACGGCAACGCTGAAAAGCAGTGACAAGCATTCACATTTTTACCAATTTTAATAAACCAATTAGCACTAATCATTCATTTTTTAATCATAATTTTCCATTCAAATATAATCATAATCATATAATCATCATAAATAATACATTACAAGAGATTGTTATGCCTCTTTCTGTTTGCAGTGATAAGTTGAAACATTTTTAAAACAACGGATTTAGAACAGACAAGCACTCACAGTGAGATATATAAAGAGAGTTTCACAGAAGAAGTTTATTTCATCGCAAAATGAGTTGGCAAGGGAGAAGTCTGAATTTTGATTTTTATTTAAAAGAGAGATCCACAGTAGAAATGTATTTCATGGCACAAATGAGTTTAAAGGCAGAAGTCTGTTACAAGTAAATTTTCATTGCAGAAATTCACTTCATTGCAAAAACTGGGTGTTACAGTAGGAATGGAAATACAAGCAAACAAGTTGCCTCATAAAAGACAAGAATGGGAAACTGCTCAGCAATATACAAGAGCAAATGAAGAGGTGGACAGAATATTTTGGGGACCTTCTCAATAGACCAGCTCCACAAAACCCGCCGGACATCCAGCCAGCAGAAGAAGAGCTACAAATTAACGGTGAAAGACCAACGAAGGAAGAAATAAAGAAAGCCATAAAGCTTCTAAGAGAGGGAAAAGCGTCTGGACCTGATGGCATTCCAGCAGAGGCCATCAAAGCAGATATCGACACGGCTACAGAGATGTTATATAAATTACTTGGTAAAGTCTGGGAAAAGGAAGAGATACCAGCAGAATGGAAGGAAGGATATCTGGTTAAGTTGCCTAAGAAGGGAAATTTACAAGAGTGCACAAATTATAGAGGAATAATGTTACTATCAGTGCCAGGAAAAGTATTAAACAGGATTATCCTTGAGAGATTAAAAGAGTCCATAGACAAGAAACTGAGAGATGAACAAGCAGGTTTTCGACAAAACAGATCATGTACAGACCAGATAGCCACTTTGAGAATAATAGTTGAACAAAGTCTGGAATGGAATTCACCACTATACATCGGATTTGTGGACTACGAAAAGGCATTTGACAGTGTAGACAGAGAATCACTTTGGAAATTGATGAGGCATTATGGAGTTCCCCTGAAGATCATTAATTTAATAAAGAAAACATATGAAGACATGACATGCAGAGTTCTTCACGAAGGACAGCTTACAGAACCGTTTGGGATAAGAACAGGAGTGCGACAGGGATGCCTCTTGTCTCCATTTCTTTTCTTGCTGGCAATAGATTGGGTTATGAGATCATCGACAACACACAACAGAAATGGAATCCAGTGGACTCTGACTAAGCAGTTGGATGATCTGGATTTTGCTGATGACTTGGCTCTTCTGTCCCATAACCGTAATCAAATGCAGGACAAATTGAAAACACTCGATGAGAGGTCACAGCAATTGGGTCTGAAAATACACAGGGAAAAGACAAAAATAATGAGAATAAATGCAGGTAATGATAACAGGGTTGAACTTGAAGAAACATCAATTCAAGATGTTGAATCATACACATATCTTGGCAGTAATATAGACAAAGTTGGAGGGACAGACAGCGATATCAAAATAAGAATACAAAAGGCAAGAGGAGCTTTCATTGCATTGGGAAATATATGGAGATCAAGAGAAATTGGATCCAACACGAAAATAAGAATCTTCAACTCAAATGTGAAGTCAGTCCTATTGTATGGCTCGGAGACATGGAGAACAACAAAGACAACAACCAAAAAGCTACAGACTTTTATAAATGGGTGCTTGCGTAGAATAGAGGGATTAAAATGGTATGACAAGGTTACCAACGTGGAACTGATGACAAGAACTAGACAAGTGCCAGTGGAACAAGAGATGAGAAGAAGACGATGGCGATGGATAGGACACACACTGAGGAAACCTGTTGATAGCATTACAAGGCAGTCCTTGTTCTGGAACCCCCAGGGCAAGAGAGGCAGAGGAAGACCAAGAAGTACATGGAGAAGAGAGTTGGAAACAGAGGTGAAAATGATGAGGAGAACATGGAAAGAACTTGAGATGATGGCACGGGACAGGAGGACTTGGCACGTGTTTGTTGAAGGCCTATGCTCCTTTGGGAGTGGAGGGTTATGAATGAATGAACAGTAGGAATCCTAGATGCCACAGACATGTGGTTTTATAGGAGAATGTTAAAAATACAATGGACAGCTGCAAGGTCGGATTAAGAACTCCGGAGGCCCTAGGCTATAAAGATATTTTGGGGGCCTTCTCCAATCTTCTAAAAGGTAAAACTAGAAAAAATCTAATGAATTTCAGATAAATGTTTTTATTAAAAAATATATTTTTTTTTTTAAAGTGTTCATTACAGCCCCTAGATTTTGTTAAAAGGTGATGGGGCCCCTTATATAATTAAAAAAATGACAAAAGCAGGGGTGGAAGTAACTAATAAACTAACTGTTGTGCAGATACTATTACCCTGCATGCACGAGCGTAATATCGTGCACATGCCGTTGCTGTACAGCTTTGTGGATTATATATATTTTTGTGCAGGGTCCTGTAAGCCTGGGGCCCTAGATCCGTGTCTAGTGGGCCTAATGAATAATCAGACGCTGGACAGCTGAAAAAGAGTGATGAGGATGGCCTGGAAGATGCCAGTGTACACAAGGAAGTGTATTACTCAAGTCAGAAGGAAGCAATCCCCTTTCTGTGGACATGTTACGAGAAGATGAAAGCTGGAAAATATCACAACAGGAAAGACTGAAGGAAAAAAGAGATAAAGGATGACAAAGAGAAAATATATACTGGACAGTGTGACATCAAGGCATGGAATCAAGTCAACAACAGGAAGTGATAAACATTACTGGAGACAGGAAATTGTGGAGGGACAAGGCTGCTTACACCGCCAGGAGGCACGGTACTTGAAGAAGTAGGAATTATGTTTCTAGAATTAGCAAGTGCCACTTACCAACTTTGTAAGATGAAAATTCCACCCTGGCAAGGTCTTGTCCCTCTAAAAAAATTCTTCAAAAAAAAAAAAATAAATAAAAACAGGAAAAATTAATAATTCAAATAAACAATGCAAATCATACTAAAAACAGTGACAATGAAAAAATAAAGCAGGGATAGTCAATCAAAGAAACAGCACTAAAACTATTTCTACATATTCATATTATATATACTTTTATCCTGAAAATAAAAATACCGGCTGTTTTATCATCTTTATTACTCCTCACCTCCCAAATGAGTTAACGTCTTCAACAAATTCATGCTAAGCCATTCTTATTTCTCAGAGATAAAAGTACGAATACAAAAAGACAAATGTCACAGGACAGGAGGGATTGGCATGTTTTTGCCCAACCTCTGCTCCATCATCATCATCATCAGCTGCCATCTCCACAACAAAGGTCGGCTGCCATGGATCTCCAACGACTTCTGTCGCTTGTCTTGATGGTGCACTCTGATAGACTCTTTCCTACCCATCTCTTGATGTTATCTTACCACTTATAGCGCTGTCTTCCTCTTGCATATTTGCCTTTAACTCCGTTCTCTATTATAATCCTCAGCAAGGTGTTATCTCTTTTTAAATAGCCAAAATATGTTAGCTGTCTGTGATCTCCTTCCTTAACTCTTTCAGGACGTAGGGGTTTTCCCATGTTTTACGCAAGGAATTTTTTGCGACTCAGATTTTTCATATAGTGTTACCATGTAAGTGTCAGTTATTTCAAAGTTTTTAACAAATATAGTCATGTTATATATATTTAAAAAGGAAAATGGATGAGGATTCTGAATATGTTCAGTTTATAATAAAAAAAAATTTTTTATGAGTATAAAATAGTTGGAGACTGGGAAAATAAATTTGACAAAAAAATAAAAAAAATAAAAACATATCAGAATTACCCACTCAAGATAGCTAATGCATCATTTATGTTATCCAAGATACAAATATTTGTAAACTACATTCATTTTGGAAATAAAATACATATGGCTCAAGTTTATACTCTAACTACTTTTCAATTGGCTTCAAGAAAAGGAAAGACACTCTTTTGTCACAAATTTTCTTCGGCACAGGTTTTTCATATACTATTACCATATAAGTGTCAGTTATTTCAAAGTTTTTAACAAATATAGTCATGTTATATATATTTAAAAAGGAAAATGGATGAGGATTCTGAATATGTTCAGTTTATAATTTAAAAAAAATTTTTATGAGTATAAAGTAGTTTGAGACTGGGAAGATAAATTTTACAAACAAAAAAAAAATAAATAAAAACATCAGAATTACCCACTCAAGATAGCTAATGCATCATTTATGTTATCCAAGATACAAATATTTGTAAACTACATTCATTTTGGAAATAAAATACATATGGCTCAAGTTTATACTCTAACTACTTTTCAATTGGCTTCAAGAAAAGGAAAGACACTCTTTTGTCACAAATTTTCTGCGGCACAGGTTTTTCATATACTATTACCATATAAATGTCAGTTATTTCAAAGTTTTTAACAAATATAGTCATGTTATATATATTTAAAAAGGAAAATGGATGAGGATTCTGAATATGTTCAGTTTATAATTTTAAAAATTTTTTTATGAGTATAAAGTAGTTTGAGACTGGGAAAATAAATTTGACCAAAAAAAAAAAAAATATCAGAATTACCCACTCAAGATAGCTAATGCATCATTTATGTTATCCAAGATACAAATATTTGTAAACTACATTCATTTTGGAAATAAAATACATATGGTTCAAGTTTATACTCTAACTACTTTTCAATTGGCTTCAAGAAAAGGAAAGACACTCTTTTGTCACAAATTTTCTGCGGCACAGGTTTTGAATATAGTGTTACCATGTAAGAGTCAGTTATTTCAAAGTTTTTAACTGAATATAGTCATGTTATAGATATTTAAAAAGGAAAATGAATGAAGATTGTGAAAATTTTTATGAATATAAAGTAGTTAAAGACGAGACAGAAAAATATTTTACTAAACAAAAAACAAAACAAACATATCAGACTTACCAATTGAAGCTAATCCACCATCCAATATAGAAATCACTGTAAACTATATCCATTTTGGAAATAAACCACACATCAAGTTTATACTCTAACTACTTTCCATGTATGCTTCTGTACTTCAATTTCTGCAAAGCAGTTTATGATTTTTAAAATTTCCTCCCTTACATCTGATGATACAAGGCTTTCAAAACACTGGATCGGGTTAGATGATTCATTTAGGCCTAAATTTGCGGACACACCCACTGCTCTTCCGTCTTTAGGTTGAAATCTAAAGCTATTCGTTGTTAGTTCTATATTTCTGACACACTCTTGTTTTCATCTTTCCCCTTCTTGTAAAACTAAATTAGGTCCTACTGGGTCTGATGTTGAAGAATCAAAGTTAGGTGATAGAACCACGCCCACTCTTTCTAACATAATAGGCCTACCTTCATTCTCTGAATCGACATCACTGAAAGACGAATTATTTATCGAATTAGCACTAAAATCACTACTGCTATAGCCGTCCTCATCTTCGCTGAAATTTTCTAGCAAACTAAGGGCCTGCTGAGCACTTAAACGAGCAGGTCGCTTTCGAGAAGATGAATTAGATGCCATCGAAAATATGTATCGAAAATAGGTAACCCAAATTTCGTAAAAAAAACACGAGGAGGCAATCGGAATCGTTTTGAATTTAATAGAAAGATTGACGCTATAACTCTCCCGCTTTTGAAATCATAATAAAATTGGGTATACTTCCGCTTCCCAGTCATCGAAAACTTCTAACTGGGATGAAACGAAACAAAAACTTAGTTCAAACCCATGAGCCAAGATAACTGGCCTCCCGTCTTTAGAAGCTAGAAAAATCATCCAATATAACTGGCTCGTCGTCCTGTAAGAGTTAATTCTCTTTTTATTCCTAGGATTTCTATGACCCATTTTGTTTTTCTCTTTCCATGAAATGCACCCCATTCTTCTAAATATCCACATCTCAAGAGTCTCACTTCTTTTTTTCCACTAGCTTGTTCATTGTCCATGTTTCTACACAATACAGTATTGAAGAATATATATATATATATATATATATATATATAAAACATTTGATGATTCTCAGTTTTAATTTGTGAGTTAACTGTTTAGATGTCAGTATTTGTCTCATGTTGCTGAATGTAGCTTTAGCCATTCCTATTATTCCTATAAAAAAGGTAGTACTATAGCAGATGCTGTCGTAGGGAAGTGAAGTGTCAGAGACTTCATTATACTAGGTCCAGCATCGAGAGATGGGGTGACTAGTCCTTTTCCTCACTGCCTTTTCCTTCCCTAACTCAAGTGCAAAGTCAGGTACCCATTTACAGCTAGATACTGAAGCGTGTTGATACCTTGAGTCAAACCCGGCACCTATTATTCCTATATCAGAGAGGAAAAGGTTCTGGAAACAGTTATGATTATCTGTCATTATTGAGTTACTTCCCTTGAACTCCGCGGATAAATACATTTTTACTGCGATTTATTCGTTGTTTGGGTAATAATAGATTGTTCTTGCTTCAGAATATCTATGGCCTGAATTTATGTGTATTGTTTGTCTGAGTAGGACAAGTCTGTCTTATATCTGTATATCTTTACATATCTAGGTCGAACTATATGTTCTGTTGTCTCTAGAGAGGTCAAAGGCTATTCGGCGGATGTGTCGCTTGAGTGGGGTGATTTGGCTTCGTCCTGATAGGGAATGTGTGTGTTTTGCTATGTCGGCTTGATGCCTTGAAAAAGTGATCTCAGTGGTTTTGGGGAAAGTGATAGTCGTCTAGACCTATCGTGTATGCTTTACCCCAGTGTTTATTCATCTTGCCAAGGAATGGCAGTTTCATATTCCCTCTACCAAGGTAATCAAAGATACTCTTATGAACTCTCGATCGAAGCCACCATTGTCGATAATTACGATTTGAATGTTTAAGAGAATATATTTGACTCGATGAAAAACGACTTCGATTCCTAGCAGCACTATATTCTGTAGAATGCAGTCTATTGTTCATGACCAAATCTACAGAGCAACGAAATGTTGTATGAATGACTAACTTTAGAACAGATTCATTATCTGTATTCAAACGTGAGTGACAGTTCACGAGTGGAGCCATCTTGGAACCAAAACATGTAGGACTTTCAAGAAGAGAAAAGGGATGCCCGTATTATCGCTTGATCAGTCCAGAGATCACTGCTACACATGAGAACCCATTGTTAGTGGTTCAATATTATTATATGGAAAAATATGTGCTGAACATTATGTTGAAGAATCGTTGCTAAACGAGATTAGGTTTAGAAGTCATCTGAAATATTGTTTACAAGCTGACGTGCTCAGTCAGTGACGTCAGATGATATATGTATGGGCGATACTGAGTGCTTGGCTATTGACAGTCCATTATACCATTATTCTACATGAGTGCCCATGTAACATTGCAAGACCATTTGTCCACTGTACTATGATGTATTATGGCAACCTGTGATTTGTCACTATCTGTGCTGTCGAGTGTGTACGTCCAATTAAACTTTAGAAAAGGTACACAGTCGTTGGTGTCGATGACTTCCGGTCATACATGAGTGTGAGAAGAGAACATTTGTCAACAACACGAACCCTTATCATCATTCGCACATTATACACTCCATCCATGTCTACACAACACTGCGTAGGTCAAGTTGACATTCCATACACTACAGTGGGGCAGGCAACACCATAGGGATCTTGTCAACTGATGATGATAGACGCCTGTCTTCCCGCCTAGGAGTGTTCTGGTGTACTTTATCAACATATATTATATCCAACTAAATATCAACTTTATCAACTGGTGGACCAGCTTTCTGGGTTTGACCTCGCAGAAATTCAGAAGTCAACAGATTACCGATACCAGACCGTTTCCTGTGGCTGATACGACACACTTGCAGTATTGGTTTGCTCTTTGTCAACGCTTCGTCACGTGACCTGTCAAGTGAATGCAGTATGTAGGTCAGCGTTGTTGACATTTTTTACATTAGACATTATAGAGTTTCACAGAACAGTTGGATCAATTCTTGTCAGTGTTAACAGAAAGACAGTATTTGTGAACTAAGAAGTCCTGGTTTCATCGATGGATCTTCTTGTTTGCCATATATGAACTTTAATATTTAAGGCCAGAATGTTTAATTGAATAAAGTGGCAGTTTGTTTGTTTTCATGAAAAATAACTTTGCCATTACTGTAAGACTGAGCCTATTTTGCAACACATACTATCATACACATAATTTATATATATTTATGTTTACATGTTATTTGTTTGTATAGTATGTTAGTTTCTATGTCAGCGGGTTGTGTTTAAGGTTGGGCGGCGTCCTCACAACAGAGTATCCCACGTCATAGAGGGTCCGTTGTGGGCGTTTTCTATAGGTGCAATTTTCTTGATTGAAAATTTGCTGCGACAACTGTTGCTTTTGTGTTAGCTGTGAAGTCTGTAATTATTGTTATTTTTGTAATATTTCTTTGTTCTTTAGTTTTGTTTTGATTTGTTTGTAATTTGTTGGTCTAACCTTTTCTATCTTTCAGTTCTATTCATAATTTATATTCATATATTGTGACGTCATTTGTGTTGTTATTCTTTGCAGATTCAGTGATTATCTTCATTGATTTCCCTATTTGATTTATTTTGATTTCTGCAAACGTTCTTGTATTGTCAGTCCTATTTGTACTTTATGTATTCTGTTGGTTGACATATGTTTTATATGGGTATATTTCATAAGACACAATTGCCTGTGCACTGCACTTGGATTATGGTATAGACCAGTACCTGATTATTATTACTATTATACAAGACCTTATTAAAGGCTTGTGACCCACAGATATTGGGATAGTATACTGATTAATCAGGTCATTGAGAACTTGGGGTATTATTATTGATTCAGGTGATTAGTATTATTGTTAGGCATCATGTCTACTCTAGATTATTTCATTACTCAAGGGAAAGCTCTTGATAAGACTGGTCAACAATTAGAACAATGGGCAGTTGCTCAATATGACAAAGCATTAGCTGCAGAAGAGAAAAGATTAGCTGCAGAAGAGAAAAGATTAGCTGCAGAAGAAAGAAAAGCTATGGCGGAAGAGAAAAGATTAGAAAAAGAAGCTGAGGCTGCTGCTGAACAAAAGAAATTGCAGATGCAGGTAGAGGAAAGGAGATTTGAAGCTGAACAAAAAAAATTGGAAAGAGAAGCTGCGGCTGAACAAAAAAGATTAGACAGTGAAGCTGAACAAAAAAGATTAGACAGTGAAGCTGAACAAAAAAGATTAGACAGGGAAGCTGAACAAAAAAAATTGGAAAGAGAAGCTGCGGCTGAACAAAAAAGATTAGACAGGGAGGCTGAACAAAAAAGATTAGATGCTGAAGAGAAAAAAGCAATAAGAGAACATGAATTTGAGTTGGAGAAATTGAGATTGACAAGTATGAGTAATGTTAATCAGGCATCTAGTGGTAATGGTAAACCTTCTACTTACAAGGTTAAGGTTCCACCGTTCAATCAGTCCAGTGACGATATTACATTCTGGCTGGATAGATTTGAACGTTCTTGTCGTACACATAATGTGGATAAATCACAATACGCTAATCAATTATCAGAAAACTTGAAAGGTGAATCTTTGACTAGATTATGCCTTGTAGGAGAAGCAGATAAGGATAATTATGATGTCATTAGGGCGGCTTTGATAAAAAAATATCAGCTAAGTGAGGAAGGCTATCGCCTTTTATTTAAGACGATGGTACCTGAGACGGGGGTAGAATTCTCAGAATTCACTGCAAAGGCACGTCTCACAGTTGATCGTTGGATTGAGCTTTCCAAAACAGAAAAAACGTATGAAGGACTTATGGATTTGTTGCTCAGAGATAAGATTATGTCATGTGTGAACAAACCTTTCCTTGAATTTATACATGAGCGTAAACCTAAATCTCTAAAAGAAATGGAAGAATATTGTTCCCAATATGTCACTGCACACCCCGACGTGACTTTTGGCAACACTAAGATTAAGGAGAGTATGCCAGTTGCTTCAGCAACACCATACAATCCCAATTATTCACACAGATTTCAGGGACCTCAAAACAGATTTGATAAAAAAAAAGGTAACCATAATAGTTATCAAAACCAAGGTAACCAATCATTTCAGGGTTCTTCTTCAAAGAACTGGAGACGACCTGATAGCTCTCGACACAGGGGTGGTCATAATTATAGGAATTTCCGTAGAGGAAGTAATTATAGAAACTATCAGGGTTATCCGTCTTGGAGTCAACAAGATCATAATTACAGAGATACTCATTATAATGAATATGATAATGGTAACCAAGGGTACTATGACTCAAACCCAAATAGGGGTTACAATAGAGGTAACAATAACTACAGAGGTGATAATAACCGAGGTAGATCTCAATACAAAAGACATAAACCACATTTTCAGGCAAACTCTGCACAACAAGAGTCCCATGAAGCCTATAAACAGAGTAAAGATAATAATGATGCTAGTAATATGGCATGTGCCGCTTTTGATTTTGGGAGAGCATCTCAGTGCCCCCAATGCAAAACGTTATTTGAGCCAACCACAGTGACTACTTTAAGCTGTGGCCATCCTCTTCCTGCTCTTCCAGCATCAGTCGCGCATGATGGAAGAGGGTCTCTTGTCTTACATAAGGGTTTAGTGAATAACAATCCAGTCTCTGTGCTATTTGATTCTGGATGCACCACAATTGGTGTTAGGCAGTCACTCGTAGATCCTTCCCGTGCCACTGGACAAGTAGTCAAATGTGTAACATTTGGCGGCACATTAGAGAAATACTCTACCGCTATCATTAGGATTGCTACTCCTTTCTTTACAGGAGATGTACACGCATGTCTTCTTCCGAATCCGATCGCTGACCTCATCATCGGTCGCATTCATGGAGTCAAGGAATGCACTCCGCAACAAATTTCCACGTGGGAAAGGCAAAACATGCAGATTGCTAACGCTGTAGTCACTAGAGCTCAGGCTCTTAATGTGCCTCAAACTTCACCTACTGAAGATAATGAAGTGCATAACCAAGATAATCCCTTGGTAATTTCTCGTGACTCGTTTATAAAACAGCAAGAAGATGATCCCACTCTGAAGAAATTCTTCATTCTTGCAACTAAAGGTGATCCGAATAAGGACACAAGTCGTAAATCGTGGATTACAAAGAAGAATGGCGTACTTGTACGTATGGTTCAAGACTCCATTACGTCAAGTCATTCTCAAATCCTGGTTCCCAAGAATTTGAGAGTTAAATTTTTGCAGCACGCTCACGACTCTCAGTGTGCTGGACACATGGGTTTTTCCCGTACTAAGTCAAGAGTCCTTGCGGCTTTCTTTTGGCCATTGGTAAACAAGGACATACGGATTTATTGTCGATCTTGTAAAGTATGTCAGGAAGTTAAATCCAAAGGTCCACGGCATGCTGCACCCATTCAGGCGGCAGACATTCCTATTCGGCCGTTTCAAAAAATGGCCATAGACATTATTGGTCCATTTAAGATCAAGTCTGCCAGAGGACATCAGTTTATCTTGACGTGTGTTGATATGTGCACACGTTGGCCAGAGGCTATTCCTCTGAAGAGCATTACTACTGCTGATATTGCAGATGCTCTTTGGCTTATATTTTCTCGTCTGGGGTTCCCCGGAGAGATATTGTCAGACCATGGCACCCAACTAATATCAGATACCATGTCTCAAGTAATGTCTACCCTGCAGATAGATAGATCTTTAAGTAGTATCTACCATCCAATGTCTAATGGTATGGTCGAACGCCTTAATAGAACACTTAAAAAACTTACTGGGGAAGATAACTGAGGATCATCCTCAAGACTGGGACAGAGTTTTACCTGCGGCCCTCTTCGCTTACAGAGAGGTACCCAATGAACATACGGGATTTTCTCCCTTTGAACTCGTCTTTGGCGCGCGTCCGCGTGGCCCTATGTCGTTGCTTCACGATCTCATAACATCTGACAATATTGACGATGACACAAAGTCATCCTACGAATATGTCATCGCGTTGAGACAAAAGATTATCGAAGCATGCAAATTAGCAACTTCTTCTTCTGAATTTGCGAAACAGAAGGCAAGGCAATTTGCCAATAAGAAGAGATGCTTACGACAACTTTGTCCTGGTGACAAAGCATTTGTATTACTACCTTGTAGGGAAAACAGATTGCTTATTTCTTGGAAAGGTCCGTACGATATAATATCGAAAATTTCCGATGTCGACTATATTGTCGATATTGATGGGAAGCATAAAAACCTTCCACATCAATATGCTTACTGAATTCCATGAACGTCCGGATTATTTGCAACCCATTTTCCAAGCAACGGACAATTCTCCAGTACCACATGGTCATTACTCATCACTGTCCGTGATACAGGATGAGGAAACAAGTTTTTCAGATGTAAATCTTCTCTTCCAATGATCCCACTTCATTCCAGTGAATCATGGAAGAACGTTACTGTCTCTCCTGATTTGTCTCTAGGAGAACAGCGACAAGTTTCAACTATGTTGCAAACATTTCAGGATGTACTCACTGACATCCCTGGACAAACTAATGTCATTCAACATGACATTGTGCTAACTGACCATACTCCTATTAGGGTTAGACCTTATCCTATACCTATACATTTCCAAGCACAGGTCGAGAAAGAGTTGGATGTGATGATAGATTTGAAAATAATCGAACCATCCACCTCTGCGTATTCTTCGCCGATGGTTATTGTGCGTAAAAAAGACAATAACATACGTCTTTGCGTTGACTATCGAAAATTGAATCAAGTAACGAAGTTCGATGCCGAACCTATGCCTTTACTGGAAGAGCTACTTACTCGACTCTCCAAATCTCATTTTTTTCACTAAACTTGATTTGTCTAAGGGATATTGGCAAGTTCCTTTATCTGAACGCGCCAAACCTCTCACGGCTTTTTCAACACCTAGAGGTTTGTTCCAATGGAATTTTATGCCTTTCGGTCTTATGAACGCACCAGCTACGTTCGTACGCATGATGCGCCGAATCCTATCTTATCGGTCAGATGTCATTGCATATCTAGACGACATCTGTCTTTTCAGCGATACTTGGGAAGATCACTATTCAGGGTTAGATGAATTGCTGTCTACTTTGCGTGAGCACAACCTGACAGCGAAACCCTCTAAAGCCTATATTGGTTTTAGCGAAATTTCTTTCCTAGGCCACCGAGTTGGTCATGGTTTCCTAAAGACAGAGGACCATAATACTAGTAAGATACTTAACATCTCAATCCCTAAGACTAAAAAACAGGTGAGAAGTCTGTTAGGTCTTATTCAATTTTATGGCAGATTCATTCAGAATCTATCCTCTATCATGGCACCTCTCTCAACACTTCTAAAGAAAGGTTCGCCTAATGTGGTCCACTGGTCTCAGGAATGCCAATGCTCTCTGGATAAGATTAAAACACTGTTTTCAACACCACCTATTTTAGTGCTACCCACTAAAGATAAGACATTCGTTCTTCGTAGTGACGCTTCATCCACTGGGATTGGAGCGGCACTAATGCAAGAGTACTCTGGAACTCTGCATCCTGTAATGTATATTTCCAGAAAACTTAATGCGGCAGAAAGGAATTATTCGGTTTTAGACCGTGAGCTATTAGCTATGGTTTGGTCGATCCTCAAACTACAGAGATTCCTTCTAGGCGCACATTTCATAGTAGAAACAGACCAAAAAGCTCTTACTGCTATACAGAGTAAGAATTTGAAGAGCTCGAGGTCTACTCGATATGCAATTGCTCTTCAACCTTTTCATTTCTCTGTGCGAGCTATTCGGGGATCAGATAATGTGATGGCAGACATTCTGTCAAGATGCCCACATGATTCCACATAACTATTAGGGCTTAGACTTCTTGATATGTCTAGTTCTATAGTAGTTCCTTTTCTATATCATGATAGATACACATTTGTAATTTAATAATATAATGATTGTATCACTACATAGCGGTTCATGTATGTTTATTCACCGCTGTGCTTTGATGATTTTTACTTCATAAATCATAAATTTAAGATATCTAATACGTAGTGATGATATGAATTTTTTAGGCATTGTGTAATTGCCAGAATTGTATTATACTTTGATGACACCTTCCTGGAAAAATATACTTGTAGAGAAATAATTTCTCTCAGTTTATGAGACACATTCTCACCAGTCGCTCCATAAGTCGACTTAGCCTCATATTAGGCGTTATAGGTATTCCTGATATTTTCATCTGCGCATTATTCATGCGTTGTGAGCCTATTGTACGTTGCTCCTAGATGTATTTCAAAAAAAAAAAAATGTTCCATTTTTTTTTTTTCCCGGGAGGTGTGGTAAGACTGTTACGTGCAGTCTTTGATATCTTACAATATTATACATAGGTAATTTTTTAGTGCTTAAGGGAAAGTCATTATTGAGTTACTTCCCTTGAACTCTGCGGATAAATACATTTTACTGCGATTTATTCGTTGTTTGGGTAATAATAGATTGTTCTTGCTTCAGAATATCTATGGCCTGAATTTATGTGTATTGTTTGTCTGAGTAGGACAAGTCTGTCTTATATCTGTATATCTTTACATATCTAGGTCGAACTATATGTTCTGTTGTCTCTAGAGAGGTCAAAGGCTATTCGGCGGATGTGTCGCTTGAGTGGGGTGATTTGGCTTCGTCCTGATAGGGAATGTGTGTGTTTTTGCTATGTCGGCTTGATGCCTTGAAAAAGTGATCTCAGTGGTTTTGGGGAAAGTGATAGTCGTCTAGACCTATCGTGTATGCTTTACCCCAGTGTTTATTCATCTTGCCAAGGAATGGCAGTTTCATATTCCCTCTACCAAGGTAATCAAAGATACTCTTATGAACTCTCGATCGAAGCCACCATTGTCGATAATTACGATTTGAATGTTTAAGAGAATATATTTGACTCGATGAAAAACGACTTCGATTCCTAGCAGCACTATATTCTGTAGAATGCAGTCTATTGTTCATGACCAAATCTACAGAGCAACGAAATGTTGTATGAATGACTAACTTTAGAACAGATTCATTATCTGTATTCAAACGTGAGTGACAGTTCACGAGTGGAGCCATCTTGGAACCAAAACATGTAGGACTTTCAAGAAGAGAAAAGGGATGCCCGTATTATCGCTTGATCAGTCCAGAGATCACTGCTACACATGAGAACCCATTGTTAGTGGTTCAATATTATTATATGGAAAAATATGTGCTGAACATTATGTTGAAGAATCGTTGCTAAACGAGATTAGGTTTAGAAGTCATCTGAAATATTGTTTACAAGCTGACGTGCTCAGTCAGTGACGTCAGATGATATATGTATGGGCGATACTGAGTGCTTGGCTATTGACAGTCCATTATACCATTATTCTACATGAGTGCCCATGTAACATTGCAAGACCATTTGTCCACTGTACTATGAGGTATTATGGCAACCTGTGATTTGTCACTATCTGTGCTGTCGAGTGTGTACGTCCAATTAAACTTTAGAAAAGGTACACAGTCGTTGGTGTCGATGACTTCCGGTCATACATGAGTGTGAGAAGAGAACATTTGTCAACAACACGAACCCTTATCATCATTCGCACATTATACACTCCATCCATGTCTACACAACACTGCGTAGGTCAAGTTGACATTCCATACACTACAGTGGGGCAGGCAACACCATAGGGATCTTGTCAACTGATGATGATAGACGCCTGTCTTCCCGCCTAGGAGTGTTCTGGTGTACTTTATCAACATATATTATATCCAACTAAATATCAACATTATCAACCACATATAACAAGGACATCTCCCAAAGCTACATTAGAACCTAAGATAAAAGATAAAAATACAAATGCAGATAAAAGAAGTTTATTTAATACAGCATTCATTCATTCACTACAATTCAGCTTCCAAAGGAACATAAATCTTTAATAAATTCATAGCAAGTCCTCCAGTCTTGTGATATCTGCTCAAGGTATTTCTGCATCTTCTTTATCGCTTTCATGGCATTCTCCAGTTCTCTTCTCCATATGTTTTTTTTTTTTTGTCTCCCTAACTCTCTTACTCCAGGGATTCCAGAACAAAAACTGCCTTGTACTACTATCAACAGGTTTCTTCCTGATTTTGCATCCCATCCATTTCCAGTGTCGTCTTCTCATCTCCTGTTTGGTTCTTGTCATCAGTTCCACACTGGTGATTTTGTTGAAACATCTTAATCCTTCTATTGTACGCAAGCACCCATTTATGAAAGTATGTAACTTCTTGATTTATAATTTTTATTCTCCATGCTTCAGAGCCATACTATAGGATTGACTTGATATTTCAGTTGGAAGATTCTGATTTTTGTGTTGGTCTTGATTTCTTTTCATTTCCATATATTTTCCAATGCACGTCAGACTTATAGTCTCCCATTTCTGTTGCTACATGTGCAGTCTTTCCTTGCTCATTTAGCATACAACATTCCAGGTGCCAAACTTGGAGATTAGCCTAGAATAAAAATGTTAGCAGTCAACCTCTTTTTGACTGTCTGTGTGCCTTTTCGTGAGCCTCTTTCAGAGAGGACCTTCTTCCATTTTGGATAACCAAGATAAATTTAAACTATTTAATATAGCAAATGAATAAATTAATACACTGTAAAGTAGATCCAACATAACGTGGATGGTTGTCCAAACTTTGGCACAGAGTTATAAGTGAGTCTGTGTTGTATTGAATTTCATATTTTGAAATAAATTTATCATCTTTTGATAGAAATCAGCACTTGAAGGATGTCTAGCATAAGTAAATACAACTATCATCGCACATGAACAAACAAAATGAAGTAAAAGATACATTAATCATGTGCGTATTTTATTCTGGATGCTAAAAATAAAGATTTCGCTTAAATGTTTTGTGTTTTTATTGCTAAACTCATGAATCTTTCAAATCTGAAGCACATGAGATGGGGGCAATCTGCAAAACTGGGATCCAACCTCTGACTGAGGCATAAGTGATCCTCGTTATATTGGATCCACACGTACTTGACAGAAATACTTGATGTTTGATGCAACTTTTAAAGCTTCTTCTTCTTCTTCTTCCTCGTTCGCCCTGAAAAGGACGGTGGTTGCGTTGTGTCTGTTTGCGCCTAAGCTGTGATATCTGCACCTTTCGGTCGACACATCCGACTTCTGCACGGCATTTTTTATGGACCGGGTTTGCCTTCCCATTTCGATCCGCACTCGCTCAGCCAGACTGCACTGCTGCAGACTGTTTCCAGGACCACCACGTGGAGGTGGAGTGCGGTCTTGACCAGCTCTGATTTGCTGGTCCTGACGCAGGCAGTCAAGCTGTGAGTCGCTGACTGCATTCACTATTGCTGCATCTTTGGGTCCCAACTTTTAAAGCAAATGATGTTAATGTTTAAAGGCAATAAATAAATGACCTGTTTTACTCCAAAGGCAGCATGGTCCACTGCTACAGTCAGCCCATCTGCAGAAACCCTGTGACAAAGCACTTCAGTTGCGCTTTTCATGGTGGTTTCAGCAGTAATTTATTTTACACCATAAGGTTGCTAGCTATCTTTCTTTTCCTCAGAGACACCCCAAAAATTACCTAGGTTATTAATTCTTAGTCGTCATCATCATCATACATCATCATCATCACATACCTTCAGCTCGTCATGGATGATAAGGTCTTCAACAATTTCATGCCATGCCCCAAACACTTTAATCCCCTATGGCAGTGTTTGCTAGGGACTACCTTTATCTACCTCCCTTACCCTTGGGATTTCAGAAAAATGACCGTCTTGTAATGCTATCAACAGTTATTCTGAATGTTTGTCCTATCCATCGCCATAATCTTCTCCTCACCTCCTGTCCAATGGGCATTTGTCTGGTTCTTTCCATCAGTTCAACATTAGTGATCTTATTTTTTCCATCAATTCAACATTAGTGATCTTATTTTTTCCATCAATTCAACATTAGTGATCTTATTTTTTCCATCAATTCAACATTAGTGATCTTATTTTTTCCATCAGTTCAACATTAGTGATCTTATTTTTTCCATCAATTCAACATTAGTGATCTTATTTTTTCCATCGGTTCAACATTAGTGATCTTATTTTTTCCATCAGTTCAACATTAGTGATCTTATTTTTTCCATCAGTTCAACATTAGTGATCTTATTTTTTCCATCAGTTCAACATTAGTGATCTTATTTTTTCCATCAATTCAACATTAGTGATCTTATTTTTTCCATCAGTTCAACATTAGTGATCTTATTTTTTCCATCAATTCAACATTAGTGATCTTATTTTTTCCATCAATTCAACATTAGTGATCTTATTTTTTCCATCAGTTCAACATTAGTGATCTTATTTTTTCCATCAGTTCAACATTAGTGATCTTATTTTTTCCATCAGTTCAGCATTAGTGATCTTGTCATACCACTTCAACCCTTCTATCCAACACAAGCACTCATTTATGAAAGTCTGTATCCTTCTGGTTGTCATTTTTGTTGCTCCACATGGACACAGGGGCATGGACAATCACACAAATTGTTACTGTTAAACAGAATAGACATCCCTGCACTCCAGGCAAACCTATAGGTGCTCAGTCTCCCTCAGCATATTTCGAAGGGTATGAATGTTAACTGTTCCTGCTGCACGATGGTTGTATACATGACAGATGTATCCTCTCATTCGTCCATCCCTGCTAGCATTACATTCTATGCTAAATTCTAGCAATCTTAGCTTTGTTGATTTATCTATTGCAGTGTTGTTTTCTAACAGGCCATCATTAATTGTCCTCAGTATCTCTCCCTTATCCATATCCAGTGGAGGCTAATCTGTCAGCTCTCTCATTACTGCGTATCCTTGCATGACTAGAACAGTAAATCCAGACCAGTTCCTGAAGACTCGAAAAGACTGAGACAGAAATTAAATAAAAGATTATTTTATTCCACAAATAAAATAAAATAAATAAAGATAACACAATCATACCACTTCCCGATTCAGAATTGCCAGTAATGACATCAGCACCGACCAGTCCACCGAGACCCAGCACTGATACGACAACACCAACATAATGAATCACATTGTAATGTGACCGCAGGAAAATACGTGAGAGGATTAAAACTGCAGCAATGCTAAAACAGTCCAGGATCTAGAATATAGATAAAGACAGGACTATATACCTACATGCTGCAAAAGCTAGTAACTGTTAGTCTTAAATGAATCAATCAATCATTACTATTTAGCTCTCCAAGGAACATAGGCCATCACCAAAAACATGCCAAGTCCTCCTGGTGCAAGTCATCAGGTCAAGGTCATTTTATGTCTTTCTCATCATTTTGTTGTTGGTCTCTAGCTCTCTTCTCCAATTTTTCTTTGATCTGCTTCTACATCTCTGGGGGATTATAGAACAAGGGCTGCCTTGTAATGCTATCAACAGGTCTCCTCAATGTGTGTCCTATCCATCACCACCTTCTTCTTCTCATGTCTTGTTCCATTGGTATTTGTCTGGTTCTTATCATCAGTTCCACACTGCTGACCTTGTTGCACCATTTCACCCATTCTACTCTGCGCAAGCACCCATATAATATGAAAGTCTGTAACTTCCGGCTTGTTGTGTTTGTTGTTCTCCATGCTTCAGAGCCATACAAAACTGGGCAAATTTCAACAAGCTTCAACGTCTTTTATTTGCGTTTGAAGGGAATTTTTCACATTTATCTTCATCTTTAATCGTGTTTTGTCGTATCGCCATAATAGCCGAAAACACACAGGATATGTTACTAATATGTGAACAGTGAACAAACTGTGTGATCAACCATAACTTTCTTACTTTTTTCTGTGTTTCTAAATGGATTACCTGTACAAAGAGAGCAGTGAAACTGTATTGTGATAACAATTTATGTTACAAGCCTTACGTAAGTCGAAGATTTTTGTTCAAAATTTCAAGTTATCTTTTTTTCCATGTACATGTTATCTGTTATAACATAAACATAACATAAAATTAGCTAGAAAGGCATATGGATTTATATTGTTCACCCAATGCACTTTAATTTGATATATAATATGTTATACTTAACTCATGATTAGACACACATTGTCAGTTAACGTAAATTATGTATGTGTAAATTTTTGGGGCTTAAAAATAATTCCGTCCACAGCTTCTTCTTCTTCTTCTTTCGTTCGCTTGAAATATATTGTCTATATCTGCAATGTTGTTTCTTGTATAAACTTCACTGTCTTTTGTAGTTCATACAGGGGTCCATATAGTTTTGCTTCTCCACAGCTGAAAATAATTACGTACTGAATCAGTTAACCTTGATGATTCGTCTATTGCAGTGTCATTCTCTAACAGGGGATCATTAATTGTTTTCATTATCTCTCCTTTATCCATATCCAGTGTCCCCATTGTGGGTGCTCTTGATGCTGGTCTGTCAGCTCTCTCATTACCGTTTACCCCTGCATGACCAGGACAGTAGATCCACACCAGTTCCTGCAGACTCAAAGCTTCTATGAATATTTTCCTTTCATGCCCTAGTCAACCATTTTGAACTTTTCGAAGCATGACCTGAGAGTCTGACACTATGACTGCCTTTGTGAAGTTTCAGTCAGCCAGCTTAAGGCTGCAGTAGCTGCTGCTGCAACCGTTCTCTGGAAGTTGTTATCTTGTAAGTCCCGCCATGATCAGCGATGATTCTGCCCTTTACACTAGCAGAGAAGCCTCAACCTGATATCTCACCGAAGATCACAGACCCATCAGTTTACACAATGAGGAGATGAAGAAAAAGTAGGCCTACTACCCCCTCAGAGACATGTCATACAAGGTGACTGAATATGTGGGTGTGGAAGAAGCTGGCAACCATATTATATTAAACTATTGCCACAGAAACTACCACTGTAGGAGCACGTGAATGCTCGGTGCAGGCTTTCCACAAGGGGATCATTTACAGTGGTGGCTCCATGCCCTATAAGAGCGCAAAGGAAAATGATGATGAACAATATCTCATCTAAATCACAGTACAGTATACATATTCTCATGACCTCTTGATGTAGATTTCCAAATTTAGAACCTAGGAACCACCTTCCAAGTAACCAATTAAATATGAGCATTAATTGTGTAGTTCCCAGGGGTCTCTGAAGGAGGAAAATAAAAAATAGGACTTCTTGTTCCCTCAGGCATTCCCAGTGATGACTAATATGAGGCTGTACTAGGGGCTGTTGTTCTCCATGTAATGCAGAAATGTAACTCCTATTTTTTCCAAGGACTAGAGTGGTAGTCTTCTTCTACATGACTAGAGTGGTAGCTGCCACTGTACCATTCCTGGAAAAGCTCTGTGAAGATAGAAATAACCTCAAGCTGACCACTGACTTCTGCGAACATATTCAAGTTGATGTCTGAGAGTGTACGAAGAAGAAGAAGAAATTGTCATAAAATGTATTAATACTATTTGACATATTTCTGTTTGTTTTACTATCGCTCCTCTATTTAAAAAATGTTTTAACATAAGTCTAGCACAAACCTGAACACTCGTGACTGTAGTGTACTGGTAGGCCTTCACAACCAAGTAGTTTGCCTCAACATCTATCAATCCTATCAGAGCATACTTCAAGCCATCAAATGATTTCAGAATATTGAACAGATTTCTTTCTCCTTGTTTGTATGCCAGCTGGGTCGTAAACACCAAACAAAGGACACAGTACATGCCAAAACTCTGGGCTGGAAAGAAAGGAATTTTTATGATAAAAATCTGTCCATTCCATTGCCAGATTTTCTGTCTTAAAAGTTTAATTGAAAACTTAACAATATATAAGGTCACATTCATAACATACACTAATAACATCACTTGTGGTGTGAACATTTTTATTTCTCATTGTATACGTCAAAATCGAATTTAGCTGACTCTGATAAACCAACTCTGCAGTCTGGATTTTGCTGATGACCTGGTTCTTCTGTCCCATAACCGTAACCAGATGCACGATGAAATGAAAATACCTGATGAGAGGTCACAGCAATCGGGTTTGAAAATACGTTGATAAAAGACAAAGATAAGAATAAATGCAGCAAATGATAACATAATGTTCTTGAAGAAACACCCCTACAAGATGTAGAATGATATGTATATCTTGGCATAAATACAGAATATCCCAGGGGTCTCTGAGGAGACAAAGAAGTAATAATAGTACTGTTAATTCAGGGTATGTTGTAAGAGGTGACCAAAACAAAGTGCTGCAGAAACCAACACTGAAAGGGTAAATGAATGCTGTAATAGAACCAGGTGATGTGGTGGCTATGCTCCATTAGGAGCAAAAAGGGGTAAAAGAAAGAAATATAGATGAAGTTAGAGGAACAGACGATGTTGTAAAATAATAATACAGAAAGCAATAGGATCTTTCATTGCACTGTGAAATATGTGGAAATCAAATGAAACCAAACCCAACATAATCATCAGAATCTTCAACTCAAATGTCAAGTCAGTCCTATTGTATGGCTCTGAAGCATGGAGAACAACAAAACAACAACAAAGAAGCTACAGACTTTCATAAATGGGTGACTGTATTGAGTAGAAGGATTGAAATGGTATGACAAGTTTGCCAGTGTGATACTAATGACAAGAACCAGACAAGTGCCAGGGGAATAAGAGATAAGAAGAAAGCACTGGTGATGGATAGGACACATACATTGAGGAAACCTGCTGTAAGCATTACCAGGCAGTCCTTGTTCTGGAATCCCCAGAGTATGAGAGGTATAAGGAGACCACAAAATAAATGGAAAGAAACTGGAGACAAAAATGAAAGGAATGATGAAAACATGCAAAGGCCTTGAGCTGGTGGTGGGGTAGAAGGACCTGGCATGAGTTTGCAGAAGGCCTATGCTCCTTAGAGAGCTGGAGGGGAAATGCATGAACCATGAATCAACAACCACTACAGCACACCTGAAAGCACTCAGGAACTATTCTGACTTTCACTACACTCTACATTTCTTGTAACATCTTCACTCTGTAAATTCAAACACATAACTTAAGTCCAGCAACAGCTCTTTATTTTGACCAATAACTTGGTGGTGTCTTGTAGGACAGCAACAAACTGTCTCCACTTTGTTCGGTAGACAGCCATCCTTTGTGTGGTGCCCCAGCTCTGGTTCATGCTGAGCATCTCAGCCTCCACAGTTCTCCACCAGGTAGCTTTTGGCTGTCTTTGCTTTCGCTTTCCTTCTGCAGTCCATAGTATGTCAGTTCTGGTGATGGTGTCAGGGTCTCTTCTAAGGATGTGGCCAACCCAATTCCACGTCTACCTGCAATGATAGTGCACATGTCTTCTTGGTGGTTCCAAGTTAGCAGTTCTTTGTTGCTGATGGTGTTCGGCTAGAAAATTCAAAGAATTTTCCTTAGGCAGGTTGTGTGGAAAGATGACAATTTGGATATTTCCATTTCTGTTATTCTCCAGTATTCTGCACCGTACAGAGGTATAGATTTATGCAGCTCTTATATATTTTTAATTTAATGTCTGTACTGTACTGGGTGGATTTCCAGATGTTGTTTAGGTTGGCGAAGGCTATTCTGGCTTTATTTATTTGGCTACTGATGTCTTTGTTTATTCCACCATCTTGTGTTACTATGGTTCCTAAATATGTAAATGTGTTTGTATTTTCTAGCTCTTGGTCCCGTATTTTTATGGTGCAGGATTTCTTACATTTAGTGTCACGACTTCTGTCTTCTTGAGATTAATGTTTAGTCCCACCTGTTGGCTATGTTTATTCAGTCTGTCTATTTTTTCTTGGATGTGCTGATGTGAGTAAATGAATAGTGCAATGTCATCTACGTATTCTAGATCCTCCAGTGTAGAAAATGTTGTCAATCTTATTCCTCTAGGGGCATACGCTGTTGTCTGGAGCATCACCTAGTCAATGACAGTTAAAAACAGAGTGGTTGATAAGGGGCATCCCTGCCGCACTCCTGTTTTCACCTCAAATATTAGGTTGCTCTGCCCAACAATGCAGGCTTTTAATGATGCAGACCATGCACTTAAGGATTCCATTAGCCCTCAATATTTTCCATTGGCTGTGCTTGTGTATGCTGTCAAATGCCTTTTCAAAGTCAACAAAATTTAAGTACAGCTGCCTCTGCCATTCTGAACACAGCTCTATTATGTTCCTGAGGGTGAATAAATTATCTGCACCATGCCTGTCTCTTCTGAATCATGCTTGTTCCTTCCTCAGTTTATGGCTGCTAATAGAGGATCTGTTTTAAATAGATATGCATTCAGGTTGTCATGGCCTGGATCTTTCCTGATCTTTAACCCTTTGATAGCTGCGATTTCTTCCCTAAGTGGAATATCTGTATTTATATCTAGATCATTTTCAGCCTCTGGAATGTTCAATAGTGACTCTGGAGGTATTTTATTTAGTGATTCTCTGAAGTGTTCTGCCCATCTTGCTTCTTGCCCCTGTTCTGTGGTGATGAATTTTCCACTCTTGTCTCTCACTAATGTAATGCTGTTTGTGTCCCGTTTTCCATTTATCGCTTTTGTTACTTTGTACACAGTGCTTTGTTCTTTCCTCAGTGCTGCTTCTTCTGCCCGACTTGCAAGGTTATCTATGAATTATCCTTATGTCAGCTCAGGTTTGACATTTTATTTCATTGCTCAGCTAACTGTACTGTTCATTATATATTTCCTTCAGCCTAGGGGACTTTGCTTCTATTCTCTTTCTTTTGATTGCTTTCCTCATCCCAATGGTTTTCAACATTTCTGGTGTTATCCAATTTTGTATTTTCCTTTCCTGGAATTCCAAGCAAGTCTTGCTGCTCTCTTTATATACTGTTGAAAGTGTACTCAACTTCTGGTCAACATCTTGAACTGCTGTCTCTTCTTGACTCTTGACAGTTTGATAACATTTCTTTATATCAGATACAAATGCTATTCTCGTGAGGGGATCCTTCAGTTAACTGATGTCAAATCTTTTCTGTTTTGTTAGTTTTGGCCCAGTAGTCCTGATCTTCATCTTTATTCTTGCTAGTACTAGGTGGTGATCACTTCCCACATCTGCACCTCTTACTTTCACATCTTGCAGAGAATGCCTCCATCTGCCATTGATCATTATGTGATCTATCTGGTTTCTGTCACAGCCAGTTGGTGACTCCCACATTAATTTGTGGATTTCCTTGTGTGGAAAAAGTGTTCCACCAATGAAAAGGCTGTTAACGCCCCAAAAGCCTATTAATTTATCACCATTTTCATTTGCTATTCCACTGCTGTATCTTCCCATTACTCTTTCATTGTATGTATATGTGTTCCAACCTTAGCATTGAGATTTCCAATTTTTACTGTGATAAGATCATACCTTGGTGTACATTCCATTTCTTTTTGTAATTGCTGGTAAAACGCATCCTTGTCCTTTTTGTCGCTGTCATTTGTTAGTTAATAGCATTGTATTATGGTGGTGATAGTGAATCTTCCTCTCAGTCTCGCTCTTATCAATCTATTATTGATTGACTTTCATTCCAATAATGATCTTTCTATGCCCTTCTTCAGGATAATGGCTATGCCTTCATTGTCTTGGCCATCCTCTCTTTCAGAGTAAAGTAGTTTCCCCTGTTGTTGTTTTTACTCTTACTGGTGCAGTCCATCTACTCTCATTTAATCCTAGTATACGAAGTCTGTAGTTTTTCATTTCCGTTATAATCTGTTTCTATTTCCCCTATCTCGTTCATTATTCTTACATTCCAAAATCCAATTCTGGTGTTTAGCAATCAAGATGTCCGTTTTCATGTCAGTGGCTTCCTTTCGTCTTTCACCACTGCAGTGATACAAGCCTCAGACTCTGGATGTCCACCCCGTAGAAAAGCTTGTTCATTTGTTGCTGTTTCTGTAATGATTGTGATTTTTTACATAGACAGGGATGTTGGTCCTGTACTATAACCCCCAAACTAGAGGACCAGGGTACGAGCTTTAGTCTGACCCCTACCCATGCAGACCTGTCCAGCTTGGTAGAACCTGCCAGAAGTAAAACTCCCGCTGGCATAGCTCTGGGGGTTATCAGGGTACACAAGCCGCCATACCGCTACAAGGTATAGGCACCATTGATGGCAGTGACTCTCTTATGCTCATGTTAAAATACATGACTTTCCATTTGTCAACCAATCAGTTTGAAGCTTTCATATTATCATCTGATTACACAGCTTAACTCCAGCATCCAAGCGTCCGACTGGCAAAGTGGTTAGAGTACTGACCTCTTGCAGCAAAGGTACCAAATTTGAAACATGGTGGCATCACGCTCCAGTCTACCCAGCTCTAAGAAAAGTATATAACTGCTCTTGAGTTAGGGAAGGCAAAGGCAGCAAGGAAGGGAACTGGTCACCCCAAAGCTGGACCTAGTTCAAAGCTGAACCTAATTTAGTGGTCTCTAACACTTCACTCCCCTACAGCAGTATCTGCTATAGGACTACCTTTTATACTCTTGCATCCACGTCCTTCATGCAGAACATACTTTTATTTTCTAGCACAAGTTTACACAGCTATTATTTAAATAATATCACTTTGTTAACCTAGCTATTTACAATATCATCTTAATTTCCCTTCAACCAACAGATAAACCAGAACAATTTAACCTACTGCAAAAAAAAAAAAAAAAAAAGTGCTGCATGCTGAGAAGAAGTAGTCACTACAACAAATTAATACTGCTAATTAACACTGCATGAGCATATGAATGCTTTGATGCAGGTTTCCGGCAAAGAGATCAACTGCAGTGTCATCCCCATCATCCACATGCTCCAAAAGGAGCAGACAAAAAAGGAAATGAATGAACATGCAGCAAGTTGCTAACCTGTTGGAGTGTTGACATCCTGATTCTGCAATAGTCCAGAGAAAATGCCAGTGCCACACTGCAGAATGGACAAACACTGGCCAAATACTAGAGCTCTACAGAAATCCCTGATGGATTAAAATAGTACAGTTAATATAAACATCTCACAGCTTCATTTCTTGTTTGTTTGTTTTTTTCTTCTTCTAAAGCAGGATATTTCTCCTAACTGATTAAAGAACAGTAATAATTGAACTGCCCTCAGTATTTCAGGGTGGGGGGACGGTCCTCTGTGTAGAATAGAAAGAATATTATACCTGCTTACTCTTTCTTCCTAGCGCAGTGGTCTATGGTTCGATCCCCAGATGAGGTGGGAATATTTTTAGGCCACAAACGGCTCCTGGGTCGACCCAGCCCCAAATGGGTACCAGAGCAACTCTGGGAAGGTTAAGGCGGCCAGCGTGATGCCGACCACATCACCCCTAGTGTGCCGACGGTCAAGAATATATGGGCCTAACACCATATTCCCAATATCCCTCAATGGGCGTATAACGGGATCCTTTTTTTTTTACTCTTTCATGTTGTAAGAGGCCATTAATATGAGGTTGTGCATAGGGCTGGTAACTTTATCTTGTTAAATAAACTAGTATGGAAACCATCAGTCCACAACAGATTGGGATATCACCTCTTCAAAAAGCTACAGATAGGAACTAATGATGAGTGTAACTGTGGCACCGATAAAATGACTGCTGAACATCTGCCTCAAAGATACCTTACATATGAGGAATAGGGAAGCACATATGGCCGTCATCAGTACCATTCCTGGAAAAGCTCTAAGGAGATATAAATAGCCTCAAGCTGACCACTGCTCCCATTGAACATATTCAAGCTGACCACTGCTCCCATTGAACATATTCAAGCTGACCACTGCTCCCATTGAACATATTCAAGCTGACCACTGCTCCCATTGAACATATTCAAGCTGACCACTGCTCCCATTGAACATATTCAAGCTGACCACTGCTCCCATTGAACATATTTAAGCTGACCACTGCTCCCATGGAACATATTTAAGCTGACCACTGCTCCCATTGAACATATTCAAGCTGACCACTGCTCCCATTGAACATATTCAAGCTGACCACTGCTCCCATTGAACATATTCAAGCTGACCCCTGCTCCCATTGAACATATTCAAGCTGACCACTGCTCCCATTGAACATATTCAAGCTGACCACTGCTCCCATTGAACATATTCAAGCTGACCACTGCTCCCATTGAACATATTCCAGCAGACCACTGCTCCCATTGAACATATTCAAGCTGACGTCTGAGAGTGTACAAGAGCACATGAATGCAAACTTCCTATTACTTAGGGACCAGCTGCAGTGTCTCCATGCTCCATCAGCAGCAACAAAAGAAATGAATGAATGAATAATTCAACTAACGCTGTTGGGGGTGTAGGGTATGAATAAGGGATAATATCTCAAGAAGAGTGACAGCCTTATCGTAAACGGATCCTCTTTCATTGCCGTCTCTCTACCTAGCTCATGTATGGCACCATGAATACCGCTTGTACACAACATTGACCACATCCCGGGCAACCTTCTTGGCTTGACTAGCTAAACTATATAAGAAATATGAGGAATCCTATTTAAGGGAATGTCTTTTCGTTAGCACACAAGGACTAAGACTGTGAGTGAGGCCGAAGAACCTGAAACAATCAACAGCTCATGTAGCCAGTACAGCAAAAGTGTCTAACGTGCATCAAAGCATCAATTGACTTCATCTTGACCATGAATAGATTTTAAAATAGTGTCATGAAAGCAAAGGTATATCCTAGAGCAGATATAAATTCAGATCGCAACCTTGTGAAGATAAGAGTAATTCATTCATTCATTACTCTTTAGTTCCCTATGAAGTATAAGACTTCAATCAGGTCAAGTCAAGCTCTCCTATCTTGTGCCATCCATTTGAATTCCATTCATTCATTCATTCATAACCCTCCACTCCCAAAGGAGCATAGGCCTTCAACAAACACATACCAAGTCCTCCTGTCACGTGCCATCATCTCAAGTTCTTTCAACGTTCTCCTTATCATTTTCACCTCTGTTTCCAGCTCTCTTCTCCGTGTGCTTCTTGGTCTAACTCTGCCTCTCTTGCCCTGGGGGTTCCAGAACAAGGACTGCCTTGTAATGCTATCAACAGGTTTCCTCAGTGTGTGTCCTATCCATCGCCATTGTCTTCTTCTCATCTCTTGTTCCACTGGCACTTGTCTAGTTCTTGTCATCAGTTCCACGTTGGTAACCTTGTCATACCATTTTAATCCCTCTATTCTACGCAAGCACCCATTTATGAAAGTCTGTAGCTTTTTGGTTGTTGTCTTTTTGTTCTCCATGTCTCAGAGCCATACAATAGGACTGACTTCACATTTGAGTTGAAGATTCTTATTTTCATGTTGGATCTGATTTCTCGTGATCTCCATATATTTCCCAATGCAATGAAAGCTCCTCTTGCTTTTTGTATTCTTATTTTGATATCACTGTCTGTCCCTCCAACTTTGTCTATATTGCTGCCAAGATATGTGTACGATTCTACATCTTTTATTGGTGCTTCTTCAAGTTCAACCCTGTAATCATTACCTGCATTTATTCTCATTTAAAAAAAAAAAAAAAATTTTTATTATAAAAAAAAGTGGCTATCTGGTCTGTACAGGATCTATTTTGTCAAAAACCTGCTTGTTCATCTCTCAGTTTCTTGATGACTTGGCTCTTCTGTCCCATAACCGTAATCAGATGCAGGACAGATTGAAAACACTCGATGAGAGGTCACAGCAATTGGGTCTGAAAATACAGTGGAATGGGGAAAAAAAAAAAAAAAAAAAAAACAAATAATAATGCGTCTTACAAGGAGAAAGGACAGGAAAAACCTACGTTGCGGCCACAAGGCCTTCGTCAGGGACAGACAAACAAGACAGGAGGGAAAGAAAGAAAATGAGAATTAAGTAGAGAACATGAAACTATAAAAATAAGAGAAAAATAACTCCCCTGTGTCCAGTCACATGTCCAGTCACAGAAGCAAGATGGCTGCCACTAAACCGGAAAACGGAAGTCGAAAGTACATTAAAAACAAAAAATAAGAAACAATGAAAATAAGGACCGGAAAAGAGTGTTCATTGTTTCTTATTTTTTGTTTTTAATGTACTTTCGACTTCCGTTTTCCGGTTTAGTGGCAGCCATCTTGCTTCTGTGACTGGACATGTGACTGGACACAGGGGAGTTATTTTTCTCTTATTTTTATAGTTTCATGTTCTCTACTTAATTCTCATTTTCTTTCTTTCCCTCCTGTCTTGTTTGTCTGTCCCTGACGAAGGCCTTGTGGCCGCAACGTAGGTTTTTCCTGTCCTTTCTCCTTGTAAGACGCATTATTATTTGTTTTTTTTTTTTTTTTTTCCCCATTCCACTGTATTTTCTCAGAATGGCAGAGACAGCTGTACATTAACTTTGTTGATTCTGAAAAGGCTTTCGACAGCATACACAGGGACAGCCTATGGAAAATTCTGAGGGCTTATGGAATTCCCAGCCGCATTGTTTCCATTATAAAAAGCCTCTATTCTAACTTTACGTGCAGTGTTGGATCGAGTAATGTAACTTTCGAAGTGAAAACAGGAGTACGACAGGGATGCCCCTTATCAACAACATTATTTCTGACAGTCATAGATTGGGTGATGCGCCAGACAACAGAGGCCAGTCCAAGGGGAATTAGATGGACAACGTTTTCTACACTGGAAGATTTGGAATATGCAGATGACATTGCACTGCTCGCGCATTCACACCAACACATTCAAGACAAAACTGATAGACTGAATAAGTATGGCCAGCAGGTTGGCCTGAACATCAATCTGAAGAAGACAGAGGTCATGACACTAAATGTGGGCAATCCTGAGCCAATAACAGTAAGGAACCAGAAGTTAGAACAGACAGACACATTTACTTACCTAGGAAGCATAGTAACACCTGACGGCGGAATAAGCAAGGACATTAACAACAGAATGAATAAAGCGAGAACAGCCTTTGCTATTCTCAACAACATTTGGAAGTCTTCCCAGTACAGCACAAACACCAAATTAAGACTGTATGAGAGCTGCGTACTTTCTGTGCTTCTCTATGGTGCGGAATGTTGGAGAGTAACAGAGAAGGAAATGTCGAAACTGTCCTCCTTCCACACAATCTGCCTAAGGAAAATTCTCCGAATCTTTTGGCCAAACACCATCAGCAACCAAGAACTACTTATTCGGAGTAACCAGGAGGACATGCACACCATCATAGCTGGCAGACGCTGGAGTTGGGTTGGCCATGTCCTCAGAAGGGACCCTGATACCATCGCAAGAACAGCTATGCTATGGACCCCCGAGGGAAAGCGAAAGAGAGGCCGACCAAAAACAACTTGGCGGAGAACTGTGGAAGCTGAGATGCAAAGAATGAACCACAGTTGGGGCACTGTACGAAGGATGGCCGCCGACCGAGCAAAGTGGAATCAATTTTTTGCTGCCCTACAAGACGCCACCAGGCGTGATGGCCGCTGACTGCTTTGACGGTTGGCGGTTATGGATCAAAGAAGAAGAGAAGAAGACTGTATTTTCAGACCCAATTGCTGTGACCTCTCATCGAGTGTTTTCAATCTGTCCTGCATCTGATTACGGTTATGGGACAGAAGAGCCAAGTCATCAAGAAACTGAGAGATGAACAAGCAGGTTTTTGACTAAATAGATCCTGTACAGACCAGATAGCCACTTTGAGAATAATAGTTGAACAAAGTCTGGAATGGAATTCACCACTATACATCGGATTTGTGGACTACGAAAAGGCATTTGACAGTGTAGACAGAGAATCACTTTGGAAATTGATGAGGCATTATGGAGTTCCCCTGAAGATCATTAATTTAATAAAGAAAACATACGAAGACATGACATGCAGAATTCTTCACGAAGGACAGCTTACAGAACCGTTTGGGATAAGAACAGGAGTGCGACAGGGATGCCTCTTGTCTCCATTTCTTTTCTTGCTGGCAATAGATTGGGTTATGAGATCATCGACAACACACAACAGAAATGGAATCCAGTGGACTCTGACTAAGCAGTTGGATGATCTGGATTTTGCTGATGACTTGGCTCTTCTGTCCCATAACCGTAATCAGATGCAGGACAAATTGAAAACACTCAATGAGAGGTCACAGCAATTGGGTCTGAAAATACACAGGGAAAAGACAAAAATAATGAGAATAAATGCAGGTAATGATAACAGGGTTGAACTTGAAGAAACACCAATTCAAGATGTAGAATCATACACATATCTTGGCAGTAATATAGACAAAGTTGGAGGGACAGACAGCGATATCAAAATAAGAATACAAAAGGCAAGAGGAGCTTTCATTGCATTGAAAAATATATGGAGATCAAGAGAAATCGGATCCAACACGAAAATAAGAATCTTCAACTCAAATGTGAAGTCAGTCCTATTGTATGGCTCGGAGACATGAAGAACAACAAAGACAACAACCAAAAAGCTACAGACTTTCATAAATGGGTGCTTGCGTAGAATAGAGGGATTAAAATGGTATGACAAGGTTACCAACGTGGAACTGATGACAAGAACTAGACAAGTGCCAGTGGAACAAGAGATGAGAAGAAGACGATGGCGATGGATAGGACACACACTGAGGAAACCTGTTGATAGCATTACAAGGCAGTCCTTGTTCTGGAACCCCCAGGGCAAGAGAGGCAGAGGAAGACCAAGAAGTACATGGAGAAGAGAGTTGGAAACAGAGGTGAAAATGATGAGGAGAACATGGAAAGAACTTGAGATGATGGCACGGGACAGGAGGACTTGGCATGTATTTGTTGAAGGCCTATGCTCCTTTGGGAGTTGAGGGTTATGAATGAATTCTACGCAAGCACCCATTTATGAAAGTCTGTAGCTTTTTGGTTGTTGTCTTTTTGTTCTCCATGTCTCAGAGCCATACAATAGGACTGACTTCACATTTGAGTTGAAGATTCTTATTTTTGTGTTGGACCCGATTTCTCTTGATCTCCATATATTTCCTAACGCAATGAAAGCTACTCTTGCTTTTTGTATTCTTATTTTGATATCACTGTCTGTCCGTCCAACTTTGTCTATATTGCTGCCACGATATGTGTACGATTCTACATCTTGTAGTGGTGAATCTTCAAGTTCAACCCTGTTATCATTTCCTATATTTATTCTCATTTAAAAAAAAAAAAAAATTTTTTTTATTATATATATATATATTTTCTTTTTATTAATTTTTTTTGTTTTTTTGTTTTTTATTTTATTTTATTTATTTATTTTTATTATTTTTTATTTATATATATATATATATATTTTTTCTTAATCGCTTTTCCCTCACTTTATATATATATTATTATTTTTTTTTTCCCTCACTCTTTTCCGGTCCTTATTTTCATTGTTTCTTATTTTTTGTTTTTAATGTACTTTCGACTTCCGTTTTCCGGTTTAGTGGCAGCCATCTTGCTTCTGTGACTGGACATGTGACTGGACACAGGGGAGTTATTTTTCTCTTATTTTTATAGTTTCATGTTCTCTACTTAATTCTCATTTTCTTTCTTTCCCTCCTGTCTTGTTTGTCTGTCCCTGACGAAGGCCTTGTGGCCGCAACGTAGGTTTTTCCTGTCCTTTCTCCTTGTAAGACGCATTATTATTATTATTATTTTTTTTTTTTTTCCCCCCATTCCACTGTATTTTCAGACCCAATTGCTGTGACCTCTCATCGAGTGTTTTCAATCTGTCCTGCATCTGATTACGGTTATGGGACAGAAGAGCCAAGTCATCAAGAAACTGAGAGATGAACAAGCAGGTTTTTGACAAAATAGATCCTGTACAGACCAGATAGCCACTTTGAGAATAATAGTTGAACAAAGTCTGGAATGGAATTCACCACTATACATCGGATTTGTGGACTACGAAAAGGCATTTGACAATGTAGACAATCACTTTGGAAATTGATGAGGCATTATGGAGTTCCCCTGAAGATCATTAATTTAATAAAGAAAACATATGAAGACATGACATGCAGAGTTCTTCATGAAGGACAGCTTACAGAACCTTTTGGGATAAGAACAGGAGTGCGACAGGAATGCCTTTTGTCTCCATTTCTTTTCTTACTAGCAATAGACTGGGTTATGAGAATATCGACAACAAACAACAGAAATGGAATCCAGTGGACTCTTGACTAAGCAGTTGGATGATCTGGATTTTGCTGAATTCTTTCTATGCCTTCTTTATTATTCTGAGTGTCTCCAAATCCCTTCTTTGTGAGTTTTTAGATGTCCTATTTCTTTCACCTTGGGGATTCCAGAACATGGACTGCTTTGTAAAGCTATCACCAGGTTTCCTCAATATTACCCATCTAATGCTAAAGTCCGGCATGATGCTGACCACATCACCCCTAGTGTGCCGATGGTCAAGAAAATATGGGCCTAACACCATATTCCCAATATGCCTCAATGGGCGTGTAACGGGATCCTTTACCTTTACCTTTCCTAATGCTAAAGTATTTTCTTTACATTTTGTTACACAAGTACTTGTGATCCTTTCCATCAGTATTACATTGGTGATCCTTTCCTACAATGTTAAATCTTTTTACTCTGTATAAAAACACAATGAAGAAAGTCTGTGACTTATTTATGTTTCTAATTGAAGTTTTGGAGCTTATATTTTTACAGGATGGGGTACTTTGCACATGCCCAGCCTTCTTTAGGCACTGTCTTCAACAAGTGTCATAGGGTACTATGTTAATTTCTTTGCTCCTCTTTCAAGCCCCATGATTGCATGGATTAAAAGTAATTATAAAGCTGAAAGCTTCATCAATCAATCAATTCCCTTTAGCTCCCTAAGCAGTATAGGCCTTCAACAAACACATGCCAAGCCCTCCTGTCAGGAGCCATCTGCTCAAGTTCTTTCCATGTCTTCCTTATAATTTTAACTTCTGTCTCCAGTTCTTTCTCCACATGTTTTCTGGTCTACCTCGGCCTCTCTTACTCTGGGACTGCCTTGTAATGCTATCAACAAGTTTCCTCAATGTGTGTCCTATCCTCTGAGGAAAACACCAATTTTGCTGTGATCAGTTTCTTCCTCTCTATGCTCTTCCAGGATATCAATTCTGTAATTCCCCATTTCTGCTGCCATCTGTGCAGTTTTCCCTTGTTCATTTAGAGTATGAAAGTTCCACGTGCAAATCCTGGAGATTTTCCTAGACGAAAAAAAGACCCAAACTCTTTTCAGCTTTCTCTGTGTTGCTTCATGAACCTCCTTTCCAGAGGACCTTCTTCTGTCTTAGACGGTTGAATTGACTTATATTCTATATTTGGCATGTCCATATTATTTAAGATGTTGCTGTAAAGTTTTTTTACAGGATGGGGTAACCGGCCCCAAGCCCAACCTTCCCTAGTTGCCTTATACGACATGTCTGGTAGGGTCATCATCAGTTGCCATCTTCACAACGAAGGTTGGCTGTAATGGATCTCCAACGTCTTCTGTCTCTTGTCTTGGTGGTGCACTCTGATAGACTCTTTCCTGTCCATCTCTTGATGTTAATCTTCCCACTTATAGCGCTGTCTTCCCCTTGCACGTTTGCCTTCAACTTTCCATTCTGTTATGGTCTTCTGCAAGGTGTTATGCCTTTTTATGTGGCCAAAGTATTTTAGCTGCCGAACTTTGACCTCCCTCATTAGTTCTCTTTTCATACCTAGATTTTCTAGGACCTCCTTATTTGTTTTCATCTCTTTCCATGGGATACGCCCCATTCTTCTATATATCCACATTTCAAGAGCCTCAATTCTTTCTTCCAAATGCTTATTCATCGTCCATGTTTCTGCACCATACAGAAATGCAGAATATATTTAATTTCTTTAAACTTCACATACTACTACATATTTACTTACTAATTAGTTGTTCCTCATCTACCCTGGGGTGTAGAGGTTTGCCAAAGAGAGCGTTATACTATCCTATAGGCTGTCTTCCTCTTGGCCTAGTTTCAATCTAGTCCTCGGTCCTTCAGAGATTGTCTAGTCTTGTCCTCCCAGCAAACTCTTGGTCGTCCTGGAGGTCTGGATCCCTGGCTCCCATATTTGTCGGGGTAGCCAATCTTCTCCCATTCTGCAGACATGGCCAAACTTTTGTAGTTGGGACTGTTCCACTTGGGTCCGCAGAGGTTGGGTTTTGAGGCAATGACGTATCGTCTGGTTGGGAACCATATCTCTTCTTGCTACTTCAACCACCTTCCTTAGATACCTCATTTCTGAGGTTTGGAGCTGGCCTTTGTGGGTAGTTGTCATTGCCTGTGACTTGCATCCATAGGTCAAGCCTGGGACGTAGGTAGATCTGTACACAGCCATCTTTGTCTTTTTATCAATTTCTCTTTTTTGCTAAGGAATCCTCAATTTATGGCCTGAAAAAGTATCCCAGCTGCTGTTCTTCAGGTAGCCAACTCTACTTTGATGCCTCCCTTTCAGTCTATGACAGCTCCAAGGTATTTAAAGTCACTACTACATTTTGTGTTTAATTTTTACTGTGAGATTTAACTAAAGCATTTTGTTAAATTCACTAACTTCAGTCTTTACTGTTTGAAACTTAACATACTACCTGGAAATTGCACTGAATAAAAGAATTGAAATGGTATGCCAAGATCACCTAGCAGTAGTCAGCTTTTACAGGAATAATGAAGTAGATTGGAAGAACATATCAAGAAGCACAGAAAACAGAGCATATGGCAATGCAAGAAACAACATGTAACTCTTTCAGTGCTAAGTAAAAAATGTGGATTTGAAACAAGCAAAAAATGGCCACCCTGTTGTAAGATAACAGTGGTCTTTAGCAAATACATTTTTGAGATAAGATGCAGAATCATAAATATTCTTTGGCATGAACTCAGATACAGTTAGAGGGACAGACAAGGATATCACGGTAAAAATACAAAAGGCTAGAGGAGATTTCACTGCATTGGAAAATAAATGGAAATCAAAAGAAATCAGGTCCAACACAAAAATCTGAATTTTCAATTCACATGTCAAGTCAGTTCTATTGTATGGCTGTGAAATATGGAGAACCACGATAACAACCAAAAAACTAGATTTTCATAAATGGATGCTTGCATGGAAGAGAAGTGGTATGACAAGTGGAACTGGTGACAAGAACCAGACAAGCACCAGGGGAGCAGGAGATGAGAAGAATCCGCTGGAGATGGACAGGACACACACTGAGGAAACTTGTTGATAGCATTACAAGGCAGTCCTTGTTCTGGAGCCCGCCCCCCCCCCCCCCCCCCCCCCCCCCCCCCCCCCAATTGTAAAAGAGGTAGAGGAAGACTAAAGAACCTATGGAGAAGAGAACTGGAAGGGGTTGAAGAGGACATTGACAGACCTTGGGCTGATGGCTCAGGACAGGAAGACTTGGTACAAGTTTGTTGAAGGCCTATACTCCTTGGAGAGTTAAAAGGATATTGATTGGTTGCATTTATTACTGCATATATCAACTGCATTTTTTAAAACTATTGAGCTGTTCAACTAAGTTTATGTAATTGACTTTCATTTCTGCACATTTTGAAATACACAACTTTATCTTATCAGTAGGCTCTTTTTTTTCTCTAACCAGCGGCACTCGAGCTTTCCAGCCCTTTTGGCCCAATGACATGTCATTGCGAGGCTGGGGAGACAGTGTACTTTCCTTCCAACCCGGTCAGGAGCTTATCTGCAGGAGCCGTTCAGGTTATTCAGTCAAATTCCCGGTCGATGACACTCCTACAAATGCCGGCGCCCGGGCTTGAACCTTGAAAACCTGGTCGCTAGCGCAACGTCTTAACCATTACACCAGCGCGGCTCCCATCATCAGTAGGCCCTATAGGCCTACATAAATAATAAAGGCGAAATCTGTAGCCTAACGCCAGTCGTGTCTCAAAATTTACCACCTAAAATTAGCTCGTAAAAAACGTGGATCCTGAACGCGTTTAGGCCTACTGAGAGTTAAGGAATATTAGATAGTTGACCTCCTCGAAGAAGTTCGGTAGTCTGAATAGTTTGTGCCGTCGCTAGGTGCTTCGACTAAAAGCTATAGGCCTAACCTTATGTAAGTTTTGTCATGTGACGCCTGCGGTGATTAAATTAAAACTGCTAAACATAGAGAAGGACCGACAGGTTACTTGCCATTAGATTATTTAACAGATATTTAATTGATTTTCATCTGTTAAAAGTCATATGTATTGTAAGAACAGCATCAGACCTTCACATTCCCAGCCACTATATATTAACATTTGTTCGTGTTAAATATTGTTTGACTATATTATGCAGTTCCCTAGGTCTGTCTATTCTTAACACCTCTTCTATATTTATTTATAGGTAAATTGGATGCTTGCAAATAATCTAATATTATAATATAATATCTAATCTAATAATCTAATATTATAATATATACACGATCAGCCGCTTTCCAATGGGGTTAAATGTTTGACCGCTCCGTTTCCACAGGTGGTCAAACGGATTACGCGATAAAATATTATCGCTGGCCGGATCACCAAACTTGGCGAATCATAACAACAGTCTGGGAGTGAAGTGTGAAACAATAAGATACGAATTACTCCCGTAGCAAATACTGCCATAGGGGAGTGGCGTGTTAAAGAATTCACCATGCTATGTCCAGCATAGAGCAAAATAGTGAAAATAACGAATGAAAAGGCATGATTTATGCCAAATAAAAGCGATGAGTGAGAAAACTGAAGAAACAGAAAGGATACTGCCGGAGGGATGAAGGTGTGAGACATCACACAAAAGAGCATGTTCAGACGTTTTGTCACACTTATAGTTACCAAGATTGAGAACCTATAATGACTCTCCCCTCGCCACTCAGTGACCTTTTATTCAACTACTGCCACACTGCCTCTTGCTCTACTTAGGAGATAAGGTTGTATTACACTACAGTGTATCCACATACAACAGTACGAGTACAAGTTAAAGAGTACAGGTACAGATAGGAAAGGAAATCTGATCCGTAACGAAATTATATATATTTTATTAACAACCGTCAAAAAAACTATGGTAATATAAGCATGAAATCTATCTAGACAACAAAAAACTCAACAATATGTGTCGTGAATGAATTATCGGATAGGTATAGATGTTTATAGCCCTGTCTGAGCAGAGGTGATAGTGATGACAATGTGAAAGTAAGGGGTAAGATATAGTTTTTATCACGAAGGTGATCGTGTAAGAGAAAAGACAGTCTCTGGATAGAATAATTTATCTAATCCAGCCTATCTGGACGACGATATTTAAATCAGACGCACTTTCTCTCCTTGTACGAAAATACAAGTTACACTGCACTCACATGAACACAATTCTGTGACAAATACGCACGAACATGAAAAATAAACTATGGATAACATATAATGAATATGGGGTTGACCGACACGATAACTAAAGGTTTAATAAAGTTTATTATCAAAATAGAAAATCACAACATAAATCATATGCATCAAGAGATCATGGTTTACAGACAAAAATGGAAATTAATCAAATAGGTTCTCCCCTCTGGTAAAGGAAAAGAAAGGACGATCCCAACAGAGGTTAACAATAAGTGATGAAATAGTCAGGATGGGAAAAGAATAGGTTCCTAATGTAATCTATCCCGTGACTAATCAGATTATTGAGATAAAAACAAGAAAGAAGAAACCATATAAGTATATTATGTTAACAAAAGGCATACGTTTCTTTCTCTGTTCATTCAATTCACATGCACGCAGTGGCCACTTTCAGACTATGCTTACCCCAGTAGTTGTCGCAGGCATTCCACGGAAATACACTAATAATTAATAATACTATTAAGTGTCAAATTTTAGTTTTGCCAAATCCAGCCCCATACTCTCCGTAGTTGCTGATTGCAAATTTCACAGGAGTCGCTAGAGTCGGTGTTTTAATTTGTCCTGGATACAATAAGTTATCTATGCCTTCAGTTGGTTGGAGTAGGGTTCCTGCGTGGTGATCGCCGATGTAGGATGAATAGAACATATACAGTTCCTAGGTTGTTGTCATGAAATATTCTAATCCACATATATAAATTATTAGGTAAATATGAAGCCTAACAAATAAAATTAATAAAGAGAAGAGCAATGGTAAAATGACAGTGCTGTCACAAAGAATGTACTCGAAATCCCCTTTGTTTTCTGCTTCGTCTGCAAATTGTAACGCTTTCACGTTGATAGTAAAGCTTACTGTATTATTACCCGCCTTCTTCAATGAAACGTGTGCTGTATTTCTTGGAAAAGCATTGAGACGTACTGCGTAATGACCTAAATTAACCCTAACATTAATTATACTGCGTTACCAAAACGAACGAACAGATGGACTAAAGGGATAAAAAGAGAAGGGAGAGGCAGAAAGCCGAACACTAAACCCGCTTCGCGCGATACACAATTACTACCATCACGCGTGTAAGTCTACATGCACTAATTTTTTTTCAGACGGACAGTGATAAAAATACACTACCCTTTCCCAGAGTTAGGTTTATAAATCATAACAGACTCTTATTAGAAAAGACAACATTATATGGGTTTACGTTTGAACACATAACAGTACCCAGACAGCACATCTTCTAAACAGGAGATAGAAGAAATTGCATATTTTGAACGCAGCCACGTAGCTCCTTTAAATTAGTATTTTTGGGTTCCTTAGGGTTTGCTGACAAATAATATGTAAAACGTTACGCAAATAGTCCAGGAATTAATAAATTATACCCAAAATAAAATATTGGGGGTGCCTGACAGCATAAAATCATTTCTGCTCATAAAATTTTTTTTATAACGTGTTTGAAAAAAACCTTACGTTACATAAATAGCCTACCATGTAAACTCCAAATTGATTGGAGCGCAACAAATGAAAGCCTAACCACGATTGGTCGGGCTATAAATACTATCTTGGTTGTTAGGGGAGACGGGAAAAGATAACATTTTTTCAAACACTTGTCGAAACGTGGCTCATTGGCCAGTCTCGCTGATATACACACTTGGGAGCGTTAGTTCGAGACCACTAATTCAAATAAGCTTGATAAAGCGACAGTACGTTGAAGCCAGCTCACATTTTTGCTAAAATAAAAGCCTGGAACATAGGCAGAACGGAATTTGTGCCAGTTTGTGCCAGAATTCATTGCTAATCAACGTATCTGTGTTTATTTCCATGAAATTGTGGTAAGCTTGAACCATTCAGTATCTTTTAATGAAAAATTGAATGTGAATTGTTGATTTATGCCTGTATATATATGTGTAGTTCAGTGGCAAACGTGAGGTAAAGCCTATAATGCTCCAGCCTGAACAGAGGGTGTCGGAGAGAAGTAAAACGGCATGGAATGGCCAAATAGTACACTGACACCTGGATGATGGACTAGAAAGAAATAATGCTGGAAGTGCAGAGGCGTAGTAACCATTAAGAAGGGTAATACTGGAATAAAGTATTTCAAATGAAGCTGACTGTTGGCCTAACGCTCTGAACGCAATGTTTGTGCTGTATTGTGATCAGTGTAAAAGAGAATATAAATTAGTTATGAAGTAGAAGGTACATCCTTCTTGATTTCAGGGACAGTGGTCTTGATGGTAGTGAGCAGCACCTGGTCAGAGATTTGCTGAATCCAGAGTCGGACAGCATACTCCTTGGTCTTTTTAGCTATCAGTGAGGTGTCTCCTGAGCCCAGAGGAGAATTCGAGCAGAGGAGTCCTCTCCTGCCGCCATCACTCAAGATAAGCAGAGTTGGCCAGCTGAGCTCAACATTATGTCCCCTCATCTAGAAATAACTTTATAAAAATACCATTCAGAGGGGAATTTACTTGTCTTAAAATCAGGAACTGTGAACATCTCCAATACTGATCCCTAAAGACAAACTATTGAAGTCATGATGACAAATACCAACAGAGCTTGAACAAAACAAAACCAGTATTACCTCATTTTACTACTACACAACTGACACACATAGAACATTTGTAATAATATATGTCACTACAATATTCATATTAAATACATTCTGTACATAACTTGTAATTTAAATTGATTGTGATTCCTGGTTCCCTTGTAGTTGAATCAGGACACATATTCATTCATGCTAGTAATGAATACATATTGTTATTTGAACCTTTACGAGTGACTTCTTTAAGCTATTCTCGTAGAGTGTTATATGTATGTGGGTGTCACAGTGTTGTCAAGAGTAGTGGATTAAATTAAATTGTTTATCTGTCTGTTGTTGTGACTTACACTTCACCATACTCATACCCTAGACACATAACGTAGCATCACACTATTCCAGAATAATTCTGACTGAGATAAAGAGATATGTGGTAGCAAGTAAGGTTATCTATAATACACTACTTTTAATAGATATAGATACCTTCACAGCTGATCTCAGTCAGTACACTAAGTCCCCTATAAATATTTATAACATCCCACTTCACCACATATATTGGGGTCTCGCTCTTGGGATTTTGAATCTTTAACTATAAAAAATATTGGGGATAATTCACTTCAGGGAATATAAGAATTAAAAGGTATCCTTGGGTGGAATTAAATAAGGTTGAGCTCACGGTGCCTGTGTTGTCCATTAGAGATTGAATTGTTGGTTAGACATTGTATTAAGTTACCTGATAGACAATGGCGGACCTGGCCAAATTTCGATCTGCTGCGGTTCAGACTGCAAAAGAGTTAGGATTAGATGGGCAAGTTATGGTTGCCTATGTCACAACGGAATGTGACAAATTTATTGAACGCGAAGAAAGAAGATTAGAAAAAGAAGCCGAAAGAAAGTTAGAGGCTGAGACTAAGAGGTTGCAGATTGAGGCTGACAAAGAGGCTAAGAAATTGGAAGCAGAAAGAGAAGACAAAAGATTAGCTGCAGAAGAGAAGAAATTAGCTGCAGAAAGGGAAGAGAAGAAATTAGCTGCAGAAAGGGAAGAGAAGAGATTAGCTGCAGAGAGGGAAGCAGAAAAGGAGGAGAAAAGATTACAAAGGGAACATGAATTACGACTAAGGGAGTTTGAGTTTCAAGGCCATGCTCCTGAAAATGGTGCCAGCCCCTTTGCCTCTGATGCTACGGTTACTCAGGGAGCCTCAATCTCAGCTATGAATTTTCATTTAGATCATTTTGTTGAGAAAGACGATGATATTGAGAGCTATATAAATAGGTACGAACTATTAGCTACCACGTATGGGTTAGAGAGAGAAAGGTGGAGCTTAAAGTTATCTCAGGGACTTCGTGGGGCAGCTTATGAAGTTTTTGCAAAAATGAGCAGAGGTGATCAGGAAAATTATGACATGCTAAAGCAGGCTCTTTTGTTAAGGTATGAAAAGAATGCAGAGTTTTACAGGAAAAAATTTAGGAATGCTAAACTACTGTCAGGTGAAACCTATCACCAGTTCTCTGCACGAATCGAGACATACTTGGAGAAATGGACTTCTCTGGGGAAAACCCAAGATCTTAAGGAAATGGTCCTTATAGAGCAATTAAGAGAGTCCATGGCTCCAGACCTGAGAAAGTTTCTCATGGAACAAGGTGCAGAGAGGCTGGATGAGTTGCTAAATGTTGCTGAAAGGTATCAAGCAGCTCAAGCAGAGGTAACAGGTAATAAAAAGAAACAGGTGGACAACTTTAGGGCACCACAGAACTTTAATAAATTTGATCCTAGGGATCAAAATAAAGGTAAGCACCAATTGATAGGCCACGGTATGACAATAAAAATAAATTCCCACAATTCGATGAAAGGAAATATGATGAAAGAAAATCTTTCAACCAAGGAAAAAGGTGGTGTAAAAATTGTCAGATGGACAATCATGACACTGACCGTTGCAGAAGGAAACCTGTGTATATGGCAACCCTTCAGGTCAGGTCGACCTCAAGACAGGAGGAGGATATTATGTTAGATACCACTCCAGAAGAGATGAGGAAGGCACAGGCTGGGGATAAAAACACTCAAGCCTTGTTTCAGAAAATTGTCAACTTGTCATACAACTCCAGGCAAGGGAGATTTTTACATGAAAAAACAAGTTGATTTATAGGAAGACTGGAGCTAGATCCAATGGTCACGGACAGCTGGTTCTTCCAAAAAGATATAGGACAGAATTAATAAGGAGCCTACATGTGAAACCAGATGGGGACCATGAGAAGATAGGTACCATCATTCAAAAGGTGGCTCACAATTATTATTGGCCCAAAGCAAGATGGGACATTGAGAATTTTGTAGAAAGGTGTAGCATAGCACATGAGGGAACACCCACAAGTGGGAACATGGATCAGGACCTGGACACGCCCCGAGGCAAAATCAGGCCTGACAATAAAAAGAAATATAGATTTGATAAAGTGGACCAAATGAAATGGGAAGCCCCTTTTCACGGACAAGCTTCACTTAACTGTTTTACAATGGCCACTATGCGGAGAGTGCAAAAAGATGTCTTACCCCAGGATAAGCCGACAATCCCTCAATCGGACTTAAACAAACTGGAGGAAGAGGATGTAGAGAGGAAATCTCTCATCAAGAATTTTAAGTGGGGAGAAAGCCCCAAAAGAAAAATTGGTAGCGGTCGTTTTGTGAATGATAATTCTGGGAAGAAAAATCATCACTATAAAGCTTCGAGAGGAAGAGACCATACCGGTGCATGGACAAATAGGTCCACACCATTAAAGGTCCATATGTAGCTTTGTTAAGAACGTGGACTGATGAAAAGGCAGAGGAAAACATTACATCTTCATACCAATATGTGAATGAGCTGACCACTCGGTTGAAAACTGGCTGGAAACTTGCCAATGAAAATTTGAAACAAGCCAGGAAGAAACATGCTGCCTATTATAACAGGAAGGCGAAAGACAGAAATTTGGCTGTGGGAGAGAAGGTACTGCTTCTTTTGCCGGGAGTCAGAATAAGTTACAAATTGGATGGCAGGGTCCATATACAGTTCTAGAGAAGGTGTCTAGAACAAATTATAAGATAGATAAGAAGGGGAAAGAAAAAATCTATCATGTGAATCTCCTGAAGAAATATTTGGAAAGAGAACATCAGGAAGAGACACACTTGTTGACCTTGTCCATCGCCATGGAGATGAAAAAGGAACCACTTTCATCATTTGAATATCCATTACACCCCTGTGAGACAGCAGCACAGGTGAAAATCAGTACACATTTAACGAAAACTCAGAAAGAGAGAGTGCAACAGGTTCTAAATAATCATGCAGAGGTGTTAACAGACCGACCAGGGCATACAAACCTATTGGAATATGATATGAAATTAATAGACTCCACACCTGTCTGTATGAAACCATATTCGATTCCGTTTGCTAAGGAAAAAGCTTTGAAGGAAGAGATAGACTATCTGTTGAAGGAAGGAATTATTTCGCACAGTGAGTCTTCGTATAGTTCCGGGGTGGTACTCTTAAGGAAGCCCTCTGGAGAACATAGACTCTGTATAGATTACAGGAGACTGAATGCTATTACAGAAGGACAGGTGGATCCATTGCCGGATACAAATCAGCTGTTTGCCAGGTTAAATAAAGCTAAATATTTCTCAAAAGTGGATCTGAGTAAAGGATACTATCAGATTCCAGTAAAGCCTGAGGTTAGACCATACCTAGCTTTTAGTACCTCAGAAGGACACTATGAGTTTAATAGATTGCCATTTGGATTGAAGAATGCGCCTAGTGTCTTCTCTAGAATGATGAGAAAATTATTGGATCCTCTGAATAATCCCTGTATAACAAATTTTATGGATGATATCCTTATAGCAACAGAAACATTTGAGGAACACATTGACTCTCTGAACATGCTGTTTGATCGACTTAGGGAGGCAAATTTAACAGCCCGACCAACCAAATGTTGCGTTGGATGTAAAGAATTGGAATTTTTGGGACACACAGTTTATCAGGGAAACATGACCCCTGACCCAAAGAATTTAGAGAAACTACAGAAAGCCCCGAGACCACAAAACAAGAAGGACGTGAGATCCTTTGTCTCATTATGTGGTTTCTACCAGAAGTATATCAAAAACTTTAATTCCATATGTGCACCTTTAACGGAATTGACACGTAAAGGACTTCCAGATCGCATTACATGGACACCACAATGTGAAATGACTTACCAAGAATTGAAGGAAAAGCTCACAAGTAAACCCATTTTGAAATTACCTGACTTAAGTCAAGAATTCATAGTAAGGACGGATGCAAGTAATATTGGGCTAGGTGCAACTTTACTACAGAAATCAGATGCATTGGATGGGGAATTAAGCCCAGTGGCATATGCTAGCAGAAAGTTGAATAAAGCTGAAATCAACTACTCAACTAGCGAAAAAGAATGTCTTGCAGTAATATGGGCAATAAAGAAATTCAATATTTATCTATATGGGAAGGCATTTAAGTTGCAAACTGACCACAAACCTTTATCGTTTTTAGCACAGGCTAAGCATGAGAACTCTAGGTTACTCCGATGGTCTTTGCTTCTGGCTCCATATAATTTTAGCATTGAATATATATCTGGAAAAACAAATCTGGGAGCGGATTTTTTAAGCCGCCATCCGTGTGATGAGAATCACCGTAAACCCCAGAAATAATAATAAATTTCTCTATGTGTATATAGAATAAAGGACTGACATATAATGTCTGTTTTAAGAGGGGAAGTGTCATGAAATATTCTAATCCACATATATAAATTATTAGGTAAATATGAAGCCTAACAAATAAAATTAATAAAGAGAAGAGCAATGGTAAAATGACAGTGCTGTCACAAAGAATGTACTCGAAATCCCCTTTGTTTTCTGCTTCGTCTGCAAATTGTAACGCTTTCACGTTGATAGTAAAGCTTACTGTATTATTACCCAACTCCGCCAATGCCGGTCCCAA
>JAMPIV010008031.1:22500-141055 GCA_024509875.1 Oreohelix idahoensis | reverse complement strand
AATGAAATTCTGTAGGAAAAAATGCCATTATAGGAATGACATCTTAGAAGAAGGAGGCACAGGCTACATGATCCATTGATGGGAAATTATACATTTTTAATATGTATAGATATAAATGTTTAATGAAGAACATCTTATCACACTGGGGGGGGGCTACAATTTTACATCTTTATAGATATCTATGTTATAAGAAGACATTATAACATTGATAAAATGGACATCAGTAGTTATTCTTGTTAATAAAAGAAGACTTTATATAACATTGATTAAATGGACATCATGTAGTTATTCTGTTAAAAGTAGACATAATAACATTGATAAAATGGACATCTGTAGATATTCTGTTATAAGAAGACATTATAACATTGATAAAATGGACATCTGTAGATATTCTGTTGTAAGAAGACATTATAACATTGATAAAATGGACATCTGTAGATATTCTGTTATAAGAAGACATTATAACATTGATAAAATGGACATCTGTAGATATCCTGTTATACGAAGACATTATAACATTGATAAAATGAACATCTGTAGATATTCTGTTATAAGAAGACTTTATAACATTGATAAAATGGACATCTGTAGATATTCTGTTATAAGAAAACATTATAACATTGATAAAATGGACATCTGTAGATATTCTGTTGTAAGAAGACATTATAACATTGACAAAATGGACATCTGTAGATATTCTGTTATAAGAAGACATTATAACATTGACAAAATGGACATCTGTAGATATTCTGTTATAAGAAGACCATTACAAAATGATCATTGATAAAAACATTGGACATCTGTAGATAATGGACATCTGTTATATAAGAAGACATTATAACATTGATAAAATGGACATCTGTAGATATCCTGTTATAAGAAGACATTATAACATTGATAAAATGGACATCTGTAGATATCCTGTTATAAGAAGACATTATAACATTGATAAAATAGACATCTGTAGATATTCTGTTATAAGAAGACATTATAACATTGATAAAATGGACATCTGTAGATATTCTGTTATAAGAAGACATTATATCATTGATAAAATGGACATCTGTAGATATTCTGTTATAAGAAGACATTATAACATTGATAAAATGGACATCTGTAGATATCCTGTTATAGAAGACATTATAACAATGATAAAATGGACATCTGTAGATATCCTGTTATAAGAAGACATTATAACATTGATAAAATGGACATTTGTAGATATTCTGTTATAAGAAGACATTATAACATTGATAAAATGGACATCTGTAGATATCCTGTTTTAAGAAGACATTATAACATTGATAAAATGGACATCTGTAGATATCCTGTTATAAGAAGACATTATAACATTGATAAAATGTACATCCGTAGATATCCTGTTATAAGAAGACATTATAACATTGATAAAATGGACATCTGTAGATATCCTGTTATAAGAAGACATTATAACATTGATAAAAATGGGACATCATGTAGATATCCTGTTATAAGAAGACATTATAACAATTGATAAAATGGACATCTGTAGATATACCTGTTATAAAATTACATAATAACATTGATAAAATGGACATCTGTAGATAATCCTGTTATAAGAAGACATTATAACATTGATAAAAATGGACATCTGTAGATAATCCTGTTATAAGAAGACATTTATAACATTGATTAAAATTGTACATCTGTAGATATCCTTCTTATAAGAAGGACATTATAACATTGATAAAATGGACATCTGTACAGATATCCTGTTTATAAGAATACAATATAAAACATTGGATAAAATGGAATTACTGTAATATCCTGTTATAAGAATACATTATAACATTGATAAAATGGACATCTGTATATATCCTGTTATACAAAGACATTTGGTTAGGTCTGGTTTTGAGGACCTTCTTCATTGCACATGAACAACTCCATCAGTGCTCCAATCTCCTCCATTAAAACACACAAGGAGGATCTCAGCACAGTGCATGAACTCCATAGCATCAGCAAGGATCCCAATGTGTGTATAATAATAATAATAATAATAATAAATTCTTTAAGCGCCAAACATGGCGCATAAGGCAGAAACCAGTGCTCTCCAGGTTATTAGTTGTGACGCCACTCCTCTTAGCTCTTGCACATTATTTAGGCCCAACGTTCTTCCTTCTCTTATTATTGTTCTTCTGAGTGTTTCTTTTGGTCTTCCTGTGTGTATACAGGAATCAATTCTATAAATATTCTTGTGGTTTGTAGATTTCTTAATTTTTAAATTTTGCTAGGGCAGTGGCCTACTCTTTATGGTTTCCAACTGCCGAGGGAATTTTAATGTGTGCAACTTGCACACGGGATCTCCTATTTTTACACCCTTATCTGAGAAGGCTATCAACATCAGAATGAATAAGGCAAGAACAGCCTTCTTTAGCCTAAATAACATCTGGAAGTCCTCCCAATACAGCACAAGCACAAAATTAAGATTATACCAGAGTTGCGTGCTTTCTGTGCTTCTCTATGGTGCGGAATGCTGGAGAGTCACAGAGAAGGAAATGTCAAAATTGTCCTCTTTTCACACAACATGCCTAAGAAAAATTCACTGCATCTTTTGGCCGAATACCATCACCAACCAAGATCTGCTTACTCGTAGCAAGCAAGAGGACATGCACACCATCATAGCTGGCAGACGCTGGAGCTGGGTTGGTCATGTCCTCAGAAGAGACCCCGATGCCATCACAAGAACAGTTATGCTTTGGACCCCGAAGGAAAGCGAAAGAGAGGCCGACCAAAAACAACTTGGCGGAGGACTGTGGAGGCTGAGATGCAAAGAATGAACCAGAGTTGGGGGGGACTGTACGAAGGATGGCCACCGACCGTGCAATGTGGAATCAATTTGTTGTTGCCCTACAAGACGCCACTAGGCGTGATGGCCACTGACTGCTTTGACGGTCGGTGGTTAAGGATCGAAGAAGAATCTGAGAAGGCTAGGCTTCCGATTTCATTAACCAGGAGATCAGGGGGGAGTATGACATCATTAGGAACTACTGGTTCTGAAAAAAAATGTCTAACAATTACATTGTTTATATTTATTACTGTTTAATTATACAATTATATATTACATTGTTTATATTTATTACTGTTTAATTATACAATTATATATTACATTGTTTATATTTATTACTGTTTAATTATACAATTATATATTACATTGTTTATATTTATTACTGTTTAATTATACAATTATATACTGCACAGGGAGCGATCCAAGGGAAGATTGGTACCTTTAGAATTAGAGGCAGGGACACCATACCTCTTAGCCACTGCATCATCATTTTTTAAGAGACAAAAAAAAATATAATCAAGGTGAAAATTTGCAGTATTGTTTTAACAAGTAATACAGAAAATAAAAGACACTATAACCAATTGTTAATTTTGTAACCAGTAGAATGACAAAATAAATTAAAACTGAAAAGCATTGAAAACACATACACAATTTATAAAAATACAAAATTATAAAAAAAAAATTAAATAGAAAGACAATTATTAAGAAGGAAATAATATGAGTATTTGTGTAGAATGTTCTATGAGTGAAGACAGATATATTTGAAATAAAAAATGTAAACAGGTTTATGGCAAGTACAATGATTTTAAAACAAGGTTTTAAAAAAGAAAAGGGAATTAGTTTTTTTTTTGGATTTAATAAAGACAGTTACATTTTTTTTCTCTAACTGAAAGTTAGAAATATTGAAAGCAGGAAAACAGAGACGCTAAATTTATGGCAGTGACAAGCACTTGATAGCATTACAAGCGAGTCCCTGTTTTGGAATCTCCAGAGTAAGAGAAACTGAGGGAGATCACAAACACATGTAAACATTATAACAGATACGATAAAATTTACATATGTAGGTATAGTTACATGGAAAATACCATAACAGTGATACAATTTACATCTGTAGATATAATATTATGCTTTAATTTATCCCTCTGTTGGTATGTACTTGGGCTTCTGTTGGTATTGGTACTGAGCTCATTTTACAATGGACTATAAACACTGAACTTTGATGAATGCTATCCTTAACTGTGGACATTAGACTGTTTATTTATAGTGAACACAACTCAGACACTGAAACAGTTTACCTGGTAATATTTGGCCTCAGTTGTTCCCTCTAATCTCATCTCTTTTTTTGCTCCTTAAGAAATATGGATAATCACTGCATATGGCCAATTTTAGGAAGCCGACATTAAAGCATGTGCCCTTGTAGTGTTGGTTTCTGTAGCTAATTGTTGTTCAAGATGAGGCAGTCCTGAGCACAAACTTCTTGCCTTTTAGGACATGTCTAAAGGAGCTATTCTTGCTTTGTCTCATCAGTGACCCCCCCCCCCCCACCCCCCCCCCCAAACTCCACGGAGCGACCTCAGTTAGCGAGCTGCATAATATTTGTGTCTTCTAGAAGAGTAGTTGTCATGAAGGATTAATTATAAAAGATACTCTGAGCAAACATTTTCTCAATCTTGAGCAAACATCCATCATATAAATGGCAAATCTGCTTTGTTCACTTCCGGTTTTACTTTTTTCTTACTCCTTTCATGATAATTCTCAATGATACCACAAACTGCTGCATTATGTAAGGCTTAATCTTGCGGCAAAGGTACCAGGTTCAAGACATAATGGTGTCTGGCTCCAGTCTACCTTTCTGTAAATGGGTACATGACTTTACTCTTGAGTTAGGGAAGGCAAAGGCAGCAAGGAAGTGAACTGGTCACCCTAGCTCATAAAGATGAAGCTAATTTAGTGAAGTCTCTAACACTTCATTCCCATACACGTAAGGGCCCACCTTAAAACTGACCGTGTGTATCAGCAGGTTGAAATGAAATTAGTGGGCCGTGTTCTTCAATGTCATCCTAGTAAATTGCCAAAGTCGTTAGGGTTATCGTTTAAGTTTAGGATACCTAAACCTAACCCCTTTTTACTGCGTCTCGGAATTCTTTTTTAAGGCCGTATCGAACAGACGTACCACTGTTGTTCATTTCAACCATGTCAGCATTAGGAGTTAGTGTAATACAACTACAACACTTTCTGTTAACCTCTTAATGGCTTCGCCCCAATTATGTCGGTGTATTGTTCTTGTACGTCTGCCATAAAAATTGTCTTTACAAAACAAGCTTTTAATAAAATATTACAGTTTTTACGTCCGGTATTATCGTATGTTCTCATTCGCTGTACCTTTCGTAATTCCTACTTTTTACAGAGCTTTTTATCGTAAAAATGCCGGATAATAAATATACAATACAAATTAAACGATTTCTTCGCGTTTTGTGTGACTTTTCAGATATCTTATTGATTATATGTTTGAAGTAAAATATGGCTGGTGATGCCAGGGGTAGAAGAGTGACTCACAGTGACTCTCAAGCTTCATCCATAAAACTGATTCACAAAATAAAAGGAAAGAAAAGCAGGACAATCGCACGATCACAAATATTTTCATTTGCTTCTCCCCTTTAAATCCAATCAATTACTCAGAAAGAATAAACAATACCCTTCAGTAAAGGCCTGTAACAAATCACATGTTTTTGACAGAACTTAAAAGCAGGTATAAGCAGCAGTAGACAAAAAATCTCAGTTTCCATTAACCTATGTATGGTTGCAAAACCATCGCGGTAATAGCAGCAGACGACTCAAACCGGAAGAGGTGTCAAGTGTAATTTGAACAAAGATAAAATTATCATGGAAACATTAGTACGGTACCTTTGGAAAATTTGATAACAGGAAATGTTAGAATTTTTTTTTAACCGCAGAAAATATGGCTGTTGAAATATTATTAAAATTTCTCAACCTAAAATTCTAATTTTCATGCCAATCATGTGATTGCTAAGATGAAATATCGTAATTATGTAGTATTTTTTCTCCGTTTTGTTTCCCCATCAGATCATCGCTACCGCAGTATAGTTCTGTCTAGTGCCCCTAGTTCTGTCTGTCTGTCCAGTGCCCCTAGTTCTGTCTGTCTAGTGCCCCTAGTTCTGTCTAGTGCCCCTAGTTCTGTCTAGTGCCCCTAGTTCTGTCTAGTGCCCCTAGTTCTGTCTAGTGCCCACTAGTTCTGTCTAGTGCCCCTAGTTCTGTCTAGTGCCCCTAGTTCTGTCTAGTGCCCCTAGTTCTGTGTGTCTAGTGCCCCTAGTTCTGTCTGTCTAGTGCCCCTAGTTCTGTCTAGTGTCCCTAGTTCTGTCTAATGCCCCTAGTTCTGTCTAGCGCCCCTAGTTCTGTCTAGTGCCCCTAGATCTGTCTAGTGCCCCTAGATCTGTCTAGTGCCCTCTAGTTCTGTCTAGTGCCCCTAGTTCTGTCTAGTGCCCCTAGTTCTGTCTAGTGCCCCTAGTTCTGTCTAGTGCCCCTAGTTCTGTCTAGGGCCCTAGTTCTGTCTAGTGCCCTTAGTTCTGTCTAGTGCCCTTAGTTCTGTCTGTCTAGTGCCCCTAGTTATGTCTGTCTAATGCCCCTAGTTCTGTCTAGTGCCCCTAGTTCTGTCTAGTGCCCCTAGTTCTGTCTAGTGCCCCTAGTTCTGTCTGTCTAGTGCCCCTAGTTCTGTCTGTCTAGTGCCCCTAGTTCTGTCTAGTGCCCCTAGTTCTGTCTGTCTAGTGCCCCTTGTTATGTCTGTCTAGTGCCCCTTGTTCTGTCTGTCTAGTGCCCCTAGTTCTGTCTAGTGCCCCTAGTTCTGTCTGTCTAGTGCCCCTAGTTCTGTCTAGTACCCCTAGTTCTGTCTGTCTAGTGCCCCTAGTTCTGTCTAGTGCCCCTAGTTCTGTCTGTCTAGTGCCCCTAGTTCTGTCTGTCTGGTGCCCCTAGTTCTGTCTAGTGCCCCTAGTTATGTCTGTCTAGTGCCCCTAGTTCTGTCTGTCTAGTGCCCCTAGTTCTGTCTGTCAAGTGCCCCTAGTTCTGTCTGTCTAGTGCCCCTAGTTCTGTCCATTATGAAAAAGTCTCCCAGCTGCTGCTATTCGGGTAGCCAGATTTACGTTGATGCCTCACTTCCGGTCTATGGCAGCTCCGAGGTAATGAAAGTGGTCGACCTGCTCCAGGACTTGTTCTCCCAGCTTAATCTGATGCTTCTTTCCTTTCGTGATATCACCATGGTTTTTGTTTTAGAGCTGCCTATGACCATCCCTCTCTTCTCCAGCTCTACCTTCCAGGCTTGCAGGTTGGATTGAAGATGTGCCTCTTATTTAGCAATCAGGGCAACATCATTGGCAAATGCCAGCTCTGAAATACAAACCTATCTCATCTTCCAGTACCCTACTGAATACTTTCTCGTCCTCTCCTTAAAAACAAGTAAATATAGTCTCACGTTTTAAATTTCTTCTATCCAGGCATGTTCCCGCAGCAGACGTCTTCGTTTATGTACATTCACCCATCCTCATTCCCTCTCCCTCCTCATACGCATGTATGCACACGCATACATATGTACACACACATACGGTACTGTCGTGAAACATTCTAAATCCACATATATAAATTAAAAGGTAAATGTAAAGCCTAACACATAAATTCAATAAAAGGGAAAGAAGAATGGTAAAGAACAGTGCTGTCACAATGACTGTACTCGAGATCCCCCTTTTTCTACTTCGTCTGAAAATTGTAACGCTTTCACGTTTGATAGTAAAGCCTATAGCAGCATACACGCCTTTCTAACAATAAAACGTGTACTGTATTTCTTAGAAAACCTTGAGATACGCAAGCTGATTAATGACCTAGATTAATACTAGCATTAATTTCATTTTATACACTGCGTGATGAAAAGACAGATGGACTTAGGATAGATAGAGAGAGAGGTACTGAGGAACGTATGCAACACTAACACGCAGTCGCGCGATATAAAATAATGCCACCCCCAACGCGAAAAGCATGAAGCACTAACTTTTTTTCAAATAGACAGTGATAAAAAACACTACCAATACACGGTTAGGTTTTAAAAAACATGTTTAATGCTTATTAGGAAACATGACATTCTACTGTTTTATGTCTGAAATCCTGACATTAGTCTGACAGAACAGTCGAAAAGGCAGGACAGGTGGCGGTTCTAAATTGAAAAAAATAAAAAATACACGACTATCCTAGAAAATACATATTTTGAACGCAGCCACTTAGCTCCATTAAAACTTATATATTTGGGTGCCTTAGGACTTGCTGACAAAGAATATGTTAGGTGTTAAGAAATTAGTTTAATAATTAACAAATTATAGCCATAATACTAGAGTGGTGCTGTCAGACAACACCAAATCATAATCGCACAGTGGCATGTTTTGAAACCACCATTTTACGGGAAATAGGCCACCATGTTAAATCCGATTTGATTGGAGGGAATGATATGTAAGATATTTTTGGTTGTTAGGGGAAATGTAGGAAGGGTAAATTTTTTCAAAAGCTTTGTAAACATGGCCCTATTGGCTAGACCAGTTGATATAGTTAATTAGGAGCGTCTGTTCAGTGCCACATTGTAAAATAAACTTACTAAGAAACAGTGCGTTGAGATCCAGCTCCTATTTTTCTAAATAAAAGCCTGGGACAGAGGCAGATCGGAATTTGTGCCATAATTCATCGCCAGTCAACGTATTTGTTTATTATTTCCATGAATTGTGGGACCGTGGTCCTAACTTATTGAAGCAGCACCTGGTCTGAGTTTTGCTGAATCCAGAGGCTGATAGCATACTCCTTGGTCCAGATAGCGACTAGTGAGGTGTCTCAAGAACACGGTGAAGCAAGCGAGCAGAGGAGTCTGTATCCTGCCGCCCTCACAGAAGATAAGATTCTGTGGCCAGAGCAGCTCAATTTTATGTACCCCCTCTAAAATTGACATTATATTAAAGAAAGAGGGACAATAAATTGTTTCAATTGACAGGAACTGTGAACTTTTCCCAATACTATTTCCACCATAAGCAAACACTTGAAGTCATGATGAAAAACAACAACCAAGCTTGAACAAGCCAGTATTACCTCATAGTACCACTTCACAACTTACACACATAGGATAATAATAATAAAATATGTCAATACAAAGATCATAACTATAAATTGTGTACATATAACTGGTAATTACATTTGATTGTGATTCCTGGTTCACTGTGTAGTTGAATCAGGATATCTATTATTGAAAGGAATTAATACATATATTTTTAAACTTTACACTTGACTCATTTAAGATAGTCTTATAGAGTGTTATATGTGTGTGAGTGTCACTGTGTTGTAAAGTGTTGTGGAATAAATTAAATTGTTTATCTGTCTGTTGTTGTTGTGACTTACACTTCATCATTTTCATAACCCTAGACATTCAACGTAGTCATCACAATATTCCAGAATAATTCTGACTGAGGTATAAATGTGGTAGCAAGTAAGGTCATCTGTAATACACCACACTTATTAGATACAGATACCTTCACAGCTGATCTCAGTCAGTACACTAAGTCCCCTATAAATATTTATATCATCCCACTTTACCACATATATTGGGGTCTCGCTCCCGGGATATTGTACTTTCTCCTATTATATATATTGGGAATAGTAAAAATTTAAAAGGTATCCTTGGGTGAAAATAAATAAGGTTGAGCTCTCAGTGCCTGTGGTTGTCCTTAGTTAATTAGTCATAGATAAAATTGTTTAGTTAAATATTTTATACATTTACCTGTTAGAAAATGGCCGACCTGGCAAAATTTCGATCTGCTGCTGTGCAGACTGCAAAAGAGTTAGGAATGGAGGGGCAAGTTATGATTGCTTATGTCACTACGGAATGTGACAAATATATTGAACGTGAAGAAAGAAGATTGGAAAAAGAGGCTGAAAGACAGTTAGAGGCTGAAAAGGAAATTAAGAGGTTGCAGATTGAGGCTGACAAAGAGGCAAAAGCATTGGAGGCAGAAAGAGAGGAAAAAAGATTGACTGCCGAAAGGGAAGACAAAAGATTAGCTACAGAAAGAGAAGAAAGAAGACAGGCTGCAGAGAGAGAAGCAGAAAAGGAGGAGAAGAGATTACAAAGGGAACATGAGTTACGACTAAGGGAGTTTGAGTTTCAAGGCCATGCTCCTGAAAATGGTGCCAGTCCCTTTACCTCTGATGCTACTGCTAGTGGGGGAGCCTCAACCTCAGCTATGAACTTTCATTTAGATCATTTTGTTGAGAAAGACGATGATATCGAGAGCTATCTAAATAGATATGAACTATTAGCTACCACGTATGGGTTAGAGAGAGAAAGGTGGAGCTTAAAGTTATCTCAAGGGCTTCGTGGGGCAGCTTATGAAGTTTTTGCCAAAATGAGCAGAGGTGATCAGGAAAATTACCAAGGAAGGAGGTGGTGTAAAAATTGTCAGATGGACAATCATGACACTGACCGTTGTAGAAGGAAACCTGTTTATATGGCCACCCTTCAGGTCAGGTCGACCTCAAGAAAGGAGGAGGATATTCTGATAGATACCACTCCAGATGAGATGAGGAAGGCACAGGCTGGGGATAAGACCCTCAAGTCTTGTTTCAGGAAATTGTCAACTTGTCATACAACTCAAGGCAAGGGAGATTTTTACATGAAAAACAAGTTGATTTACAGGAAGGCCGGAACTAGATCCAATGGTCACGGACAGTTGGTTCTTCCAAAGACATATAGGGCAGCATTAATAAGGAGCTTACATGTGAAACAAGATGGGGACCATGAGAAAATAGGTACCATCATTGTCACGTAGGGTTTATATTCATTTAATTTCCTACATCTTCTTCCTATTCTTTCACCCGATTTCTCTCTTTTATTATCTCTGTATTTCCTTTTTCCTGTATATTTTTCATCCATTCGTTTTGATATTATTATTTTCATATAATTCGCAAACTTTACCTGTTTTCCTTTCTCTAAAACTGAGAATCGCGCTAGGACGATATTACGTAGATGTCAGGGCTGCAGGGCGTCAGAAGGCGTGATAAGTCGGTTCGCTGAACATAGGACGTAGCAAATCGTCTACATTCTCACCGAGCGCGCGAGCTTCTTCTCGGCATAAGTCCCGGTGAGGTGTGATACTTTACATCTGCACCGGTCAGTATCCAGACATTTGTCTGGAAAATCCCAAACTGACACGGCGCTCACGGTGGGCCATGGTCAGCTGTAGTGTGAAAACTGCCCTGCATTGGAGTCAGGCTGTCTGGGATTTGAAACTGACACGCGTACATCGTGGTCAGTAGGTGACAGTTACGACACGCGTTAAGCGGACGTAAATGTTGGGAGTAGGGGAGATAATTTCGCTTGGCGAAATAAGTTTGGGCCCTTTGTCTGATTTTTAGATATTGGCCAAGTTTGAAACTTTAATTTCATTCTCGCTCATAGACTCACAGTAGATAGGTTGCTCGTAAACAGAATAGCTGTTAGCAAAGATCTCAGTTTGTTTCGGCAATTTGTCGAACTTCTAGACTTCCAGAAATATTTTCAGCATTTTTATTCTTAAGTTGTGCGACTACCTGTAATTCTGTGGTTGAGGTAATTAATATGATAGATATATAGATTTTGTGAGTGTTAAAGTGTTAAATCGCTAAATTCATTTTAATCTATTTCTTTAGCGCAGAAGAGAAATAAAGTGGTAGGCTATTATATTTTCTAGGGAAGCATTCAGTGGAAAGCAGAATAAAATTAAATTTCTAGCTTATAACGGCAATTGTAGCTATTTATGAATTTAATTTAACCGCTAATACTCAGTCGAGTGTATTTTTCTAAACTAACGTATAAACTCTAGAATCGAGCCTCATGAATGGTGACGGAATACGCACGTGTTCCTAATTTATGAGGATTGCTGATTTTTAAATATAACTTACGTCACGGGAAGTTTAAATGATAAGCAAAGCTCTCTGCTTGCAAGTTTAAATGTAAGTTATAACCAGTACAGATTCTGTTTATTATATTATATGTGTTATTTTTCCTCCACACAGTGAAAGTTTTGGGGTGACCCTAACTTTACCAGCACCTAGTAGTAGTTTTCCATACTTGTGAAGAAATAGACAGTCCTTATTTTGAACCACGTGGGTTTCTTAAGTACCACTGGTCTAAACAGTGCATATGCAACCCGAGTTAGCCAGAAATACTATAACCCAATAACGGGTTTTCAAAGACTGTAATGATAAATACTGGACCTTGGAACCAGATCTTAATTTCTTCTAGAAAAAAACTCTACGAAATTTTTCTGCCTGGTGGCGCGAAATACTTCAAGTATTAACTAACATTTCCCGACTATATATATATATATTCTTGTGGACAAATCTGTGGTGTGACTAAAGTGAATCCTATACTGAGGGAAGGCACCGACCTGACATTCATCATTTCTAGAAACCTACGCTATTGACACTGTGCTCTGCTAACTCCCGCGCCTGGAATAATTGTTAGGTGACTTAATCAGACATTTGAACAAATTTGCACACCCAAGTAGTCGTTCCCGGAGACTCCGAGTTAAATACGTCTTTTGGAACTGGGGACTTCTTGGCAGAAGACTGCATTTTTTTGAGTCTGTGTGAAAATCTAAAATCAGTGTGTTCCAAGAGGCAGCGAGCAAAGTCGTGAGTACCTGTATGAGAGGCCATGGCGGAATGAATGAGTGTACGCTGGTTTGAGTGATATTTTCACTATTATATCTTTGACACCCTGTTGCTGTCCTATTTGTTTTTTTTTTCAATCTGCATAATTTGTTGCTAAGGCTAGAGTTTTTGTGTTTTTGTCTTAGGTTAAATCAGATTTTTTTTTCAAACTCTGTGCATATAATTACGAGATAAAACAAAGAAAACTCTTAGACTCAAACCCTATGTATCGGTGACTCGGGCGCCATCATCTGTTCTCTTAACGGGGCCGGGCTAAACCTAGAGTTAACACTATAACGGGGCTAACATCCTTGCAACATTTCCTTGAATTTTTATGACTATGTGTATATGTATTTTCCTTGATGTACTTTCTTTGATGTTGTGAGCCGATTTTTCCTGATATTAAAATCGCTCTTGAACTTAATAATCGTGTTTGGTCAGCTCGTTCTAGATAATATATATATCATTGTTATAGTTTTCCCACGTCTGTGTGTTTACCTGTCGTCACGTGTATGTGCGTGCCTGTGAGTGATAGAAATATACGTAATATGTATATTGGTGTAGTCTGTCTGACGCTGTAACAACTGTTGTAGAAGATAGGTGAGAGAGAGAAGAATTCTTTTCGCTTTCAGAGACAGCCACTATATCAAAATCTATCATCTCACGTGTGGGGAAATTCTATTACCTTTCACTAACTCTCACTGAGTCTATCACCTATTCAAACCTATTCAGAAGGGACCAAACCTAGTCTTAATTCTCCTATCGAAAATCTACGACAAATGGTCGCTCGTTACCGGGAATTGAACCCAAAAATCCTAAGGCGATACGACAAATGGGTTCTCGTCCGTAGGATTTTTGAACTTAGAATAGGAAGACGAGTACGACAAATGTGGACTCGTCTATCTGGATTTTGAACTTAAGATTCTGTATTCTGATATAGAGTAAGAGTGTGATGTCTTGTGACTGTGTATCTTTTAAAAAAAAATATTACCCCCTAGACTAGCGATCTGTTTACGGGCGTGCTGACCACACAAACTAATAAGTTTTTTTTCCACAGCATCTTTGAATAATATACATTTTGGTTACAGGTTGATTTTGTCGGGATATATGTTTACTGCTGATTGTAATACTAAATGCTGGTAAAGTGGTGAGTGTATAACATTCACTGGGTACTGAGGCAGAACGGCGTTTGAACTAAGTTAAGGAGTGTGTTTCGGACTTTTTGTCCAGATTAATTCCCTCCCTTACCCGATCTGACTTCAGGGGCGAACTTATAGTGGATTTTAAAAATTAAGGGATTATTTTTCTCTTTAATTTTTGCAATATTCTTTTGCTTTTCCACTGTAGCAACTTATTTTTCAGTTGTAATCTTAACTACCATTTATTTGGCGTAGTCGTGTTTTGCATTGAGTGCTTTATTGCCGATTAATAGCAGCGATAGTTAGATTTTATTTTGGAGGAGGTATCCCAGGGTTAAATATATCATCTTTTGATTTTTTTGGTAATTTTTTTTCTCGTAAGTGGTAGGAACCAGGTTATTCTTTTTCCTATTTTCTTTCTCCAACAGTCTCAGTCACTGACATAATATGGCCGAGAGGGCAAAACTTAGACAACTCCTCAGGGACGAAGCGAGAGAGGAGGGACTGGAAGGAGAGGAAGCGAAAGCATTTGTCAGAGACGAACTTGAGAGATATGATGCGGAGAGGAAAGCAGCTGAAGCTAAAGAGGAAAAAGAAGCAGCCGAAGCTAGAGAGCAGAAGAAGATGGATGAGGAAATGGAAATTCGCAGGATGCAGCATGAGGAAAGAGAGAAGGAGAGACAGCAGGAGAAGGAGAGGGAGGAGAGACAGCTTGAGGAAAAAGAGAAACAGAGACAGCACGAGTTGGCTCTTAAAACTCTAGAATTCCAAAGTCGTGGTGCTGCCTCTACCTCCAGCAATGGAGAGTCTTCTCCTCATTCTTCCTTAACTGACCCTGCTAACACTCAATCTCTTCAACTAAATGCTATGTCTTTCACTCTTGAATCTTTTCCTTGTCCAAATGAGAAGATTGACACATGGTTAGAAAAATTTGAGAAAATTGCAACTCTGTACGGGTTAGAGAGGTCGCGTTGGAATATGAAACTTTCCCAGGCCCTAAAAGGTTCTGCTTATGATGTTTATTCTAAGCTGGAAAGTAGCCAACAAGACGACTACGATGTGTTGAAGAAAGCGTTACTGGAGCGCTTTGAAATGAACGCTCGCAAGTTTTTGCAAATGTTTCGCAACAGCCGGAAAGAGAATTCTGAAACTTTTCACCAGTTCTCATCTCGTCTTAAGGGATATCTAACAAAGTGCCTTGAGCTTTCGCAGCTCCCCTCTACCTATGAAGGTCTTGAGGAACTTGTTCTAACTGAACAAATAAAGAACACTTTGTCTGCTGATACCCGGAGATTTCTCGCTGAGCAGGGGGCAGAAAAACTTGAAGACATTTTGGAAAAGTCTGAGCGTTATCACAATGCGCTGGCTGAACTACCGGCCACAAAGCGGAAACCGACAGAGGAGCATTTTCGAAAACATAACCTAGAGCAATCTTCTCAGGCTTCTAACCAAAACAACCACAGAGAAACTGGACCTCAAAACCCCCCTCCTGAAAAAATCCAAGTTCTACAAGAACAAGTACCCCAACCACCCCAAACAGCCTGATCAACCCGACCGCCCTACATGGCAGCGCAGCCAGAAAGGACAAGGTGGCAAAGGGAGAACCCCTGAGCACGGGACATATGATCAGACCGAGCACACCGAGCCAAAACGCATCGGATGCTTATTGACAGTCTCGCAAGGCGGAATTATTGACAGTGATTCCCAACCTGTTGGGGATAGACCCTCAACGCGAGGTATTGTTATTTTGAACGGTTCTCAAACTTCTTGCTTATTTGACACGGGGCTTTCTTACGATTGCATTGTTGCCAGAAACCTGGTTAAACCCGGTCAAGAGACAGGAGAGACCGTCAAACTTTGTGGAGTTCGTAAGAGTGATGCACCTACAGCGCTTCCCATCGCATTGGTGGAGATACACTCTGACTTTGTCAGAGGTGTGATCAAAGCGGCTGTTATGGATGATCCCATCTACCCAGTCATACTTGGCGGGAGATACGTGTGTATTGGGAAACCGGAAGAGCCGATTGTGGCAGCAGTAACTACAAGAGGGCAAACCAAGAAGGAACGGGAGCCTGCGCCTAATTTGTTACCTATGGAACTTAAAGAAGCGCAACAAAAGGATCCTACTTTGGCACCCTGCTTTAGGAAACTGCCCATGGCGAAGGAACCCAAAAAGCACGGGGACATTTTTTCTGAGGATGGCGTACTTTATCGGAGAACGGGCAAGCCTGACCAAGGTTACAACCAGCTCCTAGTACCGAAACAGTACAGAAGCCAAATCCTAGAAATGGGGCACTCTCTTCCCTTCAGCGGACATATGGGACAGAACGCCACAAACCAACGTATAACCACTCATTATTGGTGGCCAGGAGTAAACACTGATATTATCAGGTACGTCAAATCCTGTGCCCAGTGCCAACGGGTACCACCCAAGCAACGGACACCCCCAGTCCACATGGGTGAAATGCCAATAATGGGAACACCATTCGAACGGGTTGTGATCGACATTTTAGGGCCTTTCGAAAGGACTAAAAGAAGGAACAGGTTCATCCTGACCTTAGTCGATACATGCACTTTATGGGCAGAAGCTATCCCGCTAACATGCGCAGATGCCAAGCATGTCGCAGAAGCCCTCGTGCAGATTTTCACTCGGTTGGGATTCCCTCAGCAAGTGTTGACGGATAATGGATCTCCATACCGAAACCTGTTGATGGATGAGATCGTTAAGATCTTGAGGACCCAGCACATCCACACTAAGCCATATACTCCGGCCGGAAATGGGCTCGTGGAACGTGCTAATGGAAACCTCACCATGATGCTAAGTAAGCTGGCACAAGTGAAACCTGAAGATTGGGATCTCTGTATTCCTGCAGCATTATTTGGCTACAGAGAATCTCCTCATACTTCCACAGGATTTCCGCCAGCTACACTCTTATTCGGCAGACCCATTAAGGGCCCGCTTGAAGCCTTACTTCAGTCTCTGACAGACGAGAAGGCTGATGAGACAGTTGTCTCAGCCAGTAAATATGTGTCGGTTTTAAAGGAACGGTTGAAACTAGGGTGGGACCTAGCAACGACTAACTTTAAGCGAGCACGCACCAAGCACGCTAACCGATACAGGAAAGTCGCGGAAGAGAGAGAGAACTGGAAGCAGGAGAGAAAGTTTTGGTGTTGCTCCCTACCGAGAACAACCAACTGAAGATCGGATGGCAAGGGCCGTTTACCGTCCTGAAAAAGATTTCTAAGGCTAACTACCAGATCTCTATTGAAGGAAAGGAGAAGGTTTTCCATTTAAATCTCTTAAAGAGATACTTGGAAAAACCAGTGCCAACCTCCGACCATCTCCTGACGATCGCCAAAACTGACGAAGATGACGATAGTGGCAGGGATATTCCACCGCTATCACAGGAAATCTTTCAAAAATGTCAGAAGCGGCGACGCTCTTTCAAGCGCGCATATGAGACATTCCAGGGGAAGGAAACTTTGAGGAGTGGACTTGAGTAGGAATTGGACAGAGATGGAGGGGGAAGATGAGAGGAAAGAGGACAGACACCCTGAAGCTACGGTTATAGGAAATTAAACTCCATAACGTAGACATGGAGTGCTTCCATATCTTAAAGGGGGGAGGCTCTGTCACGTAGGGTTTATATTCATTTAATTTCCTACATCTTCTTCCTATTCTTTCACCCGATTTCTCTCTTTTATTATCTCTGTATTTCCTTTTTCCTGTATATTTTTCATCCATTCGTTTTGATATTATTATTTTCATATAATTCGCAAACTTTACCTGTTTTCCTTTCTCTAAAACTGAGAATCGCGCTAGGACGATATTACGTAGATGTCAGGGCTGCAGGGCGTCAGAAGGCGTGATAAGTCGGTTCGCTGAACATAGGACGTAGCAAATCGTCTACATTCTCACCGAGCGCGCGAGCTTCTTCTCGGCATAAGTCCCGGTGAGGTGTGATACTTTACATCTGCACCGGTCAGTATCCAGACATTTGTCTGGAAAATCCCAAACTGACACGGCGCTCACGGTGGGCCATGGTCAGCTGTAGTGTGAAAACTGCCCTGCATTGGAGTCAGGCTGTCTGGGATTTGAAACTGACACGCGTACATCGTGGTCAGTAGGTGACAGTTACGACACGCGTTAAGCGGACGTAAATGTTGGGAGTAGGGGAGATAATTTCGCTTGGCGAAATAAGTTTGGGCCCTTTGTCTGATTTTTAGATATTGGCCAAGTTTGAAACTTTAATTTCATTCTCGCTCATAGACTCACAGTAGATAGGTTGCTCGTAAACAGAATAGCTGTTAGCGAAGATCTCAGTTTGTTTCGGCAATTTGTCGAACTTCTAGACTTCCAGAAATATTTTCAGCATTTTTATTCTTAAGTTGTGCGACTACCTGTAATTCTGTGGTTGAGGTAATTAATATGATAGATATATAGATTTTGTGAGTGTTAAAGTGTTAAATCGCTAATTCATTTTAATCTATTTCTTTAGCGCAGAAGAGAAATAAAGTGGTAGGCTATTATATTTTCTAGGGAAGCATTCAGTGGAAAGCAGAATAAAATTAAAATTTCTAGCTTATAACGGCAATTGTAGCTATTTATGAATTTAATTTAACCGCTAATACTCAGTCGAGTGTATTTTTCTAAACTAACGTATAAACTCTAGAATCGAGCCTCATGAATGGTGACGGAATACGCACGTGTTCCTAATTTATGAGGATTGCTGATTTTTAAATATAACTTACGTCACGGGAAGTTTAAATGATAAGCAAAGCTCTCTGCTTGCAAGTTTAAATGTAAGTTATAACCAGTACAGATTCTGTTTATTATATTATATGTGTTATTTTTCCTCCACACAGTGAAAGTTTTGGGGTGACCCTAACTTTACCAGCACCTAGTAGTAGTTTCCATACTTGTGAAGAAATAGACAGTCCTTATTTTGAACCACGTGGGTTTCTTAAGTACCACTGGTCTAAACAGTGCATATGCAACCCGAGTTAGCCAGAAATACTATAACCCAATAACGGGTTTTCAAAGACTGTAATGATAAATACTGGACCTTGGAACCAGATCTTAATTTCTTCTAGAAAAAAACTCTACGAAATTTTTCTGCCTGGTGGCGCGAAATACTTCAAGTATTAACTAACATTTCCCGACTATATATATATATATATTTTTGTGGACAAATCTGTGGTGTGACTAAAGTGAATCCTATACTGAGGGAAGGCACCGACCTGACATTCATCATTTCTAGAAACCTACGCTATTGACACTGTGCTCTGCTAACTCCCGCGCCTGGAATAATTGTTAGGTGACTTAATCAGACATTTGAACAAATTTGCACACCCAAGTAGTCGTTCCCGGAGACTCCGAGTTAAATACGTCTTTTGGAACTGGGGACTTCTTGGCAGAAGACTGCATTTTTTTGAGTCTGTGTGAAAATCTAAAAATCAGTGTGTTCCAAGAGGCAGCGAGCAAAGTCGTGAGTACCTGTATGGGAGGCCATGGCGGAATGAATGAGTGTACGCTGGTTTGAGTGATATTTTCACTATTATATCTTTGACACCCTGTTGCTGTCCTATTTGTTTTTTTTTTCAATCTGCATAATTTGTTGCTAAGGCTAGAGTTCTTGTGTTTTTGTCTTAGGTTAAATCAGATTTTTTTTTTTCAAACTCTGTGCATATAATTACGAGATAAAACAAAGAAAACTCTTAGACTCAAACCCTATGTATCGGTGACTCGGGCGCCATCGTCTGTTCTCTTAACGGGGCCGGGCTAAACCTAGAGTTAACACTATAACGGGGCTAACATCCTTGCAACATTTCCTTGAATTTTTATGACTATGTGTATATGTATTTTCCTTGATGTACTTTCTTTGATGTTGTGAGCCGATTTTTTCCTGATATTAAAATCGCTCTTGAACTTAATAATCGTGTTTGGTCAGCTCGTTCTAGATAATATATATATCATTGTTATAGTTTTCCCACGTCGGTGTGTTTACCTGTCGCCACGTGTATGTGCGTGCCTGTGAGTGATAGAAATATACGTAATATGTATATTGGTGTAGTCTGTCTGACGCTGTAACAACTGTTGTAGAAGATAGGTGAGAGAGAGAAGAATTCTTTTCGCTTTCAGAGACAGCCACTATATCAAAATCTATCATCTCACGTGTGGGGAAATTCTATTACCTTTCACTAACTCTCACTGAGTCTATCACCTATTCAAACCTATTCAGAAGGGACCAAACCTAGTCTTAATTCTCCTATCGAAAATCTACGACAATCATCCAAAAGGTGGCTCACAATTATTATTGGCCCAAGGCAAGGTGGGACATTGAGAATTTTGAAGAAAGGTGTAGCATAGCACATGAGGGAACACCCACAAGTGGGAACATTGATCAGGACCTGGACACGCCACGGGGCAAACTTAGGCCTGACAATAGAAAGAATAATAAAGTGGACCAAGTGGAATGGGAAGCCCCTTTTCACGGACAAGCTTCAATTAACTGTTTTACAATGGCCCCTATGCAGAGAGTGCAAAAAGATGTCTTACCCCAGGATAATCCGAAAATCCCTCAATCGGACTTAAACAAACTGGAGGAAGAGGATGTAGAGAGGAAATCTTTCATCAAGAATTCTAAGTGGGGAGAAAGCCCCAAGAAAAGAATTGGTAGCGGTCGTTTTGTGCATGATAATTCTGGGAAGAAAATCATCACTATAGAGCTTCGAGTGGAAGAGACCATACCGGTGCATGGACAAATAGGTCCACAAAATTAAAGGTCCATATGAAGCGCTGTTAAGAACGTGGACTGATGAAAAGGCAGAGGAAAATATTACATCCTCATACCAATATGTAAATGAGCTGACCACTCGTTTAAAAACTGGCTGGAAACTTGCCAATGAAAATTTGAGACAAGCCAGGAAAAAACATGCTGCCTATTACAACAGGAAAGCTAAAGACAGAGATTTAGCTGTGGGAGAGAAGGTACTGCTTCTTCTACCCGGTAGTCGAAATAAGTTACAAATTGGATGGCAAGGTCCATATACAGTTCTAGAGAAGGTGTCTAGAACCAATTATAAGATAGATAAGAAGGGGAAAGAAAAAATCTATCATGTGAATCTCCTGAAGAAATACTTGGAAAGAGAAAATCAGGAAGAGACACACTTGTTGACCTTGTCCATTGCAATGGAGATGAAAAAGGAACCACTTTCATCATTTGAATATCCATTACACCCCTGTGAGACAGCGGCACAGGTGAAAATCAGTACACATTTAACGAAAAATCAGAAAGAGAGAGTGAAACAGGTTCTAGATGATCATACAGAGGTGTTAACGGACCGACCGGGGCATACAAACTTATTGGAATATGATATGAAACTGATAGACCCCACACCTGTCTGTATGAAACCCTATTCGATTCCTTTTGCTAAGGAGAAAGCTTTGAAGGAAGAGATAGACTATTTGTTGAAGGAGGGAATTATTTCACACAGTGAATCTTCGTATAGTTCCAGTGTGGTGCTCTTAAGGAAACCCTCTGGAGAACATAGACTCTGTATAGATTACAGGAGACTGAATGCTATCACAGAAGGACAGGTGGATCCATTGCCGGATACAAATCAGTTGTTTGCCAGGCTAAATAAAGCTAAATATTTCTCAAAAGTGGATCTGAGTAAAGGATACTATCAGATTCCAGTAAAGCCTGAGGTTAGACCATACCTAGCTTTTAGTACCTCAGAGGGACACTATGAGTTTAACAGATTGCCATTGGGATTGAAGAATGCGCCTAGTGTCTTCTCTAGAATGATGAGAAAATTATTGGATCCACTCCACAACTCAGATATCACCATATAGATCAACTCCTCATAACGTACAATTTGAGGAACATCTAATCTTCTCTGGACATGTCGTTGAGCAGACTCAGAAGAAGAAAAAAATGGTGAATATTGATTGTTAAGCAGTAGTAAGACAAGCCGTAACACTTGCAGCTGTACAGTAACATATCTGAAATGGATTCTTGGATTGCAGAGGTCTGGGGCAGATTTCTTGAGTCGTGCCTACTTTGAATTGACACACCTGTATTAATCCATGATAAAAATAAAATTAGCGAACCGGTGATGCGGATTTTTTAAGCCGCCATCCGTGTGATGAGAATCACCGTAAGCCCCAGAAATAATAATAAATTTCTCTATATAGAATTATAGACTGACATATAACGTCTGTTTTAAGAGGGGAGAATTTGTCGTGAAACATTCTAAATCCACATATATAAATTAAAAGGTAAATGTAAAGCCTAACACATAAATTCAATAAAAGGGAAAGAAGAATGGTAAAGAACAGTGCTGTCACAATGACTGTACTCGAGATCCCCCTTTTTCTACTTCGTCTGAAAATTGTAACGCTTTCACGTTTGATAGTAAAGCCTATAGCAGCATACACGCCTTTCTAACAATAAAACGTGTACTGTATTTCTTAGAAAACCTTGAGATACGCAAGCTGATTAATGACCTAGATTAATACTAGCATTAATTTCATTTTATACACTGCGTGATGAAAAGACAGATGGACTTAGGATAGAGAGAGAGGTACTGAGGAACGTATGCAACACTAACACGCAGTGGCGCGATATAAAATAATGCCACCCCCAACGCGAAAGGCATGAAGCACTAACTTTTTTTCAAATAGACAGTGATAAAAAACACTACCAATACACGGTTAGGTTTTAAAAAACATGTTTAATGCTTATTATTTACTGTTTTATGTCTGAAATCCTGACATTAGTCTGACAGAACAGTCGAAAAGGCAGGACAGGTGGCGGTTCTAAATTGAAAAAAATAAAAAATACACGACTATCCTAGAAAATACATATTTTGAACGCAGCCACTTAGCTCCATTAAAACTTATATATTTGGGTGCCTTAGGACTTGCTGACAAAGAATATGTTAGGTGTTAAGAAATTAGTTTAATAATTAACAAATTATAGCCATAATACTAGAGTGGTGCTGTCAGACAACACCAAATCATAATCGCACAGTGGCATGTTTTGAAACCACCATTTTACGGGAAATAGGCCACCATGTTAAATCCGATTTGATTGGAGGGAATGATATGTAAGGCTAAACATGATTAGTCGGATTGCAAATACTATTTTTGGTTGTTAGGGGAAATGTAGGAAGGGTAAATTTTTTCAAAAGCTTTGTAAACATGGCCCTATTGGCTAGACCAGTTGATATAGTTAATTAGGAGCGTCTGTTCAGTGCCACATTGTAAAATAAACTTACTAAGAAACAGTGCGTTGAGATCCAGCTCCTATTTTTCTAAATAAAAGCCTGGGACAGAGGCAGATCGGAATTTGTGCCATAATTCATCGCCAGTCAACGTATTTGTTTATTATTTCCATGAATTGTGGGACCGTGGTCCTAACTTATTGAAGCAGCACCTGGTCTGAGTTTTGCTGAATCCAGAGGCTGATAGCATACTCCTTGGTCCAGATAGCGACTAGTGAGGTGTCTCAAGAACACGGTGAAGCAAGCGAGCAGAGGAGTCTGTATCCTGCCGCCCTCACAGAAGATAAGATTCTGTGGCCAGAGCAGCTCAATTTTATGTACCCCCCTCTAAAATTGACATTATATTAAAGAAAGAGGGACAATAAATTGTTTCAATTGACAGGAACTGTGAACTTTTCCCAATACTATTTCCACCATAAGCAAACACTTGAAGTCATGATGAAAAACAACAACCAAGCTTGAACAAGCCAGTATTACCTCATAGTACCACTTCACAACTTACACACATAGGATAATAATAATAAAATATGTCAATACAAAGATCATAACTATAAATTGTGTACATATAACTGGTAATTACATTTGATTGTGATTCCTGGTTCACTGTGTAGTTGAATCAGGATATCTATTATTGAAAGGAATTAATACATATATTTTTAAACTTTACACTTGACTCATTTAAGATAGTCTTATAGAGTGTTATATGTGTGTGAGTGTCACTGTGTTGTAAAGTGTTGTGGAATAAATTAAATTGTTTATCTGTCTGTTGTTGTTGTGACTTACACTTCATCATTTCATAACCCTAGACATTCAACGTAGTCATCACAATATTCCAGAATAATTCTGACTGAGGTATAAATGTGGTAGCAAGTAAGGTCATCTGTAATACATCACACTTATTAGATACAGATACCTTCACAGCTGATCTCAGTCAGTACACTAAGTCCCCTATAAATATTTATATCATCCCACTTTACCACAGGTACATGTCTCTCTGTTGTATCGAAGCTATACTGTAAGACTGATATTGATTATTTTACTACCCTTGATTTAAAAAGAAAATTAATTCCCCAAAAGTATAGTGTGCTGTCACAAGCAGAAGACAAGGATCATATTTGACATCGAGAAATGAGAAGTCAAACAGAACAGAAAAGCATGTATGGAATCGTTCAATAAGCAGTCCACGTATTTGTGCCCTTTTTTAAAACCTACCTCCACCCCTACCACCCTCACCCGTTCACATAAGCAACCCCCATCATTTTTTTTAATACTGTCACTTTACAAAATCTATTTTGTTACGACACCATTTATGAAAGAAGCGATCCTCGCTCATATTATGTTGTGTGTGACGTTACATTTTGTTACGACACCATTTATGAAAGAAGCTATCCTCGCTCGTACTTTGTTGTGTGTGACGTTACATTTTGTTACGACACCATTTATGAAAGAAGCTATCCTCGCTCGTACTATGTTGTGTGTGACGTTACATTTTGTTAAGACACCATTTATGAAAGAAGCTATCCTCGCTCGTACTTTGTTGTGTGTGACGTTACATTTTGTTAGGACATCATTTATGAAAGAAGCGATCCTCGCTCGTACTATGTTGTGTGTGACGTTACATTTTGTTACGACATCATTTATGAAAGAAGCTATCCTCGCTCGTACTTTGTTGTGTGTGACGTTACATTTTGTTAGGACATCATTTATGAAAGAAGCGATCCTCGCTCGTACTATGTTGTGTGTGACGTTACATTTTGTTACGACATCATTTATGAAAGAAGCTATCCTCGCTCGTACTTTGTTGTGTGTGACGTTACATTTTGTTAGGACATCATTTATGAAAGAAGCGATCCTCGCTCGTACTATGTTGTGTGTGACGTTACATTTTGTTACGACATCATTTATGAAAGAAGCTATCCTCGCTCGTACTTTGTTGTGTGTGACGTTACATTTTGTTAGGACATCATTTATGAAAGAAGCGATCCTCGCTCGTACTATGTTGTGTGTGACGTTACATTTTGTTACGACATCATTTATGAAAGAAGCTATCCTCGCTCGTACTTTGTTGTGTGTGACATTATATTTTGTTCAAACCCATCTCCCCCTATCGTCACAAAAATGTTGTGCCCCTCTTTCCCCTCACTGCGTGACGTCATATGTGGACGACCCCTAAGTTCTCGAATATTAGAGATCTATGTGACACACAATGCTGGGTATGTAAGTAGTGCTCTACTGTTTAGATTTCTCGTTTGCTTTTTTATTTATTTATTTACTTTATTTATTTATATTTTAATTTAATTTTTTTTAAACCAAATCTTGGCAACAAGAACGCTAGACGTGAAAGCGCTTGACGCACAAAAGGCAATCAACTTACGTGGACATAAGTAGCCACACAAACTCCAAGGCCAATGTAGATATACTTGAGGGCAAACTGCGTCATTGTGTCCTCAAAGTCTCCCAAGTTCGGTATAAAAGTTTCATTGCTAGAGCCAGTGATGTTCATGATACTACTGATGTTGAACGTGCCACTAACATTTGTAGCTCCATCGCTCTGACCGTCTGCGTCGGTGAGAGGAAAGTCAAATAGCAGAAATATTAACAGTAATAACATATAGTTATTTAAAATAGTAATGACAGGTTTGTAACTTAAAAGTTGTTTTATGTTGGCAGCTTCAGCTGCTACTACTAATAATAACTATAGCCGTAACTACTACATCTTCTTCTTCTTCTTCTCCTACTACTATTACCACAACTACTACTACTGCTACCAATACTATTACCACTAATACTACTAATACCACTACCACTACTATTACCACTACTACTACTACTACCACTACAACAATTACTAATACCATCGCTATTGCTACTGTTACTACTTCTGCTTCTATTGCTAGTACTATTGCTACAACGACTACTAGCCTGCTTCTGGTACTCTGACTACTTTTTTACTACCAGTAAAACTACATTGTGTTTTAACAAAAAAGTAATAATTGCATTTCGATAACACAAAATATAACTGAATATCTGATTCAACCTCAGTTAGCTCTGTGTTTCTGAAGTTGCTGTTTTGTGAGTCTAATATCTGTGATTCAATCCCAATTAGCTCTGTGTTTCTGAAGATGCTGTTTTGTGAGTTGAATATCTGATTCAATCCCAGTTAGCTCTGTGTTTTTTAAGTTGCTGTTTTGTGAGTTGAATATCTGATGCAACCCCAGTTAGCTCTGAAACATGGAGAACAACACACATAACAGCCAAGAATTTACATACTTTAATAAATTGGTAATTTCTTAGAACAGATGATTGAAATGTACGACAAGGTCACGAATGCGGAACTGATGACAAGAACCAGAGAAATTTCAATGAAACACGAGATGAGAAGACGGATAGGGCACACACTGAAGACACTTTGTTGACAGCAGTACAAGAGAGTCATTGTTCTGAAATTCTAGAGATAACAGAAACACTGATAGACCGTAAAATACATGGTAAAGAGAATTGAATCCAAATGAAAATTATGAAGAAGAAAAAAAAGAAAAAACTTACAGTAGATGAAGCTGTTTGTCATGTCACCAAATATCAAAAACAGTAGTGGCCATGATGCTCCGTGGGCGCATGCTGTGATTATGCCGACTAGGATGAGTAACCTGTCACAACATGTTGCGAAGGAGAACTGAAACAACAGAAGAAAGAAATGCACAAAATCTGATAGTTTAAGTGTTCCGTATTTACGTCACCATTTACGGGATTTTCTTGAAAAGGGTGAGGGGCGGGTGGCCATGATTTCTGGTTTTTCATTGGCACGCGATTTTTTAAAAGGTGTGGATTTGCCGTGATGACTGAACAGAAAGAACCATTGTACAAGCCAGTCAGATACAGAGCGAATTAACATTCTATTTTATATCTTGTCCAATCAGTAACGTTCTATTTTATGATTTGTCAAGTCAGTAACTTTCAATTTCATAACTTGTCCAATCAGTAACTTTATATTTCATTGCATATCCAATCAGTAACTTTATATTTCATAACGTATCTAATCAGTAACTTCCTATTTTATAACTTGTCCAATCAGTAACTTTCTATTTCATAACTTGGCCCATAAGTAACTTTCTATTTCATAACTTGTCCAATATATAATTTTCAATGTCATAACTTGTCCAATCAGTAACTTTCTATTTCATAACTTGTCCAATCAGTAACTTTCTATTTAATATAAGTAACTTGTCGAATCAGTAACTTGCTATTTCATAACTTGTCCAATCAACAACTTTCTATTTCATAACTTGTCCAATCAGTAACTTGCTATTTCATAACTTGTCCAATCAGTGACATTCTATTTCATAAGTTGTCCAGTCAGTAACTTTCTATTTCACAAGTTGTCCAATCAATAATTTTCAATGTCATAACGTGTCCAATCAGTAACTTTCTATTTTATGATTTGTCAAGTCAGTAACTTTCTATTTCATAACTTGTCCAATTAGTAACTTTCTATTTAATAACTTGTCCAATCAGTAACTTTCTAATTCAAAACTTGTCCAATTAGTAACATTCTATTTCATAACTTGTCCAATCAGTAACTTTCTATTTCATAACTTGTCCAATCAGTAACTTTCTATTTCAAAACTTGTCCAGTCAATCACTGCCCAGTCAGTCACAACCCTGCTATATTTACTTCTCCCCCTTCGCTCTCATTTAAGCACATCTTCTCCCCCCCCCTCTCTCTCTCTCTCTCTCTCTCTCCCTCTCTCTTTCTCTTTCGCTCGCTCTCTCGTAAAATAGGCTGTCTGTTTCCGTTTTCATTCATCAACATTAAAACCCAAAACAAATTCCAAGATTATGAGTATAATTAGGAAAAATAATGGCTCTACAAGAGATCAACTCTACAAGAGATCAACTCTACAAGAGATCAACTCTACAAGAGATCAACTCTACAAGAGATCAACTCTACAAGAGATCAACTCTACAAGAGATCAGCTCTACAAGAGATCAACTCTACAAGAGATCAACTCTACAAGAGATCAACTCTGACACATATTTTGGCAGCAATATCGACAACATTGGAGGGACAGATAACGATTTCAAAATAAGAATACAAATGGCAAGAGAAGATTTCACTGTATTGGGAGAAATATAGAAATCAAAATAAATTAAGTCGAACACAAGACTCAGAATATTGAAGTCATATATCGTCAGTCCTATTGTATGGCTGTGAAACATGGAGAACATAAGCAACAACTGAGAAGTTGCAGACTTTCTTAAATGGGTAATTGCGTAGAATGGATCATGTAAATGGTATGGGAAGAACAAAAATGTGGCACTGTTAAGAAAAGAAACACCAAACAAATATCAGTGGAACAACAGATAAGGAAAAAACGCTGGCGCTGGATAGGGACACACATTGAGGAAACCAGTTGATAGCATTACAGGGCAGTCTGTGTGCTGGAATACCCAGAGTAGGAGAGATATAAGGAGACTTAAAACACAATGGTCACGACCCATCGAACCAAATTATGGACCGCCACACACACACTGAGAACCACTGTATTAGTCGAATGCCACATTACTCATGTCTATAAATACTTCAACACATAAAGGAATGTTTCAGGCACTCGTGAGAAACACAGAAGTAGAAAGTACTCATGTCTAATAGATGATAGAAGAACAGGAAGGTGAGAGATTAGCGTTCGTTTGATTGGTTTATTCATTGATTGTTTAAACAGAGAAGTAAATAAACTGGGCCATCTAAAGTCTCTGAGTCGGTAACCTGACAGAAATGGTCGGCGCTCGTATGATAGAACAGACAGGCAGACAGACACATAAACAAACAGACAGACATATAGACTGGCTGTCGTGGAATATTCTAATCCACATATATAAATTATTAGGTAAATATGAAGCCTAACAAATAAAATTAATAAAGAAAAGAGCAATGGTAAATAACAGTGCTGTCACAAGGAAGGTACTCGAAATTCCCCTTGTTTTCTACTTCGTCGGCAAATTGTAACGCTTTCACGTTGATATTAAAGGCCTTCTGCAACATACACGCGTTTCCCAAACACACAATAAAATGTGCTGCCTTTCTAAGAAAAACCTTGAAATATGCAAGTTGACCTAAATTTTAAATTCCATTCATGTCTTTTTCTACACTATGTTACCAAAAACAAAAGACAGATGGACTAAAGGATAGCGAGAAGAGAGGGGCGAATAAAGCCGAACGCATGCAAAATTAAACACGCGTCTCGCTATTAATGCCACCCCCAACCCGCGTCGCGCGATACACAATTACTACTATCACGCGTGTAAGACTACAAGCACTAACTTTTTCGGACGGACAGTGATAAATTCACTACCCTTCCCAGAGTTAGGTTTTAAAATCATAAAAAAACTCTTTCATTGCTAATCAACGTATCTGTGTTTATTTCCATGAAATTGTGGTAAGCTTGAACCATTCAGTATCTTTTAATGAAAATTGAATGTAAATTGTTAATTTATGCCTGTATATATATGTGTAGTTCAGTGGCAAACAGGAGATAAAGCCTATAATGCTCCAGCCTGAACAGAGGGTGTCGGAGGGAAGTAAAACGGCATGGAATGGCCAAATAGTACACTGACACCTGGATGATTGATTAGACAGAAATAATGCTGGAAGTGCAGAGGCGTGGTAACCATTAAGGAGGTAAATACTGGTATAAAGTATTTCAGATGAAGCTGACAGTTGGCCTAACGCTCTGAACTCAATGTTTGTGATGTGTTGTGATCAGTGTAAAAGAGAGTATAAGTTAGTTATGAAGTAGAAGGTACATCCTTCTTGATTTCAGGGACCGTGGTCTTGATGGTACTGAGCAGCACCTGGTCAGAGCTTTGCTGAATCCAGAGTCGGACAGCATACTCCTTGGTCTTTTTAGCTATCAGTGAGGTGTCTCCAGAGCCCAGGGGAGAATTCGAGCAGAGGAGTCCTTTCCTGCCGCCATCACGCAAGATAAGCTGATTTGGCCAGCTGAGCTCAACATTATGTCCCCTCATCTTGAAATAACCTTGTAAAAATAACATTCAGAGGGGAATTTAATTGTCTTAATATCAGGAACTGAGAACATCTCCAATACTAGTCCCTAAGACAAACTATTGAAGTCATGATGACAAATACCAACAGAGCTTGAACAAAACAAAACCAGTATTACCTCATATTACAACTACACAACTGACACACATAGGATATTTTTAATAATATATGTCACTACAATATTCATATTGATAAAGTCTGTACATATACTTGTAATTAAAATTGATTGTGATTCCTGGTTCCTTTGTATTTGAATCAGGACACATATACCTTTATGACAAAAATGAATACATATTGTTATTTGAAAAGTTATCAGTGACTCCTTAAGATATTCTCATAGAGTGTTATATGTATGTGAGTGTCACAGTGTTGTCAAGAGTAGTGGATTAAATTAAATTGTTTATCTGTCTGTTGTTGTGACTTACACTTCATCATACACATACCCTAGACACATAACGTAGTCATCACACTATTCCAGAATAATTCTGACTGAGATATATAGATATGTGGTAGCAAGTAAGGTTATCTATAATACACTACTCTTAATAGATATAGATACCTTCACAGCTGATCTCAGTCAGTACACTAAGTCCCCTATAAATATTTATAACATCCCACTTCACCACATATATTGGGGTCTCGCTCTCGGGATTTTGAATCTTTCCCTATTATAAATATTGGGGGTAATTCACTTCAGGGAATATAAGAATTAAAAGGTATCCTTGGGTGGAATTAAATAAGGTTGAGCTCACGGTGCCTGTGTTGTCCATTAGATATATTTAGAGATTAAATTGTTGGTTAGACATTGTAGAAATTTACCTGATAGACAATGGCGGACCTGGCCAAGTTTCGATCTGCTGCTGTACAGACTGCAAAAGAGTTAGGATTAGATGGGCAAGTTATGGTTGCCTATGTCACTACGGAATGTGACAAATTTATTGAACGCGAAGAAAGAAGATTAGAAAAAGAGGCCGAAAGAAAGTTAGAGGCTGAGACTAAGAGGTTGCAAGCTGAGGCTGAGACTAAGAGGTTGCAGATTGAGGCTGACAAAGAGGCTAAGAAATTGGAGGCAGAAAGAGAAGACAGAAGATTGGCTGCAGAAAGGGAAGAGAAGAAATTAGCTGCAGAAAGGGAAGAGAAGAAATTAGCTGCAGAAAGGGAAGAGAAGAAATTAGCTGCAGAAAGGGAAGAGAGGAAATTAGCTGCAGAAAGGGAAGCAGAAGATAAAAGATTACAAAGGGAACATGAGTTACGACTAAGGGAGTTTGAGTTTCAAGGCCATGCTCCTGAAAATGGTGCCAGTCCCTTTGCCTCTGATGCCACTGCTAGCCAAGGAGCCTCAACCTCAGCTATGAATTTTCATTTAGATCATTTTGTTGAGAAAGACGATGATATAGAGAGCTATCTAAATAGGTATGAACTATTAGCTACCACGTATGGGTTAGAGAGAGAAAGGTGGAGCTTAAAGTTATCTCAGGGACTTCGTGGGGCAGCTTATGAAGTTTTTGCAAAAATGAGCAGAGGTGATCAGGAAAATTATGACATGCTAAAGCAGGCTCTTTTGTTAAGGTATGAAAAGAATGCAGAATTCTATAGGAAAAAATTTAGGAATGCTAAACTACTGTCAGGTGAAACCTATCACCAGTTCTCTGCACGAATAGAGACATACTTGGAGAAATGGACTTCTCTGGGGAAAACCCAAGATCTTAAGGAAATGGTCCTTATAGAGCAATTAAGAGAGTCCATGGCTCCAGACCTGAGAAACTTTCTCATGGAACAAGGTGCAGAGAGGCTGGGTGAGTTGCTAAATGTTGCTGAAAGGTATCAAGCAGCTCAAGCAGAGGTAACAGGTAATAAAAAGAAACAAGTGGATAACTTTAGGGCACCACAGAACTTTAATAAATTTGATCCTAAGGATCAAAATAAAGGTAAGCACCAGTCTGATAGGCCACGGTATGAAAATAAAAATAAATTCCCACAATTCGATGAAAGGAAATATGATGAAAGAAAATCTTTCAACCAAGGAAAAAGGTGGTGTAAGAATTGTCAGATGGACAATCATGACACTGACCGTTGCAGAAGGAAACCTGTGTATATGGCAACCCTTCAGGTCAGGTCGACCTCAAGACAGGAGGAGGATATTATGTTAGATACCACTCCAGAAGAGATGAGGAAGGCACAGGCTGGGGATAAAACACTCAAGCCTTGTTTCCGAAAATTGTCAACTTGTCATACAACTCCAGGCAAGGGAGATTTTTACATGAAAAACAAGTTGATGTATAGGAAGACTGGAGCTAGATCCAAAGGTCACGGACAGCTGGTTCTTCCTAAAAGATACAGGACAGAATTAATAAGGAGCCTACATGTGAAACCAGATGGGGACCATGAGAAGATAGGTACCATCATTCAAAAGGTGGCTCACAATTATTATTGGCCCAAAGCAAGATGGGACATTGAGAATTTTGTAGAAAGGTGTAGCATAGCACATGAGGGAACAACCACAAGTGGGAACATGGATCAGGACCTGGACACGCCACGGGGCAAAATTAGGCCTGATAATAAAAAGAGATATAAATTTGATAAAGTGGACCAAATGGAATGGGAAGCCCCTTTTCACGGACAAGCTTCACTTAACTGTTTTACAATGGCCACTATGCGGAGAGTGCAAAAAGATGTCTTACCCCAGGATAAGCCGAAAATCCCTCAATCGGACTTAAACAAACTGGAGGAAGAGGATGTAGGGAGGAAATCTCTCATCAAGAATTTTAAGTGGGGAGAAAGCCCCAAAAGAATTGGTAGCGGTCGTTTTGTGAATGATAATTCTGGGAGGAAAAATCATCACTATAAAGCTTCGAGTGGAAGAGACCATACCGGTGCATGGACAAATAGGTCCACACAATTAAAGGTCCATATGTAGCTATGTTAAGAACGTGGACTGATGAAAAGGCAGAGGAAAACATTACATCTTCATACCAATATGTGAATGAGCTGACCACTCGGTTAAAAACTGGCTGGAAACTTGCCAATGAAAATTTGAAACAAGCCAGGAAGAAACATGCTGCCTATTATAACAGGAAGGCGAAGGACAGAAATTTGGCTGTGGGAGAGAAAGTACTGCTTCTTTTGCCTGGGAGTCAGAATAAGTTACAAATTGGATGGCAGGGTCCATATACAGTTCTTAGAGAAGGTGTCTAGAACAAATTATAAGATAGATAAGAAGGGGAAAGAAAAAATCTATCATGTGAATCTCCTGAAGAAATATTTGGAAAGAGAACATCAGGAAGAGACACACTTGTTGACCTTGTCCATCGCCATGGAGATGAAAAAGGAACCACTTTCATCATTTGAATATCCATTACACCCCTGTGAGACAGCAGCACAGGTGAAAATCAGTACACATTTAACGAAAACTCAGAAAGAGAGAGTGCAACAGGTTCTAAATAATCATGCAGAGGTGTTAACAGACCGACCAGGGCATACAAACCTATTGGAATATGATATGAAACTAATAGACTCCACACCTGTCTGTATGAAACCATATTCGATTCCGTTTGCTAAGGAGAAAGCTTTGAAGGAAGAGATAGACTATCTATTGAAGGAGGGAATTATTTCACACAGTGAATCCTCATATAGTTCCGGTGTTGTACTCTTAAGGAAGCCCTCTGGAGAACATAGACTCTGTATAGATTACAGGAGACTGAATGCTATTACAGAAGGACAGGTGGATCCATTGCCGGATACAAATCAGCTGTTTGCCAGACTAAATAAAGCTAAATATTTCTCCAAAGTGGATCTGAGTAAAGGATATTATCAGATTCCAGTAAAGCCTGAGGTTAGACCATACTAGCTTTTAGTACCTCAGAAGGACACTATGAGTTTAATAGATTGCCATTTGGATTGAAGAATGCGCCTAGTGTCTTCTCTAGAATGATGAGAAAATTATTGGATCCTCTGAATAATCCCTGTATAACAAATTTTATGGATGATATCCTTATAGCAACAGAAACATTTGAGGAACACATTGACTCTCTGAACATGCTGTTTGATCGACTTAGGGAGGCAAATTTAACAGCCCGACCAACCAAATGTTGCGTTGGATGTAAAGAATTGGAATTTTTGGGACACACAGTTTATCAGGGAAACATGACCCCTGACCCAAAGAATTTAGAGAAACTACAGAAAGCCCCGAGACCACAAACCAAGAAGGACGTGAGATCCTTTGTCTCATTATGTGGGTTTCTACCAGAAGTATATCAAAAACTTTAATTCCATATGTGCACCGTTAACTGAATTGACACGTAAAGGACATCCAGATCGCATTACATGGACACCACAATGTGAAATGACTTACCAAGAATTGAAGGAAAAGCTCACAAGTAAACCCATTTTGAAATTACCTGACTTAAGTCAAGAATTCATAGTAAGGACGGATGCAAGTAATATTGGGTTAGGTGCAACTCTACTACAGAAATCAGATGCATTGGATGGGGAATTAAGCCCAGTGGCATATGCTAGCAGAAAGTTGAATAAAGCTGAAATCAACTACTCAACTAGCGAAAAAGAATGTCTTGCAGTAATATGGGCGATAAAGAAATTCAATATTTATCTATATGGGAAGGCATTTAAGTTGAAAACAGACCACAAACCTTTATCGTTTCTAGCACAGGCTAAGCATGAGAACTCTAGGTTACTCCGATGGTCTTTACTTTTGGCTCCATATAATTTTAGCATTGAGTATATATCTGGAAAAACTAATTTGGGAGCGGATTTTTTAAGCCGCCATCCGTGTGATGAGAATCACCGTAAACCCCAGAAATAATAATAAATTTCTCTATGTGAATATAGAATAAAGGACTGACATATAATGTCTGTTTTAAGAGGGGAGGTGTCGTGGAATATTCTAATCCACATATATAAATTATTAGGTAAATATGAAGCCTAACAAATAAAATTAATAAAGAAAAGAGCAATGGTAAATAACAGTGCTGTCACAAAGAAGGTACTCGAAATCCCCCTTGTTTTCTGCTTCGTCGGCAAATTGTAACGCTTTCACGTTGATATTAAAGGCCTTCTGCAACATACACGCGTTTCCCAAACACACAATAAAATGTGCTGCCTTTCTAAGAAAAACCTTGAAATATGCAAGTTGACCTAAATTTTAAATTCCATTCATGTCTTTTTCTACACTATGTTACCAAAAACAAAAGACAGATGGACTAAAGGATAGCGAGAAGAGAGGGGCGAATAAAGCCGAACGCATGCAAAATTAAACACGCGTCTCGCTATTAATGCCACCCCCAACCCGCGTCGCGCGATACACAATTACTACTATCACGCGTGTAAGACTACAAGCACTAACTTTTTCGGACGGACAGTGATAAATTCACTACCCTTCCCAGAGTTAGGTTTTAAAATCATAAAAAAACTCTTATTAGAAAAGATAACATTAGATGGGTTTACGGTTGAAAACATTACAGTACCCAGACAGCACATCTTCGAAACAGGAGGTAGAAGAAAATACATATTTTGAACGCAGCCACGTAGCTCTTTTAAATTTGGATATTTGGGTTCCTTAGGGCTTGCTGACAAAGAATATGTAAAACGTTACGCAAATAGTCCAGGAATTAATAAATTATACCCAAAATAAAATAGTGGGGATGCCTGACAGCATGGAATCATTTCTGCTCATAAAATTTTTTTATAACGTGTTTGAAAAAAATCTTACGTTACAGAATTAGCCTACCATGTAAACTCCAAATTGATTGGAGCGCAACAAATGAAAGACTAACCACGATTGGTCGGGCTATAAATACTATCTTTCGTTGTTAGGGGAGACGTGAAAAGGTAACATTTTTTTCAAACACTTGTCGAAACGGGACTCGATTGGCCAGACTCGCTGATATACTCACTTGGGAGCGTTGGTTCGAGACCACTTGTTTAAATAATCTTGATAAAGCAACAGTGCGTTGAAGCCAGCTCATATTTGTGTTAAATAAAAGCCTGGAACATAAGCAGATGGGAATTTGTGCCAGTATTTTGTGCCAGAATTCATTGCTAATCAACGTATCTGTGTTTATTTCCATGAAATTGTGGTAAGCTTGAACCATTCAGTATCTTTTAATGAAAATTGAATGTAAATTGTTAATTTATGCCTGTATATATATGTGTAGCTCAGTGGCAAACAGGAGATAAAGCCTATAATGCTCCAGCCTGAACAGAGGGTGTCGGAGAGAAGTAAAACGGCATGGAATGGCCAAATAGTACACTGACACCTGGATGATTGATTAGACAGAAATAATGCTGGAAGTGCAGAGGCGTGGTAACCATTAAGGAGGTAAATACTGGTATAAAGTATTTCAGATGAAGCTGACAGTTGGCCTAACGCTCTGAACTCAATGTTTGTGATGTGTTGTGATCAGTGTAAAAGAGAGTATAAGTTAGTTATGAAGTAGAAGGTACATCCTTCTTGATTTCAGGGACCGTGGTCTTGATGGTACTGAGCAGCACCTGGTCAGAGCTTTGCTGAATCCAGAGTCGGACAGCATACTCCTTGGTCTTTTTAGCTATCAGTGAGGTGTCTCCAGAGCCCAGGGGAGAATTCGAGCAGAGGAGTCCTTTCCTGCCGCCATCACGCAAGATAAGCTGATTTGGCCAGCTGAGCTCAACATTATGTCCCCTCATCTTGAAATAACCTTGTAAAAATAACATTCAGAGGGGAATTTAATTGTCTTAATATCAGGAACTGAGAACATCTCCAATACTAGTCCCTAAGACAAACTATTGAAGTCATGATGACAAATACCAACAGAGCTTGAACAAAACAAAACCAGTATTACCTCATATTACAACTACACAACTGACACACATAGGATATTTTTAATAATATATGTCACTACAATATTCATATTGATAAAGTCTGTACATATACTTGTAATTAAAATTGATTGTGATTCCTGGTTCCTTTGTATTTGAATCAGGACACATATACCTTTATGACAAAAATGAATACATATTGTTATTTGAAAAGTTATCAGTGACTCCTTAAGATATTCTCATAGAGTGTTATATGTATGTGAGTGTCACAGTGTTGTCAAGAGTAGTGGATTAAATTAAATTGTTTATCTGTCTGTTGTTGTGACTTACACTTCATCATACACATACCCTAGACACATAACGTAGTCATCACACTATTCCAGAATAATTCTGACTGAGATATATAGATATGTGGTAGCAAGTAAGGTTATCTATAATACACTACTCTTAATAGATATAGATACCTTCACAGCTGATCTCAGTCAGTACACTAAGTCCCCTATAAATATTTATAACATCCCACTTCACCACACTGGCAGACAGACAGACAGGCGGACGAACAGAAAGGCAGACATACGGACGGACAGACAGGCAAGCAGATAGATAGACAGGCAGATATATAGAAACACAGACAGACAGGCAGGCAGATAGACAGTCAAACAGAAAGACAGGCAGGTACACCGACTGATAAACCGACAGACAGAGAGACTAATAACAGGCGGGCTTACAGACAGACAGAGAAAAAGACAACACACAGTAGGAAATGAAAGAACAGTAAGTAGAACATGGATTCTATGCCTGTCTTTTATCTTACACTGAATAGTTTATGTATCACTTATCTCTCAAGTTATTTTGATTATTGATTTCATCTTTTTGTATTTTCAAAATCAAATACCTGGGCAAATTAATAACAACAGATGGAAGATGCATCTCAGAAGTGAAGAGCAGAATAGCTCAGGCAAAAGCAGCATTCTATAAAATAAAGAGTATTTTATGCAACAAGTCTTTGTGGCTGAAAGTAAGAAAGAAAGTTCTTCATTGTTATATAGAACCAATCCTGACATGTGGAGTGAGTCATGGACAATTAGTAAACAAACAGGGAAGGCACTAGAGGGAACAGAATTGTGGTTTTACATAAGAATGTTAAAAATACCATGGGCAGCCAAATAGAGTAATGTGTGTCGTAAATTTTTAAACATAGGTATAGAGATTTATTTGGTCCCGTCTGAGTAGAGCAGAAAGGTGGGGTATATGAGAAAGAAAGGTGTTAAAATAGATTCCACTAGTGAAATAGATTAAGGTGAAGATCCGTCTCTGGAATGAGTGGTTTCTCTAGTCCAGCCTATCTATACGATTATTATTAGAAGAAGACGATCTGTCACACTTCCTATAATGTTAAAAATAAGTTATCTACACACACACACACACACACACAGTTATGTCACAACAAGACGCACAAACGTGAAAAAATATGGATAATTGGGTATGGGGCTGACCAACACGATAAATTAAGTTTTGTTTAGTTTATTATCACTTAAACTTCTCACAACATCAAACATATAGAAATCAATATAAATCAAGTTTACAGAAATATGAAAATAACCCCATAAGTGTCCTCCCCTCTGTTGATAAAAGATCCCACAAGAAGTTAATAACCCAAAATGTCAAAGATTAACACTAGGGTATAGAATAGACAGTATAGTAAAGAACAAAGTTTCTACTTAAGCTATCCAGTAAATTAATCAGGTTAGCGAACAAAATAAAAGAAGAAGTGAGTACAATGACTGTAACAACAAGAACGTATTTTTTTTCTCTCTCTGTCTTTCACTCTGTCATTCTGTGGCCACAAAACAAACTTGCTTACCCAATACTTGGTGTAGGTATCTGTCGTGTAACGACTTCTCACCAACTTTTTCTTCTGTCTATTATTTATTCCTCTAAAAATCTCTATCGCTAGATTGAAAACAAATTCCCGTCGGATATCTTTTTCATTCTTATAATGAGAAAGTCTCTTTCTCTCTCTCTCTCTCTCTCTCTCTCTCTCTCTCTCTCTCTCTCTAGTCTTGTATTACATACTCTTCGCTAGCTGATTCTCACAGCCAAAGGCATTAAATTATTCCGTTTGCCAGCGTAAGTCTTTCCAATTGAAAGGTGAAAAAAACGGTGCTACGATAGTCCGGAAGTCGACCATTTTTTTGTGTCATGAACTGGACGTAAATCAGGGAAAGGGCAGGAACTCTGCATTTAGCTGCAGACATTTGCACCATGGATACAGGCCGAGTTGAGATGAGGATAACATTGATAACTCTGGGACAAAGAAATAATTTACTGTGTGGCCACCCAAGAGGTGGACCAAAAATACAGCTGAATTTTGGAGAGAAGTATAAGCCATTAGACTGCTAACCATCCTTCGAAGCAGACGGAATCTATGGGCCCCGAAGTGGGTATTGTTGCAAGAATCCGTAGTGAATTCAGTTGAGCGAATTCTTTCAGGTTGTGGTTACCAGGTACCAACCCATGTTGCGGTTACAAGGTACTAACCCAGGTTGTAGTTACAAGGTACCTAAACCAGGTTACGGGTCCATGGTACAAACCAGGGTACGAGTCCACGGTACCAAAGGTTACCCCACACCACCCATACTCTATTAACCAGGTGACCATTCCAAAACCCAGTTACCCCTATCAATCAGTAAGCAGAAGTATTCAGCTGGGCTGACTTACCCCATCCTTATTTGAGATGCGCAACGAGTCCAGGGAAGTAAACTCTGCGGCCCGCTGATACGATAGAACTGTAACACTGTACCAACGTGCTGGGGCATAAAAAAACCAAGAGAGTGCCCAACAAAATCATCTCTGCAGCTACTACAGGCCTTCGGAGAGATGAGTATTAACACCTACCAGTAAAACTACCATAGAAGAGATCTACTGTCCATAGGATGAGATACTAGATTGATAAAGTCTCTTTTTGATAACTCTATTTTCTTTGCTCATCATTAGTTGATAAATATAAGCTCACTAGAACATCACCAGAGCTACACGCTGTGTTGTTGTGTTGCTTGTGGTTTGAGTATGGAGTGTCAACTCGACCTACGCAGTGGTGTGTAGACATAGATTGTGAGTATAATATGCGAATGATAAGAAGAGTTCGTGGTGTTGACAAATGGTTTTTTTCTCACACTCATGTATGGTTGGAAGTCATCGACACCAACGACTGTGTACCTTTGCTACAGTTTAATTGGACGTACACACTCGACAGCACGAATAGTGACAAATCACAGGTTGGCATAATACATCATAGTACAGTGGATAAATGGTCTTGCAATGATACATGGGCACTCATGTAGAATAATAGCATAATGGACTGTCAGTAGACAAGCACTCAGTATTGCCCATATATATATGTCATCTGAGTTTACTGACAAAGCACGTCAGATTATAAACAACATTCAAGATGGCTTCTAGACCTAACCTCGTCTAGCGAAGATTCATTGAAATAATATTCAGCACATATTTTTCATGCAATCATATTGAACCGCTAGTACAGGGTTCTCATGTGTAGCAGTGATCTCTGGACTCATCAAGCGATAATACGGGACATCCCTTTCTCTTCTTGAAAGTCACAAAATATTTGGATACAAGATGGCTTCTCTCGTGAGCTGTCACTCACGATTGGATACAGATAAAGAATCTGTATTAAAGTTAGTCATTCATTAAATGTTCTCATAGCTCTGTAGATTCTATCATGATACAATTGACTTCATCATACAAGATATTGTGCTGCTAGGAATGAATGTCTTTTCATCTAGTTAAATATATTCTCTCAGACGTACAAATCGTGCCTATCGAAAAACGGTGGCTTAGCAAGAGTTCATAAGGCGTATCTTTTGTTACCTTGGTATCAGAAATATGATTCTGCCATTCCTTGGCAATAAGAATAAACACTGGGGTAAAGCATACACGATAGGTCTAGACGACTATCACTTTCCCCAACAATCTTGAGATCACTTTTCCCGGCGACAAGCCGATATAGAAAAACACAGCCCCCATCAGGGCGAAGCCAAATCACACCTCTCTAGCGACACATCCGCCGAACAGCCCTTTGACCTTTCTAACGACAAACGACCATATAGTTCGACTTAGATATGTAAAGATATACAGATATAAGACAGACTCGTCCTACCCAGACAAACAATACACATAAATTCAGGCCATAGATACACTGAAGCAAGAACAACCTATTTCTACCCAAACAAAGAATAAATCGCAGTAAAACTGGATTCATCCGCGGAGTTCGATCGAAAGTCCTTTCAAGGGAAGTAACTCAATAATGACTTTTCCTTAAGCACTAAAAAGTATCTATTTTGTTTACAAAATATTTGCGAACATAACAAGCATACAAATGTATTATATTGTAAGATATTAAAGACTGCACGTAACAGTCTTACCACACCTCCCGGGAAAAAAAATGGAAATTTTTTTTTTTTTTGAAATACATCTAGGAGCAACGTACAATAGGCTCACAACGCATGAATAATGCGCAGATGAAAATATCAGGAATAAATATAACGCCTAATATGAGGCTAAGTCGACTTATGGAGCGACTGGTGAGAATGTATCTCATAAACTGAGAGAAATTATTTCTCTACAAGTAAATTTTTCCAGGAAGGTGTCATCAAAGTATAATACAATTCTGGCAATTACACAATGCCTAAAAAATTTCATACCATAATTTCGTATTAGATATCTTAAATTTATGATTTATGAAGAAAAATCATCAAAGCACAGCGGTGAATAAACATCAATGAACCGCTAAGTAGTGATACAATCATTATATTATTAAATTACAAATGTGTATCTATCTTGATATAGAAAGGAACTATTATAAACTAGACATATCAAGAAGTCTAAGACCTAATAGTTATGTGGAATCATGTGGGCATCTTGACAGAATGTCTGCCATCACATTATCTGATCCACGAATAGCTCGCACAGAGAAATGAAAAGGTTGAAGAGCAATTGCATATCGAGTAGACCTTGAGCTCTTCAAATTCTTACTCTGTATAGCAGTAAGAGCTTTTTGGTCGGTTTCTACTATGAAATGTGCGCCTAGAAGGAATCTCTGTAGTTTGAGGATCGACCAAACCATAGCTAATAGCTCACGGTCTAAAACCGAATAATTCCTTTCTGCCGCATTAAGTTTTCTGGAAATATACATTACAGGATGCAGAGTTCCAGAGTACTCTTGCATTAGTGCCGCTCCAATCCCAGTGGATGAAGCATCACTACGAAGAACAAATGTCTTATCTTTAGTAGGTAACACTAAAATAGGTGGTGTTGAAAACAATGTTTTAATCTTATCCAAAGAGCATTGGCATTCCTGAGACCAGTGGACCATATTAGGCGAACCTTTCTTTAAAAGTGTAGAAAGAGGTGCCATAATAGAGGATAGATTCTGAATGAATCTGCCATAAAATTGAATAAGACCTAACAGACTTCTCACCTGTTTTTTAGTCTTAGGGATAGAGATGTTAAGTATCTTACTAGTATTATGGTCCTCTGTCTTTAGGAAACCATGACCAACTCGGTGGCCTAGGAAAGAAATTTCGCTAAAACCAATATAGGCTTTAGAGGGTTTCGCTGTCAGGTTGTGCTCGCGCAAAGTAGACAGCAATTCATCTAACCCTGAATAGTGATCTTCCCAAGTATCGCTGAAAAGACAGATGTCGTCTAGATATGCAATGACATCTGACCGATAAGATAGGATTCGGCGCATCATGCGTACGAATGTAGCTGGTGCGTTCATAAGACCGAAAGGCATAAAATTCCATTGGAACAAACCTCTAGGTGTTGAAAAAGCCGTGAGAGGTTTGGCGCGTTCAGATAAAGGAACTTGCCAATATCCTTTAGACAAATCAAGTTCAGTGAAAAAATGAGATTTGGAGAGTCGAGTAAGTAGCTCTTCCAGTAAAGGCATAGGTTCGGCATCGAACTTCGTTACTTGATTCAATTTGCGATAGTCAACGCAAAGACGTATGTTATTGTCTTTTTTCCAAACAATAACCATCGGCGAAGAATATGCAGAGGTGGATGGTTCGATTATTTTCAAATCTATCATCTCATCCAACTCTTTCTCGACTTGTGCTTGAAAATGTATAGGTATAGGATAAGGTCTAACCCTAATAGGAGTATGGTCAGTTAGAACAATGTCATGTTCAATGACATGAGTTTGTCCAGGGATGTCAGTGAGTACATCCTGAAATGTTTGCAACATAGTTGAAACTTGTCGCTGTTCTCCTAGAGACAAATCAGGAGAGACAGTACCGTTCTTCCATGATTCACTAGAATGAAGTGGGATCATTGGAAGAGGAAGATTTACATCTGAAAAACTTGTTTCCTCATCCTGTATCACGGACAGTGATGAGTAATGACCATGTTGTACTGGAGAATTGTCCGTTGCTTGGAAAATGGGTTTCAAATAATCCGGACGTTCATGGAATTCAGTAAGCATATTGATGTGGAAGGTTTTATGCTTCCCATCAACATCGACAATATAGTCGACATCGGAAATTTTCGATATTATATCGTACGGACCTTTCCAAGAAATAAGTAGTCTGTTTTCCCTACAAGGTAGTAATACAAATGCTTTGTCCCCAGGACAAAGTTGTCGTAAGCATCTCTTCTTATTGGCAAATTGCCTTGCCTTCTGTTTCGCAAATTCAGAAGAAGAAGTTGCTAATTTGCATGCTTCGATAATCTTTTGTCTCAACGCGATGACATATTCGTAGGATGACTTTGTGTCATCGTCAATATTGTCAGCTGTTATGAGATCATGAAGCAACGACATAGGGCCACGCGGACGCGCGCCAAAGACGAGTTCAAAGGGGGAAAATCCTGTATGTTCATTGGGGGACCTCTCTGTAAGCGAAGAGGGCCGCAGGTAAAACTCTGTCCCAGTCTTGAGGATGATCCTCAGTTATCTTCCCTAGTAAGTTTTTAAGTGTTCTATTAAGGCGTTCGACCATCCCATTAGACATTGGATGATAGATACTACTTAAAGATCTATCTATCTGCAGAGTAGACATTACTTGAGACATGGTATCTGATATTAGTTGGGTGCCATGGTCTGACAATATCTCTCCGGGGAACCCCAGACGAGAAAATATAAGCCAAAGAGCATCTGCAATATCAGCAGTAGTAATGCTCTTCAGAGGAATAGCCTCTGGCCAACGTGTGCACATATCAACACACGTCAAGATAAACTGATGTCCTCTGGCAGACTTGATCTTAAATGGACCAATAATGTCTATGGCCATTTTTTGAAACGGCCGAATAGGAATGTCTGCCGCCTGAATGGGTGCAGCATGCCGTGGACCTTTGGATTTAACTTCCTGACATACTTTACAAGATCGACAATAAATCCGTATGTCCTTGTTTACCAATGGCCAAAAGAAAGCCGCAAGGACTCTTGACTTAGTACGAGAAAAACCCATGTGTCCAGCACACTGAGAGTCGTGAGCGTGCTGCAAAATTTTAACTCTCAAATTCTTGGGAACCAGGATTTGAGAATGACTTGACGTAATGGAGTCTTGAACCATACGTACAAGTACGCCATTCTTCTTTGTAATCCATGATTTACGACTTGTGTCTTTATTCGGATCACCTTTAGTTGCAAGAATGAAGAATTTCTTCAGAGTGGGATCATCTTCTTGCTGTTTTATAAACGAGTCACGAGAAATTACCAAGGGATCATCTTGGTTATGCACTTCATTATCTTCAGTAGATGAAGTTTGAGGCATATTAAGAGCCTAAGCTCTAGTGACTACAGCGTTAGCAATCTGCATGTTTTGCCTTTCCCACGCGGAAATTTGTTGCGGAGTGCATTCTTTGACTCCATGAATGCGACCGATGATGAGGTCAGCGATCGGATTCGGAAGAAGACATGCGTGTACATCTCCTGTAAAGAAAGGAGTAGCAATCCTAATGATAGCAGTAGAGTATTTCTCTAATGTGCCGCCAAATGTTACACATTTGACTACTTGTCCAGTGGCACGGGAAGGATCTACGAGTGACTGCCTAACACCAATTGTGGTGCACCCAGAATCAAATAACACGGAGACTGGATTGTTATTTACTAAACCCTTATGTAAGACAAGAGAACCTCTTCCATCATGCGCGACTGATGCAGGAAGAGCAGGAAGAGGATGGCCGCAGCTTAAAGTAGACACTGTGGTTGGCTCAAATAATGTTTTGCATTGGGGGCACTGAGATGCTCTCCCAAAATCAAAAGCGGCACATGCCATATTATTAGCGTCATTATTGTCTTTACTTTGTTTATAGGCTTCATGGGACTCTTGTTGTGCAGAGTTTGCCTGAAAATGTGGTTTATGTCTTCTGTTTTGAGATCTACCTCGGTTATTATTACCTCTGTAGTTATTGTTACCTCTATTGTAACCCCTATTTGGGTTTGAGTCATAGTTCTCTTGGTTACCATTATCATATTCATTATAATGAGTATCTCTGTAATTGCGATCTTGTTGACTCCAAGACGGATACCTCGGATAGTTTCTATAATTACTTCCTCTATGGAAATTGCTATAATTGTGACCACCCCTGTGTCGAGAGCTATCAGCTCGTCTCCAGTTCTTTGAAGAAGAACCCTGAAATGATTGGTTACCTTGGTTTTGATAACTATTATGGTTACCTTTTTATCAAATCTGTTTTGAGGTCCCTGAAATCTGTGTGAATAATTGGGATTGTATGGTGTTGCTGAAGCAACTGGCATACTCTCCTTAATCTTAGTGTTGCCAAAAGTCACGTCGGGGTGTGCAGTGACATATTGGGAACAATATTCTTCCATTTCCTTTAGAGATTTGGGTTTACGCTCATGTATAAATTCAAGGAATGGTTTGTTAACACATGACATAATCTTATCTCTGAGCAACAAATCCATAAGTCCTTCATACGTTTTTTCTGTTTTGGAAAGCTCAATCCAACGATCAACTGTGAGACGTGCCTTCGCAATGAATTCTGAGAATTCTACACCTGTCTCAGGCACCATCGTCTTAAACAAAAGGCGATAGCCTTCCTCACTTAGCTGGTATTTTTTTATCAAAGCCGCCCTAATGACATCATAATTATCCTTATCTGCTTCTCCTACAAGGCATAACCTAGTCAGAGATTCACCTTTCAAGTTTTCTGCTAATTGGTTAGCATATTGTGATTTATCCACATTATGTGTACGACAAGAACGTTCAAATCTATCCAGCCAGAATGTAATATCGTCACTGGACTGATTGAACCGTGGAACCTTAACCTTGTAAGTAGAAGGTTTACCATTACCACTAGATGCCTGATTAACATTACTCATACTTGTCAATCTCAATTTCTCTAACTCAAATTCATGTTCTCTTATTGCTTTTTTTCTTCAGCTTCTCTGTCTAATCTTTTTTGTTCAGCTTCACTGTCTAATCTTTTTTGTTCAGCAGCAGCTTCTCTTTCTAATTTTTTTTGTTCAGCTTCAAATCTCCTTTCCTCCACCTGCATCTGCAATTTCTTTTGTTCAGCAGCAGCTTCTCTTTCTAATTTTTTTTGTTCAGCTTCAAATCTCCTTTCCTCCACCTGCATCTGCAATTTCTTTTGTTCAGCAGCAGCATCAGCTTCTTTTTCTAATCTTTTCTCTTCAGCCAGAGCTTTTCTCTCTTCTGCAGCAGCTTTTTTCTCTTCAGCAGCAGCTTTTCTCTCCTCTGCAGCAGCTTTTCTCTCTTCTGCAGCAGCAGCAGCTTTTTTCTCTTCTGCAGCTAATGCTTTGTCATATTGAGCAACTGCCCATTCTTCTAATTGTTGACCAGTCTTATCAAGGGCTTTCCCTTGTATAATGAAGTATTCTAACGTAGACATGATGTCTAACAATAATACTAATCACTTGAAAAAATAATAATACCACAAGTTCTTAATGACTTGATTAATCAGCACACTATCCCAATATCTGTGGGTCACAAGCCTTAATAAGGTCTTGTATAACAGTAATAATAATCAAGTACTGGTTTATACCATAATCCAAGTGCAGTGCACAAGCAATAGTGTCTTATGAAATATACCTATATAAAACATATGTCAACCAACAGAATACATAAAGTACAAATAAGACTGACAATACGAAAACGTTTGCAGAAATCAAATAAATCAAATAGGGAAATCAATGAAAATAATCACTGAATCTGCAAGGAATAACAACACAAATGACGTCACAGTATATGAATATAAATTGTGAATAGAACTGAAAGATAGAAAAGGGTAGACCAACAAATTACAAACAAATCAAAACAAACTAAAGAACAAAGAAATATTACAAAAATAACAATAATTACAGTCTTCACAGCTAACACAAATAGCAACTAGTTGTTGCAAGCAAATTTCCAATTAAGGAAATTGCACCTAAAGAAAACGCCCACAACGGACCCTCTATGACGTGGGATATTCTGTTGTGAGGACGCCGCCCAACCTAAACACAACCCGCTGACATATAAACTAACATACTATACAAACAAATAACATGTAAACATAAATATATAAATTATGTGTATGATAGTATGTGTTGCAAAATAGGCTCAGTTTTACAGTAATGGCAAAGTTATTCTTGTAAAAATAAATAAACTGCCACTTTATTGAATTACAAATTCTGGCCTTAAATATTAAAGTTCATATATAGAAAACAAGAAGATCCATCGATGAAAATAGGACTTCTTAGTTCAATAATACTGTCTTCCTGTTAATATTGACAAGAATTGATCCAACTGTTCTGTGAAACTCTATAATGTCTAATGTAAAAATGTCAACAACGCTGACCTACATACTGCATTCACTTGACAGGTCACGTGACGAAGTGTTGACAAAGAGCAAACTAATACTGCAAGTGTGTCGTATCAGCCACAGGAAACGGTCTGGTATCGGTAGTCTGTTGACTTCTTAACTTCTGCGAGGTCAAACCCAGAAAGCTGGTCCACCAGTTGATAAATATAAGCTCACTAGAACATCACCAGAGCTACACGCTGTGTTGTTGTGTTGCTTGTGGTTTGAGTATGGAATGTCAACTCGACCTACGCAGTGGTGTGTAGACATAGATTGTGAGTATAATATGCGAATGATAAGAAGAGTTCGTGGTGTTGACAAATGGTTTTTTTCTCACACTCATGTATGGTTGGAAGTCATCGACACCAACGACTGTGTACCTTTGCTACAGTTTAATTGGACGTACACACTCGACAGCACGAATAGTGACAAATCACAGGTTGGCATAATACATCATAGTACAGTGGATAAATGGTCTTGCAATGATACATGGGCACTCATGTAGAATAATAGCATAATGGACTGTCAGTAGACAAGCACTCAGTATTGCCCATATATATATCATCTGAGTTAACTGACAAAGCACGTCAGATTATAAACAACATTCAAGATGGCTTCTAGACCTAACCTCGTCTAGCGAAGATTCCTTGAAATAATATTCAGCACATATTTTTCATGCAATCATGTTGAACCGCTAGTACAGGGTTCTCATGTGTAGCAGTGATCTCTGGACTCATCAAGCGATAATACGGGACATCCCTTTCTCTTCTTGAAAGTCACAAAATATTTGGATACAAGATGGCTTCTCTCGTGAGCTGTCACTCACGTTTGGATACAGATAAAGAATCTGTATTAAAGTTAGTCATTCATTAAATGTTCTCATAGCTCTGTAGATTCTATCATGATACAATTGACTTCATCATACAAGATATTGTGCTGCTAGGAATGAATGTCTTTTCATCTAGTTAAATATATTCTCTCAGACGTACAAATCGTGCCTATCGAAAAACGGTGGCTTAGCAAGAGTTCATAAGGCGTATCTTTTGTTACCTTGGTATCAGAAATATGATTCTGCCATTCCTTGGCAATAAGAATAAACACTGGGGTAAAGTATACACGATAGGTCTAGACGACTATAACTTTCCCCAACAATCTTGAGATCACTTTTCCCGGCGACAAGCCGATATAGAAAAACACAGCCCCCATCAGGGCGAAGCCAAATCACACCTCTCTAGCGACACATCCGCCGAACAGCCCTTTGACCTTTCTAGCGACAAAAAGAACATATAGTTCGACTTAGATATGTAAAGATATTCAGATATAAGACAGACTCGTCCTACCCAGACAAACAATACACATAAATTCAGGCCATAGATACACTGAAGCAAGAACAACCTATTTCTACCCAAACAAAGAATAAATCGCAGTAAAACTGGATTCATCCGCGGAGTTCGATCGAAAGTCCTTTCAAGGGAAGTAACTCAATAATGACTTTTCCTTAAGCACTAAAAAGTATCTATTTTGTTTACAAAATATTTGCGAACATAACAAGCATACAAATGTATTATATTGTAAGATATTAAAGACTGCACGTAACATAGATTTTTTTTTCTAAACAGTAGAGCTAAACTTTTTTCATATTTATATGCAAATTCAAATATGGGAGAATCCATACCCTGTTATTTAATTTAACTTAACAGCGTCTGTTGTTATTTTTCTCGTTAACTTTATTTGGGCTGTATTTTGTTTTAAATACAAATCTACACCCTGGGGGCTCAGCCATAATTCAATTAACTTCTATTGGGTCTTGATATTTTAAATGTGGCTGGACACCAAATATCTAACTCAACCTTATGTGCTATACACAGTCCTTTTGTGGGATTCCTGAGGAAGAATTTATCGTCCAGAAAATATCCTGTTTAGTGGCCAGAAATTTCTTAAGTAAATTTCTAGTACACTAATTCCCGAGGAGAGACAGTGCATTCAAACTGCAGTCTGGAAGAGTTTCCTCTAGTTATTATCTTTATTCTTCCATTCCATCCAAGCTGTCCTTCTCCTCAAAAACCTCCCCACGACAATTGGGACGCTCGTGTCCGGGATAAAATCTTATTTCATATTTAGACACTTGTCTGAGATATGAACATTCTTTATCTTTCCTAGACCACTACTGTTGTAAGTACTTGTCACTTATTGGTGTCCAGGTCTAGGATTAGATTAAAGAGGGGACATGTAAATTACTCTAGACTAAATTTCACATAAATGTTTACAAGAAAAACAGATTTTTAGTTATGTTATGAAAACTATTCTTGGTGGTACTGCTGGTTATTAGTTACATATTGTTAACTAATATTTAAGTTATATTTTATGTATGCTGGTTTTAAATAACATAGGTTGTTAAAATACTTTAGTTTAGTTACGGCTATTGAAAGTATTTAGGCCTGTATCTATTTGATAATGAGTCAGAGATCTCATGCTCGCTCAGCAAAACCACTGCGGTTAAAATGGATGAGATAGAAGGACTGAGGAAATTGACAGAGCAATCCTATGAGATTGGAAAGTTATGTGGCTTCTCGGGAAGTTTGCTGGAAAATTATGTCTCGGAACAGGAAGAATGTTTAATGGGGGCAACAGAAGGAATGGAGAGCAAAATGCAAGGAAGAGAATGTGGAACATGAGAGACAAAGACAAGAAAAATCCCTCCAGTGTAAGGAAGAACTGGAAGAAATGGAAACTCAGTTTCAACCCACAAAAATGGAATCCAGGGATAAATTTGAATCTAGGAATACTCATCATGCCACTCCTTGCCAGTTGCATCACCATCCTCAGCTGTAAATATAACTGCACCACATGAAGCCAAGTCTATGTCTCAGAATTCAGGCTCAGACAGAGATGAGGTACTGATATCTAAAAGGAGACATCTAGACCATTCTGAAAACAATATTAAGCACAAGAGTGCTGATAATCTGAAGAGACCTTCCTCACTTTCTGCAAAAACTCACAACAGGCATACCGAAAACAACCGCACCAAAAACCTGGTAAATAGGATAGCTCAACCTAATAGGATCACTCAACGGAAAAGGATTACGCAACCCTATGGGAAGAGATGTTCTTGAACATCACCTGTCGGCCAACTTACATCAATTAGACTGTATGCGCCGAGACCCAATCCAACATACTTCATACAAAGCTAAGGTCCCTACCATGGATGGGAACTTGACGAAGGCCTGGAGTGGATACAGGAATTCTCAAAATGTACAGACTGCCACAGTAAATGGAGAAGAAATCACCTGTTTGTATCAAGGTCTTGGGTGTGATACCCATGTCTCAGCCTCTGTCGTTGACCCTGATCAAGTCACTGAAGAGGATGTTGAGGTAACAGCACCCATGATAAACAACAGAAGAATGATTTTGCTTTTAGCTTATGTAGAAGTTAGGTCGAACTTTGTAAACGGCAAAGTAAAGGCCGCAATATTAGATGAACGAATTTACCCCATACCTCAAGGAGGGAAATATATTATCTTAGAAGACTCAGCACGATCCAGAGTCGGCGTGACTGAACAGGCTATGGAGACTCCAATGCCTAACTCTTCTTCCAATGTTTTCACTGAAAAGTTGGAAGAGTGCGAAGGGGTGGACAACCCCAGTGCACTTAATTCTGAACCAGTTTTGATAGTCCCACCCACTCTCTGCGTGCAGAAAGTGAAGCCGGGCCAGAGTTTCTTGGTACCTGGTGGGATGAAACATGTTTCAGAAATATCTTCCGTTAACACAGGAGAAACGGCTGTAGAGGAACATGACCCTCAAGCACTTAGTCTCCACTCAGTTCCGATAACCTATCCCACTCTCTGGGATCAGAAAGTGAAGCGGGTCCAAATTTCCTTGGTACCTGGTGGTCAGGAACAAATGGTAGACTTATATTTCTCTGTCACTGGAGAAAGAGCGATATAGGATCATACACGCTTTCATACGTGGGGAGATAGGTATGTGTCCTTAGGCAGGTCAAGCAATATGACTAAAATAAGGTTTTGTATGAGGCTGGCAACATCATCATGCAAAACTATTTGCAATAGATCCGATTGTAAGCAGAGTGTAGGCTTTAGGGAAAGCTCTTTGCCAGGAGGCAAGCTTCATGGGATGATCCATACTGAGGAAAGGAAGAGAGGGATTATCATGCTTGCTCAACCCAGCTCAAATACTTATTGCAGAGGAAACGGATAGCCATGTGTGGATTACAGGCATGCCGTTTGACAAAGGAAAAAGAGGAAATATTTGGAGTGAAGGAACGGAGGACACGATACATGAATGTAGTGTCTGACATAGAGAAGAGTCGCCTCGAACTGAGTTGGCCGTTGGCCGAACTTTCAAAAGGGGGCTTATGTCATGTAACGACTTTTCACCGACTTTTTCTTCTGTCTATTATTTATTCCTCTAAAAATCTCAATCGCTAGATAGAAAGCAAATTCCCGTCGGATATCTTTTTCATTCTTATAATGAGAAAGTCTCTCTCTCTGTAGTCTTATATTACACACTCTTCGCTAGCTGATTATCACGACCAAAGGCATTAAATTATTCCCTTGGTCAGCGTAAGTCTTTCCAATTGAAAGGTGAAAAAACGGTGCTACGATAGTCCGGAAGTCGACCCTTTGTTTGTGTCACGAACTGGACGTAAATCAGGGAAAGGGCAGGAACCCTGCCTTTAGCCGCAGACATTTGCACCGTGGATACAGGGCGAGTTGAGATGAGGATAACATTGATAACTCTGGGACGAAGAAAGAATTTACTGTGTGGCCACCCAAGAGGTGGACCAAAAATACAGCTGAATTTTGAAGAGAAGTATAAGCCATTAGACTGCTAACCATCCTTCGAAGCAGACGGAATCTATGGGCTCCGAAGTGGGTATTGTTGCAAGAATCCGTAGTGAATTCAGTTGAGCGAATCCTTTCAGGTTGTGGTTACCAGGTACCAACCCAGGTTGCGGTTACAAGGTACTAACCCAGGTTGTGGTTACAAGGTACCTAAACCAGGTTACGGGTCCATGGTACAAACCAGGGTACGAGTCCACGGTACCAAAAATTATCCCATACCACCCATACTCTATTAACCGGGTGACCATTCCAAAACCCAGTTACCCCTATCAATCAGTAAGCAGAAGTATTCAGCTGGGCTGACTTACCCCATCCTTATTTGAGATGTGCAATGAGTCCAGGGAAGCAAACTCTGCCGCCCGCTGATACGATAGAACTGTAACACTGTACCAATGTGCTGGGGCTTATAAAACCAAGAGAGTCCTCAACAAAGTCATCTCCGCAGCTACTACAGGCCTTCGGAGAGATGAGTTTTAACACCTACCAGCAAAACTACCATAGAAGAGATCTACTGTCCATAGGATGAGATACTAGATGTTTTTTTCTAAACAGTAGAGCTAAACTTTTTTCATATTTATATGTAAATTCAAATATGTGAGAATCCATACCCTGTTATTCAATTTAACTTAACAGCGTCTGTTGTTATTTTTCTTGTTAACTTTATTTGGGCTGTATTTTGTTTTAAATACAAATCTACGTCCTGGTTGCTCAGCCATAATTCAATTAACTTCTATTGGGTCGGGATATTTTAAATGTGGCTGGACACCAAATCTCTTTCTCAACCTTATGTGCTGTACACAGTCCTTTTGTAGGATTCCTGAGGAAGAATTTATCTTCCAGAAAATATCATGTTTAGTGGCCAGAAATCTCTTAAGTAAATTTCTAGTACACTAATTCCCGAGGAGAGACAATGCATTCAAACTGCAGTCTGGAAGAGTTTCCTCTAGTTATTATCTTTATTCTTCCATTCCATCCAAGCTCTCCTTCTCCGCAAAAACCTCCCCACGACAGTATCCCGGAGAAAAACAATAACAATAGTTTGAACCTATAGTGTCAGGTTGGTCGCCCAAATATGGCCCCAGACTAGCCTTGGTATTTAATAATAATTTGCAGGTAGTCGCCAAATTGGTGAGTTAGTTTTTCCTGGATGAGTCCTGTATCACCGTATACATTTATTGAAGCAATGCGTTCTCGGGACGTTCACATTTATAAACAAAGGAGAAAATAGTTCCTGTCTTGTCTAGCCTCTAGGTGCTACGACTGTTACGTTATAAAAACTGATGATTATAAATCCTCTCGACTTTCTCTGGGATGAGTGCCGATTATGAAACAGCGTTATCTCCTGGATAAAATTTCACTTGGGAAAACGACTGTCAATAGTCGGGAAAAGTGTTATGTTTATTGCCACAGCGGGCTGATAAATTGAATAAAACACATCTGGATATTTATAAGTCCAGTTTAGCTCAAGTTACAGTTCATATGCCTTCAGTAACTGAGAAAAGGCCTACAATTAGAGAAAACACGCTTGCCGCTGGGTTTAGATCAAGCCTGTATTGGGAAGAAAACAAAACATTTAACCAAAATGACAATCTTATGCTATCACGCGTAAAGTGTGATCTCTTTTCCTCTCCGTCCTCTAATTAAATTAAAAGGCACACGGTATTTTAAGCTTATACTATCGCGCTTCGCTTAGCAAGTACGGATTTGGGTTTTAGGCATGCAGCCGTCCCCCCATCCGATAAAACACTCAGCTTACGGTGTCAGTTTAAGTTAATTATGACTACACCCTTAACAAATATCGCCTGTCATTACTAGCTAGTTGATTGTTGGCGTCTATCGTTTTTAACACATGAAATAAACACTAGTCATTTTAAAAAAATTACACACAAAGAAATATAATGCGCAGCTACTCTGTCACTTTTAACATTACACGTAAGTCAGCGAGAAAATTGTTGATGGATTTTACATTACTGAACCACTGGCAAGAGAAAATCCGCGCGTTTTCTATTTCGCTAGTCTTAACGTTAGGGAATAGCAGTGAATAAAAATGGTAAAACTTTTAAACACATTTAATACTTAAGCACAGCTTAAATTATTACCACAATCAGAAATTTAAATCCCCACGAGACAATTTAACACATTTAGCGAATAAAATGGTTCATAGTCTGGCGTGATTAGATTTATCAAAACTTTCTTAGAGACTGATAACTGACTAGGAGAGAAGGCAGAATATATACAGATTTCCTGCAATATCTCTACAAGATGACGAAAGTCACACCTTGGACGTATCAGAAGAAATCATCGAGCTAAACTTCTAAGATAAATAATTCTACGGTTCGCTCACTCGCTATGCCCAGGGTTCATAGCAAATTTCTTCAAGCATTTTCCAGGCTTTTTCCAGGTTTTTCCAGGTCCAGCACGTGATTTTCAAGGATGGGAAACTCTAATATTTTCCTCATCTAATTTTCTCAGATATAATTATCACTTTGCTGATCAGCAATCCGGAGCATTACCGTCTCCCATTACCAAGGGTGTTTGCAGATTTCTTTAAAAAGAACTTTTTTTTTTTTTAAATTCATAAAAGATTGAAAAACAGACATCTTTTCCAAGTTTTTAGTGAATTTGTTCAACATCAGCGCAATAAAATGTTAGTGACATGGATGGTAATGAATAAAATAAGCTTGATTGACGTATTGATTTAACGATTAACCACGTATATCAACATAAAAGGCTAATAAAATTGGAATAAAATGTTTTTAAAAAAACTGTATTTTTCGTGTTTGTCTTTTTTGAATGTATTCTGCGTCTGTGGCATCTGACAATGAGCGTTTGTAAATGTTTGAGTAGTTAAGTACCTCTAGTTGGAGTCTGAGCTGCTTTTTTCATTAACTGGGGTTGAAGTTGTAGCTGTAGGCCTCTGCAAGAGTCTTTGTCAACGATCCACGTTGATAATCCTTGACTGTGTGGTATAACTTGAAGCAGGGTATCAGGCATAGAGGTACATTGCAATCTGGGCAGTACATGCAAGTCTGGCTTCTGTTCCCTGCAGCCTTACACACTTTACAGTCTGGTTTGTACCTTGCCCTTTCATATTTATCAATGAAGTGGTGCTCAGTAAGTCATGTTGTTTTGAAGGTGTCACATTGCGTCGAAGAATAGCAGGTTCTATTTTTTTTTTTTTTTGTTGGTACGCCCGCTAATACTCGAGGCGAAATCTCAGCTTATTATTAATGTCTAACCTGACATTGATTTTACGTGAGTATCCCTTTTTTCTTGTACAGAGACAGGTGTCCCTCGCCATTCAGGCAGATACTCGCCGATTTCGGAGGTACCCATTAGAGCTGGGTCGGCGCAGGAGCCGCCAATCCCTGGTCGACGACACTCCTTCAAATGATCTCACCAGGTCTCGAGTTAATCCAGTCTAAATCCCGGTCGACGAAAAATCCTCAAATGCCGTCGCCTGGGTTTGATCCTGGATCACCTGGTCGCCAGAGCGGTGTGGTAACCACTACGCTAGCGCGGCTCCTAGCAGGTTCAATAAGTCATACTGACATCCTGATCTTCGCTTTGATCTTTTTTTGTAGAGTTGGCAGTGTTGTAGGTTATGTGCCCATTGACCAGGGCAGTTTCAACTAAGAAATAATATAAAAATAAGATCTGTGTGGGTAGGGGTAGCTTGCACCTAGTTGGCTGAAGTTTCCACACCTCCCATACTTTTGCTGTATTTTTCTGCAATCACTGGCTTCTGAATTGTTCTGCCCTAAAGAATTTGTCTTTCTAACTGTCTTGTTTATATTATCATTGGAGTGAACAGTGGATATAAGGTTAAATCTTTTCGTATCATGCCAGGTGACTGTCGGCATGCCTTATCTTCTGTCGCACAAAACACAGGATGATTTGTCTTTTTCAATTTGAGTTGTTTTTTCTTCAGTGCTACAGGAAAATGCTTCCTATTTTCCGCTACTGTTCCAAATGCACCAATCTGAATTTCAGGTCTTGAAATAAAGCTGAAGACTGAATCAAAGCTATCACAGAAGAGAATATGTCCCTTGTTGCATATGAAATTTGAATTAAAACTATGGTGACTTTTCACTGAAAAAAAAAAAGAGTCCAAATAATCTCAGCTCTCAAGAGTTTTTTTCCCTTGGTCACAAATAATGTCACATCTGTGGTCTCCTAGTAGTGTTAGTTTAAAAAAAAAAAAAAAAAAAAAAAAAAGAACACAAATAACTTATGAGTAGGCCTATACCAATTTAAAATTCTAAAGGCATACATGTCAAACAATATTTAACTAGAACAAAAGGTAATATATATAGTAATTGGGAGGGTAATACTTATGATAAGTGAAAATCTATTAAATATCTAACTGGAGACCTTTACACCCCCCCACCCCCATCTTTACTATTTTTGTTGGGTTTCGTTTCGTTTGTTTGTTTAGATTTTTATTTAAAATTTAATTAATTTTTTTTTTTAATTTTAAATAACATAGGCCTATCCACAAAATTGCTGATTTTCATTTATCCTAATTACCGTAATTTGACAGATGTGATGCCACTTTCGTGTATCGGCGGTTATTCGTGTTATCTGAAATTGAAAACATGTAGGCCTAGGCCTATCCTAATTAGCCTATAACCCTTCAGAGGTAGAACGGGATAAGTCTTTTCATCATAAATATAATAAAAAAAGCATTCAAAATATATTTATTTCCAAAAAATGTGGTGAAATGAACAGTAGGACATGGTCTGATAACAGGGTAGGCTATAGGATATGGAATCGCCATCAATTTCTATTCCTGACCATCATAAACTGTGTCAAATATATTCCCGTATGCAGAGGTAAAAAAGAAATTTCGTTCAAACGCTTGCTTATAGGCTAATTTTGGCCATGGTTATTAAAAATTAAACTGTAAATAGGCCTACATTGTAAATACAGACGCAAGTACAGTAGGTCTATCTATAAACTGTACTTATTTAAATAGGTTTTATAAATGAGATAAAAGAATTTATTACTTACGACGAGTGCTAAAAATAAATCTGCGTTTACGTCGTTAACGCAAAGCGCCGAAAACTTCTGGAAATGAATTTAATGCGCAAAGGGAAATAAAAATGTTACGGTAACTTTGCGCAAAGGGAAGTAAAAATTGTACGGTAACTTTACAATTTTTACTTCCCTTTGCGCATTTCCAGAAGTTTTCGGCGGTTTCGTTTTCGGCGCTTTGCGTTAATGGCGTAAACGCTGATTTATTTTTAGACTCGTCGCGTCTGTTGTTGCGAAAAATACCATCAATAACCAAAAAATGGACACAAAGTAACGAACTTTCGATTTCGTATTATTTTTCAAGGTCCGATGCGGAAAATTCAAGGCTTATAGCCATTTTTCCAGGCTTTTCAAGGCCTGGAATTTTTTTTTTCGTTTTCCAGGTTTTTCAAGGTTTTTCCAGGTCGCTACGAACCCTGTATCTTCTGTCTGTCAAAATGATGATTGCCAAATCGCTCGCGTGATAATTCAGATAAACGAATCATAACTCGCTGACTGTTATCTTGCCGGTCGCGGACTAACTAAATGATCTTTTGTAAACATTCATTTGCGCATGTAAGACAGGAAAAATAATAGGCGTCGCTTCAAAGGTGAGTTAACAGACAGCGGATTGCGTGGTTGGCTTTAGCAAAACATAAACGCTAATTAAAGAAGCAAACGTGGTCGGATCTCTGTGGCTATATTTACATCTGACGTCACAATGAGGATGTCCTGAAAGAGGACAATACGCAAAGGAAACTTATATCACAAGTTAGAAAGAAGCAATCCACTTTTTTGGGGGGCATGTTATGAGAAGAGGAAAGCTGGAATATATCGTAACATCAGGTAAGATTGAAGGAAAAAGAGATAGGGGAAGACAAAGAGAGCAAATACTGGACAGTTTAACATCGTGGCATGGAAAGAAATCAACAGCAGAATTGATAAATTGTACAGGAGACAGGAAGTTGTGGAGAGACATGATCTACTATGCCACTAGGCACGGTACTTGAAGAAGAAGAATCTTTTTGTATGAAATCCTAACCTCAGGGTCTCCGCATTTTTCTCTTCTTTCTTCTACCAGATACAGTTCATGAGAAAAGTCTCATGATTCCTTATATCTTGTACATTTTTCTTAATCCCACATTTCGTTTACATTTCTCTTGACCCCATTTATCTGTAGATTTCTCTTGATTCCACATTTCTTGCACATTTCTCTCATCACCTGTATCTTGTACATTTCTACTGACCTTTTATATCTTATACATTTCACTCAATCCCATATTTATTGTACATTTCTTTCAATCTCATATATCTTGTACATTTCTCTCAATCCCATATATCTTGTACATTTCTCTTAATCCCATATATCTTGTACATTTCTCTCAATCCCATATTTCTTGTACATTTCTCTCAATCTCATATTTCTTATACATTTCTCTCAATCCCATATATCTTGTACATTCCTCTCAGTCCCATATATATTGTACATTTCTCTCAATTCCTATATATATTATACATTTCTCTCAATCCCATATATCTTATACATTTCACTCAATCCCATATATCTTGTACATTTCTATCAGTTCAATTTATCTTGTACATTTCTCTTAATCCCATATTTCTTGTACATTTCTCTCAATCCCATATATTGATGTCGCATGCAGACAACCCGCGACAGAATGCTAGATTTTATTAACATATTTGAGAGTTCATTGTTTTTATAGTTTCTTGTGTCTATTGTGCCTGATACGTCACATGCAAGGAATATTGTTTAGGCTATCATGACAAGTTATAACAAAAATAGAACAAAATATGCCCCTACCTTATCCAATTCACTTAAACAACTTTGCACAATAACCAATCAATCAGGGAATAATCCCTTCAAACATTCAATTATTTGCCAAGTTTTGTTTTGCTACTTACAAGCTCGGCAAATGTGGCCACTCGTTTAGCTTCTTCTTCTTTCTTTTCATCTCTGAAAAAAAAAAAAAATATCAGAAAATGACAATACCAAGGAGAGTAAGAAAGTCCATCTGGTAAAAACTGTGACGGTATAAGGTCGTTGATCAAACTTTGTCTTCTGTACATCGCCTTAGAAAATAAAATAGTCCATTTGGCCTTCAATTTCAGTTGTTATCTACGTGCTGTTTTCATCTTTTTAGTACTCAGACTTAGTACTGTTGAAACGAGAATTCCCGAAGGAGATCGAAATTAAACATCTAAAATATTTTGGCCAACAAGACATAACACTTTGCTGAAGATCATAATAGAAGGCAGAGTTGGAGGCAAACGTGCAAGAGGAAGCTGAACTTCTTTGTGAAGATTGCACCTGATGTTGATGATCACTCAAACCAAAACTCAAATATCAATAAAGGGACCAAAGATTAGGTCAAATTGCTGAAACAAGGGTATCATAAAAGGCCACAAAGGTTGTAATTGATGCAAGTATCGTGTAACAAAATTACAACAGAAACCCCCAGTGCAAGAATACCATCCTAACTAACATAATTACCGATGTATGTTATGTCGGTCGGTCTCACTCAAAATAATAACTCGCGCCAGAAAAAAGAGTGCGCAACGCACGGTGTGCAACTTTCGCGGCGTGGGTGTTATATAAACCAAATACTTTGGTTTTATTTTTATTTATTTTTTTATTCTTTCACGAAATTAGTAGCGCTCGACAAAGAAAAAGTGCGTAAAAATTGGTGTGCATGAGCCCTCACCCGATGTACAAATCATGAAAACTTGAAAGTTTTTGTTAAAACCACTTATTATCAGGGAATACTCTTTGAAAACAATCCACGCACTTTCAAATGAAATGTTGTCATCAAAGAACTTTTAAATTGAATCTAAAATAACTTAATTCTCGCCGTGTGTACGTTGATCACAGCTGAGGAATGCAACAGTGTTGAAAAATTGTATTGTTTCCATTATATATATTCTCCCGAAAATAGTTACAATCAACAAAGAAAAGCGTTCAAATGGTGGTGTTCATGAACAGTTTGATTACACTGTATAATGGAAAGAAACCAAAAACACTCTAAGAATGTACTTCTATCTGCTCATCCGGGAACGGAAACAGCACACTATAATTAAAAACACGCCAAGTTTGACTAGTTATTGCTAGTACGTTACATAATTCAAGTGCAGACGACAAGGCAACCAGATGACGTCACATCATCGGATTATTTTAAAGAGTAAAGAAAGAGAAAACATGATGGGAAAATAAAATTATTAAAGATTTTCTTTTTCTCTGCAATATTGTCATAATTATTATTAACAGTTTTATTACTATTAACTTGTTCCGTGTAACCTCGGAAAAAAAGATGTCATCCTATGGGACCTTTGTTTCGAGGCGGTAAAGTCCGGCTTTCAGCCTTCTCGGGAAAGGACCAGCAATTATGAATTATCGTAAGCCTTCGATAAGCCGAGACAGAGAAAAAGAGAGAGATACAGAGAGTGTGATGTCCAGTTAAGTCCAATCGGTGGAAAAATCTAACGTGGACATCAACTTAAAAATTGAGAACTCAGTTTAATTGAGATAAGAATAATAATAATGATAATAATAATAATAGCCCTCCTTCAGTCATAACTGACTATGGGAATCAGCTCCTGAGGTGACAGCCCTCAGCTGCTTCTTTTCCTGGTGTTCCTTTCAACGTTAGTTTTCTCCTCTCTTCTGCTTGCTGTGAGAGCTTCTTTTCGCCCAATCTCAGGCTGCGCCGTAGAGAGCATCGCCACTTTGTGCAATCGGCAGCTTCGACATCACAGGCTGCTGGATTTATGTCCAGTGTCCTCGTGACTCTTTTGCACACGTCTTTGAACCTCAGCTGTGGTCGCCCAACTGTTCTTTTGCCATCTGCCAGTTGTCCGTAAAAGATAACTTTCGGGATACCACCATCTTCCATACGGCGACAGCTGGGCTCAAAATAAGTGCCAGATTTTCTATCTACAGAAGCAGACGTTACAAAATACAGACACAGACATTTGTCTCATAAAGTGTCTTACTGAGATAGTCACTCGCACAAAGATAATGCGTAGTCGAAAGAAACAATGAGCTTTTATTTCTGGTGTGTTTGTTGTAAAATGTCATATAATAATGTCCTGAGAGGGGACGCAGCGACAAAATGGACGATTATTTCACATGTCTGAAAGAATATTCGCTTTTTTCGGAAACATTCTGGGAAGAACTAATGAATTAATGTCTTTTTATTTTCCAGTACTCAAGCTTAGAGGACTACCGCGGCATTTGTTGCCATGCAGGAAGTCCATGCCTTTGTAATGGTGGGTTTTTAACACTTTGTCTAACACGTTGTCAGATCTATGCACATCCTGAAGTCAGTCCCTTTTTGTGACATATGGGGGTGAAACAGTGTTTTTTATGTTATTATCTCATCAGAGCCCCCCCCCCCCCCACCCCCATCCCAGGCATCATATTAGTTTCTGACGCAGTGAAATAAGTAACAATTGTTCATTTAAAATCAGCAATGCAGTGGGCGGGAGTGGCTCAGACATATGAAGTCTGCCTCTAATTCTATAGGTACCGGGTTCGCTCCCAGCACAAGGAATATAACCGAAGCACATTTATTTTTCAGAAGCAGTGGTTCATAATGATATCATACTTCCCGCGAAAATAATAGGAGGTCCCGTGTACAAGTGGTACGCGTTACAAATCCCTCGGCAGTTGGAAATCGTAAAGAGTAGGTCATACGGCCACTGCCCTGGTTCTAATTATTAGGAAACCTACCAACCACAAAAATGTTTATAGAATATGCGATTCTTATATACACATATTGGGATCCTAGTCGGTACTACAGAGTTTGTGCACTGTCCTGAGATCCTCCTTGTGTGATGCAAGGAAGGACATGGGATCACTGATGGAGCTGTCCGTGTGTAATGAAGATAGTCGTTGAAAACAAACCAATCAGCAACACACGTACCTCATCAGTACCATTTAATGTGGTTGTTGTACCGTTCGCTTTAAAACAGGATGGCCTTGATGATTTTGATATCCTATAATATGTTCGACATGGCCATTGTGTGTAAGTTTTTGTTGTGATCACTGTTTACAACCAGTGTACATTTTTTTCACAGCCCCAGTAGAAGCCGGATCGTCATGTATTATTAACAAGTGATGGTAAGTCGTATTTACGGCAGTAGCTGTGCATGCTATCTAATGAACTCAAAACATGGAGGCGGGACCCAAAGATGCAGCAATAGAGAATGCAGTCAGCGACCCATAGCTTGACTGCTTGCATCAGAGTCAGAGAACCAGAGCTGACTAAGACCCTACTCCACCTAAACATGGCGGTCCTGGAAACAGTCTGCATCACTGCAGTCTGGCTGAGCGAGTAGGGATCGCAGAGAGAAGGCAAACCCGGTCCCAAAAACTGCCGTGCTGAAGTCGGATGTGTCGACCGAAAGGTTCAGATATCACAACTCCGGCGTAAACAGACACAACGCAACCAACGTCCTTTTCAGGACGAACGAGGAAGAAGAAGAAAACATGGAGGCGAACATGCTTACGTGTAGGAAAAAGAGGAAAGATCAAAAACGCTGTGATATTTGGTCCAGTGGTGAAACTAAGGACATGAGACCTCAAAGACAAGAGATACCAGACAACTATACAATGTTTCATGCGCCATGACATTTACAAACACAAACGTAGACCGGTTTTTGCTTGAGAGACTTGACTGTATCATTAACTGACGTTAGTGTTAACTCTAGTAAAAGCCTAGATCTTTAAAACTACTTCACTTTCCCCTCCACTTTTGAAGTTTAAATAATGTGTGGGGAGATGGAGTTATCGTTTCTGTGCGAACTGGTTTGCTTTGGCAGTCGTCTGGTCATAGCGAATTTATTTTGACCTCAGTCAGAATTATTCTGGAATATTATGATGACTACGTTGAATGTCTTGGGTTATGAAAGTGATGAAGTGTATGTTCACAACAACCAACAGACAGATAAACAATTTAGTTTAATCCACAACTCTTTACAACACTGTGACACTCACACACATAGAACACTCTATAAGACTATCTTAATAAGTCAAGTTTTAACTTTAAAAATATGTATTAATTCCTTTCAATAATAGATATCCTGATTCAACTACAAAGTGAACCAGGAATCACAATCAAATGTAATTACAAGTTGTATGTACACAATTTATAGATATGATCTTTGTATTGACATATATTATTATTATTACAATATGTGTGTAAGTTGTGATGTAGTACTTTGAGGTAATACTGGCTTTTTTCAAGCTAGGTGGTTGTGTGTCATCACGACTTCAAGTGTTTGCTTCTGGTGGAAATAGTATTGGAAAAGTTCACAGTTCCTGTCATTTGAAACAATTAATTGTCCCTCTTTATTTAATATACTGTCAATTATAGAAGGGGGGGGGGGGGGGGGGGGTACATAAGATTGAGCTGCTCTGGTCAACGACTCTTATCTTCTGTGTGGGCGGCAGGAAACAGTCTCCACTGCTCGCTTGCTTCACCGTGTTCTTGAGAACCAACACTGGTCGATATATTGACCAAGGAGTCTGCTACCAGCCTCTGGATTCAGCACAACTCAGACCAGGTGCTGCTTTAATATGTTAGTACCACTGTCCCTGAAACAAGAAGGTTGTACCTCCTACTTCAGAACTAATTTATAATCTATTTCCACACTGAGCACAATACATAACAAACACAGAGTTCAGCGCGGTAGGCCAACTGCTAGCTTCTCATGTAACAGTATACACCAGTATTCCTCTCCCTAATGGTTTACAACGCCTCTGCAATTCCAGCATTATTTCCTTCTATTCAATAAGATAGGTGTCATAGTACTATTTGGCAATTCCATATAGGCCTAGGCAGTTAAACTCCTCTCCGACAAGTTTTGTTCATGGTGGAGCAATTATCTAGGCTTTTCCTCATGGTTGCTACTGAACTACACACAGACAGACATAATTTATCAATTCACATTCAATTTTTCATCTAAAAGATATCAAATATGTCAAGCTTACCACAATTCATGGAAATAATAAACAAATACGTTGACTGGCGATGAATTATGGCACAATTCCGATCTGCCTCTGTCCCAGGCTTTTATTTAGAAAAATATGAGCTGGATATCAACGCACTTGCTTTTACAAATTGAATTTTCAAAAAGTGGCACTGAACTGACGCTCCAAATTGACTATATTAAATGGTCTGGCCAATGGGACCATGTTTACAAAAACATTTGAAAAAAATAAGTACCCTTTCTATCGTTCCTATTAACAACCAAAAATAGTATTTGCAACCGACTAATCATGTTTAGCCTTACATATTATTCTAGCCAATAAAATCGGATTTAACTTGTTGGCCTATTTCCCGTAAAATAGTGGTTTCAAAACATGCCACTGAGCAATTATGATTTGGTGCTGTCAGACAACCTCACTATTTTATTTTGGCTATAATTTGTTAATTCCTAGACTATTTGCGTAACACATAACATATTCTTTGTCAGCAAGTCCTGAGGCACCCAAATATATAAATTTAATGGGGCTAAGTGACTCCGTTCAAAATATGTATTCTAGGATAGTCGTGTATTTTTTTATTTTTTATTGTTTTAGAACCGCCACCTGTCCTGCCTTTTCGACTGTTCTGTCAGACTAATGTCAGGATTTCAGACATAAAACAGTAGAATGTCATGTTTCCTAATAAGCATTAAACATGTTTTTTAAAACCTAACCGTGTATTGGTAGTGTTTTTATCACTGTTTATTTGAAAAAAAGTTAGTGCTTCATGCCTTACGCGTGGGATTGGCGTTACTATTAATCGCGAGACTGTGGTAGTATTGCCTGTGTTCCTCCGTTCATCTCTCTATCTCTCTCTTCTAAGTCCGTCTGTCTTTTCATTACGCAGTGTATAAAATGAAATTAATGGAATATTAATCTAGGTCATTACGCAGTGTGTCTATCTCAAGGTTTTCTAAGAAATACAGTACACGTTTTATTGTTTTGTTGAAACGCGTGTAGTTATTGCAGTAGGCTTTACTAGTAAACGTGAAAGCGTTACAATATGCAGACGAAGTAGAAAAAGAGGGATCTCGAGTACAGTCATTGTGACAGCACTGTTCTTTACCATTCTTCTTTCCTTTTATTAAATTAATTCGTTAGGCGTTACATTTAATTTCTAATTTATATATGTGGATTTAGAATGTTTCACGACAAAATCTCCCCACTTAAAACAGACGTTATATGTCAGTCTATAATTCTATATACACATAGAGAAATTTATTATTATTCCTGGGGCTTACGGTGATTTTCATCACACGGATGGCGGCTTAGAAAAATCCAAAGTAGGCAAGACTCAAGAAAACTGCCCCAGATTTGTTAATAATTTATTTTTACGACGGCTTTGTCTTTACTACTGTTTAGATTAATGCAGGTGGGTCAATTTTTTTTAGGCAAGACTCAAGAAATCTGCCCCAGACCTCTGCAATCCAAGAACCCATTTCAGATATGTTACTGTACAGCTGCAAGTGTTACGGCTTGTCTTACTACTGTTTAGCAATCAATATTCACCATTTTTTTTCTCTGAGTCTGCTCAAGGACATGTCCAGAGAAGATTAGATGTTCCTCAAATTGTACGTTATGAGGAGTTGATCTATATGGTGATATCTGAGTTGTGTACTGATTTTCACCTGCGCAGCTGTCTCACAGGGTTGTAATGGATATTCAAATGATGAAAGTGGTTCCTTTTTCATCTCCATTGCAATGGACAAGGTCAACAAGTGTGTCTCTTCCTGATTTTCTCTTTCCAAATATTTTTTCAGGAGATTCACATGATAGATTTTTTCTTTCCCCTTCTTATCTATCTTATAATTGGTTCTAGACACCTTCTCTAGAACTGTATGTAGACCTTGCCATCCAATGTGTAACTTATTCTGACTACCGGGTAGAAGAAGCAGTACCTTCTCTCCCACTGCCAAATCTCTGTCTTTAGCTTTCCTGTTGTAATAGGCAGCATGTTTTTTCCTGGCTTGTCTCAAATTTTTATTGGCAAGTTTCCAGCCAGTTTTTAAACGAGTGGTCAGCTCATTCACATATTGGTATGAGGATGTAATATTTTCCTCTGCCTTTTCATCAGTCCACGTTCTTAACAGAGTTACATATGAACTTTTAAATTCGGAAACTTATTTTTCCTGGCACATGTCAGGTTCTTTGCACTCGAAGCTCTGTTGTGATGACTTTCCTTCCCAGAATCATCATGCGCAAATCGACCGCTACCAATTTTTCTCTTGGGGCTTTCTCCCCACTTAGAATTCTTGATGAGAGATTCCCTCTCTACATCTTCTTCCTCCAGTTTACATAAGTCCGATTGAGGGATTTTCGGCTTATCCTGGGGTAAGACATCTTTTTGCACTCGCCGCATAGTGGCCATTGTAAAACAGTCAATCGAAGATTGTCCGTGAAAAGGGCTTCCCATTTCACGTGGTCCACTTTATTTAATTTATTTTTCTTTTCAGTGTCAGGCCTGCGTTTGCCCCGTGGCGTGTCCAGGTCCTGATCAATATTCCCATTTGTGAGTGTTCCCTCATGTGCTATGCCACATCTCTCTACAAAATTGTCAATGTCCCACCTTGCCTTGGGCCAATAATAATTCTGAGCCACCTTTTGAATGATGGTACCTATTTTTTCATGGTCCCCATCTTTTCTCACATGTAAGCTCCTTATTAAGTCTGTCCTATACCTTTTTGGAAGTACCAGCTGTCCCTGACCTTTGGATCTAGTCCCAGTCTTCCGGTATATCAGGTGGTTCTTCATATAGAAGTCTCCTTTACTTGTAGGTGTGTGACCCTTTGACAATTTTCTAAAACAAGGCTTGAGGGTCTTATCCCCAGCCTGTGCCTTCCTCATCTCATCTGGAGTGGTATCTATCATAATATCCTCCTCCTGTCTAGAGGTCGACCTGACCTGAAGGGTGGCCATTACTATAGGATTCCTTCTGCAATGGTCAGTGTCATGATTGTTCATCTTACAATTTTTACACCACCTCCTTTTTTGGTTGAAAGATTTTTATTGTCATACCGTGGCCTATCAAACTGGTGCTTACCTTTGTTCTGATCTCTAGGATCAAATTTATTAAAGTTCTGTGGTGCCTTAAAATTTTCTACCTGTTTCTTTTTATTACCTGATACCTCTGCCTGAGCTGCTTGATATCTTTCAGCAACATTTAGTAACTCACCCAGCCTCTCTGCACCTTGTTCCATGAGAAACTTTCTCAGGTCTGGAGCCATGGACTCTCTTAGTTGTTCTATAAGGATCATTTCCTTAAGATCTTGGGTTTTCCTCAGAGAAGTCAATTTCTCCAAGTAATTCTCTAACCGTGCAGAGAACTGGTGATAGGTTTCACCTGACAGTAGTTTAGCATTCCTAAATTTTTTTCTATAAAATTCACCATTATTTTCATATCTTAACAAAAGAGCCTGCTTTAGCATGTCATAATTTTCTTGATCATCTCTGCTCATTTTGACAAAAACTTCATAAGCTGCCCCACGAAGCCCTTGTGATAACTTTAAGCTCCACCTTTCTCTCTCTAACCCATACGTGGTAGCTAACAGTTCATATCTATTTAGATAGCTCTCAATATCATCTTCTTTCTCAACAAAATGATCTAAATGAAAATTCATAGCTGAGGTTGAGGCTCCCTGACTAGCAGTGGCATCAGAGGTAAAGGGACTGGCACCATTTTCAGGAGCATGGCCTTGAAATTCCAACTCCCGAAATGTTACGGTAGATTAATTGGCATGGTCTGCTAGAGGTTAGCAGCATGCGATTTTAGGGGTTACAACGTGTAATGTAATGTAAAAGTATTATTACTCTAGTGAACGCTGTGACGTTTCAGCGTTAGTAGTCACGCACGGTGACCAATAGACGGGACCCTTTTCTAGACGACCGTCGAACCAAGAAGACGTGTCCTTGGAATGTTATAGTGCCGGGCAGGTATTGCCGCATAATTATATTGTATTAAATAATGGACATGGGTCAGTCCAATGTGATAATGAAGAAAGATGAAGTTACAGGTTAGTAATTGACTAAACCTTGTCAACGTGAATTTACAGTCCGCTTTAGTTATACTAATGCCAGACGCATAATCTCACTGTCGGTGTATTGGATTTTCCAACCACGCGTGCATACAGTTATGCGGTTCTGACTATTATGTTTTGAAGCTACGAGACAAAGGACTGATTTGTAAAGGAATAATATATGAAATATGAACTGCAACTTATTATGTATAATTCATCATGATGACCATGTGTAAACTGTTCGTGTATGGAATCGATATAATAAATGTATGTGGACTCGAGAAAGGACTTATCAACTCTAACGTTGGAATTTGATTATATTATGAAGTTGACAATATTCTATCCCACCTTCGCGTACTTTACCATCAAGAGCACGATCACATAATTTACTGAGAAAAGACAATGGATAAATATATGTAAACGTGATTAGAAGAGCCAGTATAAACAAGCAAACTCTCGCAACGACTGGGGAATAAGCCTTCCTCTTCTCTCCACGCCCCCCCCCCCCCCCCCCCCCCAGTAACAGTTTCAAAAATTTTAAACATTTCCGTTCCTCAAACGAAGAAACAGGTTAGAAGCTTGTTAGGTCTAGTCCAATATTACAGTAGATTCGTACCTAACTTGTCATCTATCACGGCTGTATTGTCCTCATTACTAAGGAAGGACATGCCAGTGAGGGTGACATGGACTAATATAAGTGTAATAATGTATTAATATTATTAACATTTTTTCAAACCCACCTATTTTGAGACTAGTTGATGCCTCCAAAAAGTTTATTCTCCGCACAGATGCGAGTAACTACGGAATTGGCGCATGTTTGCTCCAATACCAAGACGACATCCTCCATCCAAACTTGTACGTGCCACGGAAACTGAAACCACCAGAAGTCAAATACTCCACTGTCGACCGCGAACTTTTAGCCGTCGTGTGGGCAATAACGAAACTAGAGAAATTTTTACTGGGAGCCCCTTTCGTAGTACAAACTGATCAGAAGGCCGTAGCATCACTACGACGGGCGAATCATAAAAGTCCAAAGCTCACCAGATTCGCTATTCTCCTTCAACCTTTTGACTTTTCAATAGAATACATCACAGGATCAGATAACGTCCTGGCCGATGCTCTATCTCGAAATCCTACTGATGTCGAATCCTAAACTATAGTAACGTCACAGATACTTACTCAAGAGACATAACACTACAATAGCGGTTCTACATAGACATGAACCATTGCCTACAATAAACGTATCCGCTCACTAAAGACATGAAATGAACGAAATCAAGTGACACTATGGTCGTATTTACGCCAGAACTTTGTGTGGATTTCATTTATGACAAAACTATTGGACACATTTCCTTGCATCAAGTGAAAATAATAGAAAACACTATCAAAGTAACTCAGTATGCGACATGAACTATTGTCAATAACTTCGATTCTTATGAACTGAAACACTTAAATATTTGTTTGTTAATCGGAATTCACAAGGATCAAGCCTACGGCACTATAACATTCCAAGGACACGTCTTCTCGGTTCGACGGTCGTCTAGAAAAGGGTCCCGTCTCTTGGTCACTGTGCGTGACTACTAACGCTGAAACGTCACAGCGTTCACTAGACTAATAATACTTTTACATTACATTACACGTTGTAACCCCTAAAATCGCATGCTGCTAACCTCTAGCAGACCATGCCAATTAATCTACCGTAACAATTCGTCGTAACTCGTGTTCTCTTTGTAATCTCTTATCTTCTGCTTCCCTTTCTGCAGCCAATCGCTTGTCTTCCCTTTCTGCAGCTATTCTCTTTTCTTCTCTTTCTGCCTCCAATTGTGACTTCTTAGCCTCAGCCTCTAATGCCCTAGCCTCTTTTTGAGCCTCAATCTGCAACCTCTTAATTTCTTTTTCAGCCTCTAACTTTCTTTCAGCCTCTTTTTCTAATCTTTCAGATTCTAATCTTCTTTCGGCTTCAAATTTTCTTTCTTCACGTTCAATATATTTGTCACATTCAGTAGTGACATAAGCAATCATAACTTGCCCGTCCATTCCTAACTCTTTAGCAGTCTGCACAGCAGCAGATCGAAATTTGGACAAGTCCGCCATTTTCTAACAGGTAAATGTATAAAATATTTAACCAAACAATTTTATCTATGTCTAATTAACTAAGGACAACCACAAGCACTGAGAGCTCAACCTTATTTATTTCCACCCAAGGATACTGTTGAGTGTCTTTTTGTTGTACGCCATAATTGTTGAAGGCGATGAAGACATAGTATGGTATCTGTGGTCTGGTTTGTGTAGAATGCAGATGTGTATTCAAACAGTAAGCATTACAAGCAGGGCAATCCACACAAGGACGTCACGTTAACTCACGATGTGAAAAGTCAATGATGCTTGCAACTGCTAGTGACGGTTTTTGTATAATTTATTATAGACGCCACAATGACGAAGTGTGTAGACATAAACAAGCAGGTACATCATAGGTACGATCAAACAGTCATTATTACATATGTAGTCAATTCAACAGGCACAGCAGACAGCATCATAATAATGTACATCATCTGCCTTTTAGGATATCGTAATCAGCTGTACATGTAGTCAGGTAGTAAACTTCCCCTTTCCATAAGAGCTAGTAGATATCAACTAGGAGATTAAATCTGGTCTCCTATTTTTGACCTCAACAAGACAGGCATGTCTTTTGAGCGTCACATTATCGTCCTCTATGTTCCTTATACAGCAAAGGTATCAAACCTAGATCCATCAATAAAGGTCAGGAAGCAAATAGTCCGTAGGACAGGCATCAATCGATGCGTGACAATATAAGTGGATCGTGAGCTGAGCAAACTTGTCATATCACAGACTTTATAATAAGGCAGGCTAAGCAAAAGTCAACATCACAAGATGGCGATAAAGTTACTCAGTAAGAAAGATTCAGTTACCTGTTCATCAGGAATTAAATCACATAAATCACGTATGCCTCCAGGCATTTGGAATAATATAGAGATATATCATCTCAAAAAAGGAACAACAATGATGAGGACTCCTTCCTGAATAAACTAAGCGAAGACTAGCACATCGCTATGTCTCGCCTTACCAGCATCTCTGCTCAGACTGACCTGGGCGGAAATCATTTAAACAATGCCACAAACAGAGACATGCGCAGAACACGCGAATCGAATACAACTCAGCTAAACTTACGAAACGAAGAATGTTCTACGATGTTCGACTAAAGACTCGAACCTTAAAAGGAAATGAATCTTGAAACATTGCGATTGCCAACTGTTTTCTAAGAACTGACGATCTGAGCGCTCCATATATGGACATGACTCAAAATCGTTCACACAACTATCAACAACCCTAGCTATCAAGATAAGACAACTTCTTGCCGATAGCTATCAAGATTAGACGACTGTAGAAATAAAAGTGACTACAATTCCATGAGTTACTTCCCATGCATTAAAAAATTAACTATAGTCAAAATGCATGGTCAGAATAAGTTGCGACAAGTTTAGCGCAACATTACCGCCACCTCCCGATAAAAAAAAATGTGCAACATTTTTTTTTTAAAATATCCAAGAGTAAAACCAAAAGCGGTTTAACAACGCACGAATTATGCGGGGATAACTAATTGCACTGCCTAATATGAGGCTACATTGACACATAAAGTGTCTGGTGAGAATATTTCTCAACAGATAAAAAATCTTATTCAAAAAATATATATATCGGGGAGGTGCCATCAACACACACTACGCTTGCATGAAAATACAATATAAATATGCAAGTTCATATCATTATAATCAAATAGCAGTGTCATACTCTAATACTGCTTAGAATGGATGTACACATCTGATATAAAATGTTAAATAGTACATTATCTAAATGTTTAATTAATACCATTACATAATGAAATTAAACATAAATGACGATCCAGGACACATCTCCTGTCGTTCCAAGGAAAGTGTACAATGTGGAACTCTCCATGTTTGACAACAGAAAGGTAGCTTCTCCGATCAACAATAACATGCTGAGAAAAAACAACCAATATAATTCTATTTAATAGCCATTATGTTTCATACTATACAATACATTATTATTAACAATTGTGACCGAGTGAACTTTCGGCCCTTATATTAACTACTCAGTCTTCTTCTTATATTAAAGATGGGAACAGAAGAAGATGATAACAAAGCAAAATAGTATGTGTTCACCTAAAGTGAGGACAGATGTGCTAATGTATTGTAGTAATATAGGTGTGTTATGACTCTGTCGTATATCTAGAAATAGGACAGAAGTATTAGTTGGAATCATGTGGGCATCTACCATCACAACGAGATGTATCAAAATTTTTATCTCTGTTGAGCCCATTGCTCTTATTTGAACTCCAGTTACCATAATTGTGATTGTTATTTACCTTATAATCAAAATTACTATTACGTGGATTTTGTTGTTTCCCAGAAAAACTATTATAAGGTTGGTAACCTCTATTAACGTTACTATAGTTACTGGGACTAAAAAGTTGAGCACCATCAAATTGCCTCCAGTTCTTTGAAGAAGAACCATTACGTGAAAAATGAAGATTACCACGTAATGAACGCCCTTGGCGCTGTTCATAATCACGCTTATCTTTCCTAGCAAAATTGTTGTTATTTTTCCCTGTGTCACTGTGCTCGATAGGTACATCGTACTGTCTGAGCTGAGTAGGATGGGTACTAACAGTTTTGCTTTTTTTTTCCAACTTATAAGGAATCTGAAAATTCGATTCACGGTTTCCCTGAGGGATCTTATCATGACAATTATCAAAGTCCTCTCCGTGATCTAAACTTGATTTATCTTTGGCCTGCCGCCAACTCCCATTAGAGGCAGTATCGTTATCACGTGGGAAACCATATTTACCACGAAACGATTTATTCACATATTGCCTAGTGTTACTATGAGCATTGAGTGCATGTGGCTGACTCTTTGCATTAGCAACCTGTTGAACATCAGGTTTATGTTTAAATCTATTCTCCTTATTAACGGATAACATCCTGTTGTTCAAGACAACATCTAATAATCCATTAACTCTTTTTTGAAGTTTTGTAATTTCTACCTCTGAGATAGCTTTTTGCTTAGCAAGGGCTTTATGCATTTTCTCGTTGGTTCTCACTTCCCTGTTATAATCTAACCTTGTAACATGTAACTGAGAAACAAGAGTCTTCTCTTTAGCAATACTATCTTTAAGATCCTTTTTTAATACTTCCATCTGAGATGTAGCTTCTAAAACAGTAGCCTTCTCTTGAACAAGTTCAAGTTTCAGTGCTTCTATAGCACTATGATGACTAAGTTCATCAACCTTCTCATCCTTTTCCTTATTCGCTCTCAACTGTGTCAACTCCAGTTGTAGTGACTGAATCTCAATCCTTAATTTTTCATTGTCCACTTTGACTTGTTTCAAGTCCCTGGTGCTAGCATTTTCTTTACAATATTGTTCGTATTGAGCCAAGCTCATATCACTTTCTAACCATTTCTCATATTTAGAAAAGCTCATCTCATCTTCGAATTCATTTTCCTCCTTCATTTGAGATTGTGTTAATTTATCCTTACGAGGAAAAGCTAATGTTTCTATAATCTTCCACAGTAGTTTTAAATCAAGCGTGGAAGAGTTCATCTGCTCCATCTGGTTATTCAACGACTGTTTTAATGAGATTACTTCCTCATCTAACTGTTTCTTCTGACTAAGAGAGGAGTCATAGACTTTCTTATTATCTTCTATCAATATCGTCACTTTACCCTTTAATACAGTATTTTCAGAGTTCCTCTGCTGTAACTCATTAGTAAGAGCTTTCTTTTCATCCTGAAGCTCTTTTATTGTTTCCTTTAATGCATCCAACTCCAAAGCTAATAGTTTATTTTTATCTTCTCTCTGCCACTGCTCAGCTTCTATGTCTAATTTCTTCAACTCAGCTTTAAGTCTTTTATTTTCAGCCTCTTTTTCAAGTCTTTTATTTTCAGACTCCTGCATCTGCAGTTTCTTTTGTTCAGCTTCCATTGCTTTATCATATTGAGTAGTTGCAAATTCTTCTAACTTATCACCAGTCTTCCCAAGCAATTTACCCTGCTCAATAAAGTGCTCAAATGTAGCCATGATGAGTAATAATATGAGTCCACAACCTGAAATAATTAATTATCTTATTTCAAATTTAATTATAACAAGTCTTAAATGAAGCACTTGTTTACTCACAACACTATATTATCATCCCAATCTCTGTGGGAAACAAGTCTTATATCCAAGAACTTGTGTATAGACCTTTTTGAAATATCATCAATCAACTCTTGATCATAGGTGCACTTCCCATTCAATAGTGCACAATACTATTCATCATTTATTAATCATCAGTGTAGTAGTAATGCATAAGCATAACCCACTATTAAATGTGAATTAACTACTATAAGTGTAACCAATGACTATGTAAACACTATCACAATGTAAACAATAACAATGTAAACATTACACTGTAAACAATACAATGTAAACAATACAATGTAAACAATAACAAAGATTTAGCAACAATACGAAAACATTCGTAGAAATCATAAAAAAAATAAAGCGAAAATTAAAGAACTATCACAAAAAATGTGATGATATCTACGAGAAGATAATACAAATACAAGACACCACAGTGTATAAACAAAAATGGTATATGAAACTAAACTATAGAAAAGAGTAGGCTAGCAAATACAAACAAATCAAAACAGAACTAAAGAATGCAGAAAAATAACGAAAACAATACTAACACATGTCATCACAACTAACAAAAAATAGCAACAGAAGTCGCTTTGCAAATTCCAGTATCGGAAATTTGCACACCCTACAGAAAACGCTCACGATAGACGACCTCTATGACGTGGTATGATCTAAGGGAGACACCGCCCAACCGAAAACCCGCAGAAACATAAACATATAAATATAAATATACAAATAACATATAAACATATAACATGTAAACAAAAGAATGAGATGAAACACAGAAGACTCAGTAGAAGTACAAGGGCACAGTTCACAAACAAACAGGCCACTTAACTTTTGGGTATCCAAACGTCAGCCACAGCAGAAAAAACAGATGACAATCAGCGTCCTAAGGAATGAAGATCCAACGATGATGGTACATCTGGACTGCTCCAACTGCCATGACGATGGTACTTGAGCTTCTAAACTGATAAGTAAATAACGGCACTTGACCTTCTTATTCAACCGTAAATTGCTTGAAATCGGTACTTGGCCTTCTTGAGAAAACAACTTGTATCAACCGGCACTTGACCTTCACAAACGACAGCAACTTGACACCTTGACAGCAGCGACTGGCTTCACTTGAGTTAAACAGCAACAGTCTGTGATATCCGGCAATATGTAACAACGCCGGGTACTGTCAAATTTCTTGCTTCTGGCAAAAAGTTACAATTTCGACCTTTTCCGGGCAACGCCGAGTACTTTCATAATTCTGTATGTAGATGTAGAATGCTGAATGAAGCGGGTAAGGGACCCCGTGTATGCTGGTACCAGACCAAACCAGCTTATGGCCACCAAATGTTGAGTGTCTTGAAAAATCGCTGTATGTTGATTGAAGTGGGTAAGGGACCCCGAATCTGCTCACCAAATCAATGTTGAGACGTGGTGGGCTTATCGAATGCCTTTGGATTGGCCACCAAATGTTGAGTATTATTTTGTAGAGTACGCCATAATTGTTGAAGGCGATGAAGACATAGTATGGTATCTGTGGTCTGGTTTGTGTAGAATGCAGATGTGTATTCAAACAGTAAGCATTACAAGCAGGGCAATCCACACAAGGACGTCACGTTAACTCACGATGTGAAAAGTCAATGATGCTTGCAACTGCTAGTGACGGTTTTTGTATAATTTATTATAGACGCCACAATGACGAAGTGTGTAGACATAAACAAGCAGGTACATCATAGGTACGATCAAACAGTCATTATTACATATGTAGTCAATTCAACAGGCACAGCAGACAGCATCATAATAATGTACATCATCTGCCTTTTAGGATATCGTAATCAGCTGTACATGTAGTCAGGTAGTAAACTTCCCCTTTCCATAAGAGCTAGTAGATATCAACTAGGAGATTAAATCTGGTCTCCTATTTTTGACCTCAACAAGACAGGCATGTCTTTTGAGCGTCACATTATCGTCCTCTATGTTCCTTATACAGCAAAGGTATCAAACCTAGATCCATCAATAAAGGTCAGGAAGCAAATAGTCCGTAGGACAGGCATCAATCGATGCGTGACAATATAAGTGGATCGTGAGCTGAGCAAACTTGTCATATCACAGACTTTATAATAAGGCAGGCTAAGCAAAAGTCAACATCACAAGATGGCGATAAAGTTACTCAGTAAGAAAGATTCAGTTACCTGTTCATCAGGAATTAAATCACATAAATCACGTATGCCTCCAGGCATTTGGAATAATATAGAGATATATCATCTCAAAAAAGGAACAACAATGATGAGGACTCCTTCCTGAATAAACTAAGCGAAGACTAGCACATCGCTATGTCTCGCCTTACCAGCATCTCTGCTCAGACTGACCTGGGCGGAAATCATTTAAACAATGCCACAAACAGAGACATGCGCAGAACACGCGAATCGAATACAACTCAGCTAAACTTACGAAACGAAGAATGTTCTACGATGTTCGACTAAAGACTCGAACCTTAAAAGGAAATGAATCTTGAAACATTGCGATTGCCAACTGTTTTCTAAGAACTGACGATCTGAGCGCTCCATATATGGACATGACTCAAAATCGTTCACACAACTATCAACAACCCTAGCTATCAAGATAAGACATCTTCTTGCCGATAGCTATCAAGATTAGACGACTGTAGAAATAAAAGTGACTACAATTCCATGAGTTACTTCCCATGCATTAAAAAATTAACTATAGTCAAAATGCATGGTCAGAATAAGTTGCGACAAGTTTAGCGCAACAGATACCTTTTAATTCTTTATTATTCCCTGAAGTGAATTACCCCCCCCCCCACACCAATATATATAATAGGAGAAGATTCAAAATCCCGGACAGGACCCCAATATATGTGGTAAAGTGGGATGATATAAATATCTATATGGGACTTAGTGTACTGGCTGAGATCAGCTGTGAAGGTATCTGTTTCTAAATAGTGTGGTGTATTACAGATAACCTTACTTTGCTACCACATTTTGACCTCAGTCAGAATTATTCTGGAATATTGTGATGACTACGTTGAATGTCTAGGGTTATGAAAGTGATGAAGTGTATGTTCACAACAACCAACAGACAGATAAACAATTTAGTTTAATCCACAACTCTTTACAACACTGTGACACTCACACACATAGAACACTCTATAAGACTATCTTAATAAGTCAAGTTTTAACTTTAAAAATATGTATTAATTCCTTTCAATAATAGATATCCTGATTCAACTACAAAGTGAATCAGGAATCACAATCAAATGTAATTACAAGTTGTATGTACACAATTTATAGATATGATCTTTGTATTGACATATTTTATTATTATTATCATATGTGTATAAGTTGTGATGTAGTACTATGAGGTAATACTGGCTTTTTCAAGCTAGGTGGTTGTGTGTCATCACGACTTCAAGTGTTTGCTTCTGGTGGAAATAGTATTGGAAAAGTTCACAGTTCCTGTCATTTGAAACAATTAATTGTCCCTCTTTATTTAATATACTGTCAATTATAGAGGGGGGGGGGGGTACATAAGATTGAGCTGCTCTGGTCAACGACTCTTATTTTCTGTGTGGGCGGCAGGAAACAGTCTCCACTGCTCGCTTGCTTCACCGTGTTCTTGAGAACCAACACTGGTCGATATATTGACCAAGGAGTCTGCTACCAGCCTCTAGATTCAGCACAACTCAGACCAGGTGCTGCTTTAATATGTTAGTACCACTGTCCCTGAAACAAGAAGGTTGTACCTCCTACTTCAGAACTAATTTATAATCTATTTCCCCACTGAAACACAATACATAACAAACACAGAGTTCAGCGAGGTAGGCCAACTGCTAGCTTCTCATGTAACAGTATACACCAGTATTCCTCTCCCTAATGGTTTACAACGCCTCTGCAATTCCAGCATTATTTCCTTCTATTCAATAAGATAGGTGTCATAGTACTTTTGGCAATTCCATATAGGCCTAGGCAGTTAAACTCCTCTCCGACAAGTTTTGTTCATGGTGGAGCAATTATCTAGGCTTTTCCTCATGGTTGCTACTGAACTACACACAGACAGACATAATTTATCAATTCACATTCAATTTTTCATCTAAAAGATATCAAATATGTCAAGCTTACCACAATTCATGGAAATAATAAACAAATACGTTGACTGGCGATGAATTATGGCACAATTCCGATCTGCCTCTGTCCCAGGCTTTTATTTAGAAAAATATGAGCTGGATATCAACGCACTTGCTTTCACAAATTGAATTTTCAAAAAGTGGCACTGAACTGACGCTCCTAATTGACTATAATAAATGGTCTGGCCAATGGGACCATGTTTACAAAAACATTTGAAAAAAATAAGTACCCTTTCTATCGTTCCTATTAACAACCAAAAATAGTATTTGCAATCGACTAATCATGTTTAGCCTTACATATTATTCTAGCCAATAAAATCGGATTTAACTTGTTGGCCTATTTCCCGTAAAATAGTGGTTTCAAAACATGCCACTGAGCAATTATGATTTGGTGCTGTCAGACAACCTCACTATTTTATTTTGGCTATAATTTGTTAATTCCTAGACTATTTGCGTAATACATAACATATTCTTTGTCAGCAAGTCCTGAGGCACCCAAATATATAAATTTAATGGGGCTAAGTGACTCCGTTCAAAATATGTATTCTAGGATAGTCGTGTATTTTTTTTTTAAATTGTTTTAGAACCGCCACCTTTTCTGCCTTTTCGACTGTTCTGTCAGACTAATGTCAGGATTTGTTTTCTAAGAAATACAGTACACGTTTTACTGTTTTGTTGTTGAAACGCGGGGATCTCAGTAGTTTACTAGTCATTGCAGACGAAGTAGAAAAAGGGGGATCTCGAGTACAGTCATTGTGACAGCACTGTTCTTTACCATTCTTCTTTCCTTTTATTGAATTAATTCGTTAGGCGTTACATTTAATTTCTAACTTATATATGTGGATTTAGAATGTTTCACGACACTCAGCTACCTCACCTATTTATCACTTGTTGTTATGTTGACACAGATCTGGATATCTCCCTGCATAAGGCATCAGATGGTCAGCCGTTGGCTAAGGCCTTTGATGTAATACAGTATATTTGAAAGAGCTATCTGTCGTGATTTAAATGCGAATTGACTGGTACTTTCAGCTGAGCGATCTGTCTGTCTTATTTTCTACTGTAGTCTCCTCCCACTTTTCTGTATAAGAGCATCTACGAGCTTTATTTAACTGAATTAGTGTAACCGTATGGCTTACTACGTCGTCCTTAGGACAGAAAGTACTTCAGCAAGTCTGATACACTAAGCACTTGTATAGGCTAGTTAGTAAAAAAACACAAACCATAAACCAATGACATCATTTGTCATGGTACTCATGAGTCCATGATGTCATTAAATCTTGTGTGGATTTTCATACAAGATATACCGGAAAGTCCTTAAACTGGAACTATGATTGGTCAACGTCACTTGGTGATAATAAATTTGGTAGAGAGATTTTGTAGTTAGTTAGTTTTGAGATTAACTTAACTGACTGTTAACCCAAATACCAATCATGAGTCAGTTTCCGGTCAACCATGAAAGAAAAGAATAACATCCGCCCAAGCTGAAACTAGAGAAGTAGATGAACAGAAGTAAATTTAGATTGGACACAAAGAGTGTATTAAATGTTCCAATTTCCTTTGCTTTTCAATATATCTTCAGCTGGAATAAACATTTTAATATGAATGATTTTGACTGAATCAAATCAATTCTCCTTGAAGTTAAAACAAAAGAAAGATAGTTGCAGCTTGGTGAAAGTGTATGTTGACTATCGATCATCACGTTGCTTCCTCCACTATACGACCACATTAGTCACGTTGGACAGGCTAAATTCCACCCCTTTACATGTGGACATCGGCATCTAGCTATTCTGCCTTTCTTGGATATGAATGCAAGTTCCCTGATTCTTTGATTCACGGAGAACCTGGGGACACAAGGAGTCGACCTTGGCCTGTCATCTGTCCGAGCGCCTCGTTCGAAGTACTGCCTAAGTATTGCTACAAATTACGTCTCTTTTTTTAAATCAAGGGACGCAAGGGAGACAACTTCCGAGGTCCGTACGTCTTATTACACGGTTCTTAACGCACGTGCGACCCACCTGCGACCTTATCTTACTATTTAAGCTAGACGTCCCTAACACTCCTTACCATTGTATTCAGAAAGAATTTTTGTAACCTTACAAAGTGGATCAGTGCTAATTTCCAATCTCTGTTGTATTGAGTTTAGGAATATTCTTTCAGTCGAGATATTTGGTCACCCCTGACCGAAAGTTTTGTTATACTGGAGCTTCTTGGTATACGGCAGTTCTTATTATACTCCAGCTAATTGCTATACTGCAGTTTTCCCAGTTTATACTGCCGCTTCCTGGATTATAAAATACCACATCGATTGCTGATATACTGCAGTGTTTAGCCTTAGTCCAGCTCTCTGGATTTCATACCTACAACACCTATTGCTGCCATTTGCCATTACCCATCACTTCAGCATATACGGGCTGCCTCCATTGCCATCCATGATTGTGGGCAATACGGGCATACCCATTGATATCTGGTTCAGACGGCATTTACTGACATAACGTCATAGAGGAATAGTCAGTTACCGGTACTCGGTACCTGTCTGTGGTCAAGTCTTCACTAACCAGTATAAGAAGTGCGCCATCGGACCCCTCATGATTACTCGTTTCACCAGCAGAAGCCATTTTTCGGATATATATCATCTGGAGTACTTGTCCCAAGCACGTGCCTATTATTATCGGCTCAAGCCAAAGGGATTTAAAAGCATCTGGATTTAATATATATTTGCCACTGTGACAGATGAGCTCCATCGCCTGAGAACACCCAGTTAGTGGGAGACAGTAGGAAAGCTCCTAGCTAAGGAGTAATTTCTATTCCAGGATTATTAACACAGAATCGGCCGTTTTCGTCACAGAAAACTGGGGGCCGCACCCTGTCAGTAGATAGTCCTGGAGTTTTGTGGGTGTGTGTGTGTAATTTTATTTTAAGTGTAGTAGTGGTTTGCTTGTGTTCTTGAGTGTGATAAAATATCACTGGCCTTTTAGTACTAGTGATATTATTTTATTTTATTTTATTTTGTGAATATTTACGTAATAAATATAATTATATGTTCTAAGCGGCCAGAATTTACTTCTATTCTACAGTCACTTGATGTTTGCTGTTGTAGTCCTTACTGTAATAGATTAACCTATTTAGCAAAAGAGGACAAATGAGGATATGACATCTTAAACATAGTCTCTAGTATGGCTTGGAAGAAGACATTAGATATCTGATTATATCTCTCTTCTCTCTAGAAGTCATATCTCTCTCCTTATTTTCATTAGTGACTTTATTTTTCTCAACTTTCACATTACTCATTCATATTCTGTCTAAACTCAGACATCATCTTCTTCCATACTCGCGACACCATCTTGTTGTTATTGTTTAACTAGGGATGCTGAGCTTCTTGCTCTTTTGCAGCTAACACCAAGTTGAATACTCGTTGATATTAGCTACACTGTAGATCTAGGCTTTTCCTGTGGCGTTTCTGCCATTCCAAAACTTGTTGAGTTGAAGTCACGAGCTCCAGTTTCTCAAGCTTGGTTTGCATTTAAAGGATCATCACATCCGGTCCTAAGCTAGGAGGAAGAAGCGCGCGACGTTCTGTGCATTCGCCGCCATGCAAGGGGGGTCTCCAAATATGCAGAGCCAAAATACTGTGACTCTGGTTGTGGGCTCTCCCAAGGAATTGTCACGCCCTGTACAGAGCCACTTCTCAGCCTCCCCCTCCCTGTCATGGGTACACAGTGAGACGCCCCTGCATGCAACCAACCAGGTCAAAACCAGAGATACATCTGGGCTCAAGTGACTCCTCCAAATTTAGTGTTCAATGCTGGGTTCTTATCACGTTTCACCACAGGGGGAATCCCTAAACGTATGTGAGTAATTTCAAGAGTCAATGACGGTGTAATTTGCCTCATAGACATAGGTTCACTTCCACATCTGTATACTATAGCATTGTGCTTAGCTGGTGGTCACATAAGGACGACTCCAGATATGCCTCCACGCATAAAGAGCCATGTAACGTTATTTATAGTGACTACTCCGTCATCCCCCACCACCACTCCCAGCCAAGGGATTGAGATCGCAAAGAAAGTGTCATTATGCAATAATAGCTAATGCTGTCAGTCACCTACTAGCCAATATACAGCGGTTCTGACATCACGTGATCCACGCCCTAACAACATTTGATATTTCTAACTTTCACTGAACGTTTGATTTACAGAGTGGTTAGAGCGCCGGTCTCTTGCGGCCAAGCAGCCGGGTTCGAGGTACTGACACACTTCAATCTACCCAGCTGTAAATGGGTACCTGATTTTGCTCTTCAGTAAGGGAGGAAAAGTCGGCGCGGAAGGAAACTGGACACCCCACATCGTGATACTTGTATAGTCAAGTCTCTAACACCCCACATCGTGATACTTGTATAGTCAAGTCTCTAACACCCCACATCGCGATACTTGTATAGTCAAGTCTCTAACACCCCACATCGTGATACTTGTATAGTCAAGTCTCTAACACCCCACATCGCGATACTTGTACAGTCAAGTCTCTAACACCCCACATCGTGATACTTGTATAGTCAAGTCTCTAACACCCCACATCGTGATACTTGTATAGTCAAGTCTCTAACACCCCACATCGTGATACTTGTATAGTCAAGTCTCTAACACCCCACATCGTGATACTTGTATAGTCAAGTCTCTAACACCCCACATCGTGATACTTGTATAGTCAAGTCTCTAACACTTTAATTCCCTTCGGTAGTATCTGCTTTAGGACAACTTTAACCTTTAACCTTTCACTATTCAATATGCCACATTCACATCCGCTGATATCATTCTCTGGCATGACCAAAACTATCATTAGCAAAAACACTAAAACTGAAGTTAAAAAATAAAAACTTCTGCCAGGAATCGAACTCGGACCTTTTGCTTCACAGATTAAGATTCTAACCACTAAACGAGTGCTTCCTGACCTTTCTGATGACATGTGCTTCATTAATTTTTCAGTGAAGGCTATGGACCCTTTCTAAAAGAAAAAAAATGTACATAAACGCGTAATGACGTATATCACATTTTAAATTTGAGGTTATGTATTCCCTAGAATCTCTTCATGGACCCCAAAGTGAAGGACCACAAGTTAAGAACCCCTGCACTAAACCACTGACTGTCTTGTATTTGTGGGGTTTTTTCTTCTTTTGTTTTTTTAATCAGACAGAGGGAAAGAGAGAAAAAAATAAAAATACAACAAACACAGAACTTAACGAGAGAGAGACATGAACACAAAGAGCCTTTGATTTGAATTCAGCGGCAGAACGCAGATGTTTGGAATATTACAAAAATTAAAAAGTAACTTTTTCGTAATATTAATGTTAGGAATATAAAAATTAGCTGGCCGGATGGCCCTTTCTGAGCAGTGAACTAATATGTTCTTAATTTTACAGACGGATAGATAATATTGAAGATAATGACAAAAGACAGTGTTGTTCACATCAGCGACAGACTGTATGGAATAAAAAGTGTCGCTATTTGCACAAAAAAAACACGACCTCGAGACGCAGGTGTTCAAATCTACTTAGTAGGGAAGCGAAGGGACATTGGTGGGAGCTGTGTCTAAATATAACTTTTAACGACAAAATTTTGGAGGGGAGAGAAAGGTTGGTTCAAAAATCAAGTACGTTTTTGAAAAAAACAAGTAGAGACGGACAGACTAACAGATAAACATCCATACTTGACTGAAGCATGACTGAAATGACTTTAGGGTAGGAAATTTGAATTTGAAATAAACCTAGGCAGTGATTGGCCACAGACAATCATTTTATCGGCGCTCAGACGCGCAAGTGGGGCCATTCCTCAATAGTTGTTCGATGATAGACACAGTATTTTAAAGTGTGGTGATTTCCAAATGAAAGAAAGTGAAATAAGTTCAGGGACGCCATACTATAGCCAGCAGCTCAGCTGAGTTTTGCTAGCATTTCTGTGTTCTTTATTCATAATCTGGTAAGACTGAAATTATTTCTTTGTATATTTTGAATATTGTTTAATGTTCGAGTGATTTGATACTGCCATATCATAATCTAGCCTTACAAACAAGTAGGGATTTGCTCTAGACCCCCCCGCCCAAGTCAGGGTCTAGGGACCAACAATATACATAAACTCCAGCAAGGGTTAGGAAAGACAGATCAAGTGTTGAGAATAATGAAACATATTACCTATCCACTTTTAGGGAAGGAAACTAATAAATATTTTTCAGAATCTATAGTCTGGGAGGACCTATCTGATGTAAAACCACCATGGTAAATGTGCTGTTTGGTCAGAGAGATCTGACCTGTCTGTATGATGTGATTGTTGTGTCCGTGTTGTGTCCAGACGTGGGTAGAGAATAGAATTTTGACACATAGCCAATACTTTGATTGCAGAGCTGTGAGTTTCAGTTGTCAACAAGGCGGTGTCCATTCAGTTGGTGATTTTACTCGAGTGTATCTGTGCAGTACGTTGTGACAGAGACCACTATTATTGCCCGCCAGCACGGAGAGGTGGGACCACCAGATTTCAGCACCAGAGCTACATATGCAAGTTGAGTGAGCCTCTGGTCTGCTGGAAGTTCACCAACGCCTTTTAGTTACTAATACCCCTTAAAATTCCTGTAATTTACTGGACACTGTGTAGCCAATATAGACAGGTGTGATGAGGCCACCCCAACAGCACAAGCATTAACTATCCTCCCAAGTAGATGACTACTAGAACATTTTAATAAAACTAACTAGTCTAGTACTTATATATGTACACTCTTGCAGTTATTATGTAACATTCCATGCATTTCTTTCATAATTTTTAAATCCTTTTTTTTTAAAAAGTTCTGGTCAACATAAAACTTGATCCAGAACAAATAAATGTAATATAATTCTATCAAAAATTTTACACTCTTGAGTTAGTTCAGTGTATTATAATATTTGTTAAATATTATTAGTCTGCTTAAATATCTGTGGGTGTATCCATAATTATCACACCACATTACATATCATTACCCTAGACATTTTACATAGCTACATTCATTAAGGAAAAAAATTGAGTGTGAGGTCGTAGTGGTAGCAAGAAAGGCCTTCTGACAATTCACAACTACATTTTATCTCAGGAGCCTTCACAGCTGGCCTCATACATTACATTTAGTAATATCACCATCATACAATACCATCAAACCCACTACAAATGGAAACACATAGACACATGTTCAGGTTCACCACATATTGACAAAACATACATTGACTTCAATACGTCACCTAGACTTACTCTGAGCTTGCAGACGTCACTGTTTCTCCATTCTGTCCTTTCGCATCCGTCTCACCTTTGTCTTTACTTATTTTCTGCCCGTCTGACGCATGGCAGGGTCCTCTCTTTAAACTCATGCCGGAGTCCAAATCTATAACCTCTTTAGGAGAGGTCGAGTTGCCCAGGTAATAAGATTTAGGCATGATCAAATAATCTAGTCGAACACCACTGATATTGTTGACTCAAAGTTTTCTTTTTAATTCCGTTAGCTTCTTGCACATTTATATTTGGAGATATCTACAACAACCAACTGGAAATAATTTACATTTGTTAGAATAAATAGAATGTATTACATCAGTTATACTACCCGGGCAATTTCGCTTGATGCATTAGCAAGATCTATTTTTTTTTTTTGTAGGACAAAATATTCTCCTGAATGCCCAAACTTCTTTGGTGAAACGCCCATGTATGTCCCACAATAACACAGCCGCCTATGCTTTCATGAAAAAATGTGACGTCATAAAGCACCAAGAAATATGAAACAGAAAACTGTTGAGTGTGTGTTAGTTTGTGCACGCGCACGTTAACGTGATTAACAAATATCGGTGTGTGACTGGACTCTGCCCAACATAAGAAGGTTAGGATTTGTTGTGCTGGACTTACGGTTCTAACTGTTTCAACGCTCACGTGATCCAGATCGTGAAATCAACTGTTACAGTGGAGACAACTATCTGTTAGTCCAGACCTGGAATTGGCAGCTAATAAAGGGAATACTGAAGACATATTTACATCTTTCAGTGTGATACATTTTGTTCAGACCACGGAGTCACCCGATAAAGTGAATCCTAACGATACTATTAACACTCGAATGCTGCAACCTGTAGTTGTTCAGGTAACATGGTCTCCATCATAACATAAATATATAAACTATATAAGAACAACCACTACAAGAAAGGAAGCGACATGAAGTAAAGGATGAACACGGGAGCAATAGTGCTGCACCAAGAAATAAACTCACGTGGGAGGAATGCTGCAACAAGAAATAAACTCACGTGGAAGGAATGCTGCAACAAGAAGAAAGAGAGAAGGATGGATGAAATAGTGCAGTAACAAGACACAGATGGAGATCCGAGGATTACTAAAGCACATAGAAACTGATCGGCGTAGAATGCCTGCATTAACTCTTATGTCTTTATATTGTCTTCGGCAAGTCTTACAAGGTTTTATATTTGTCTACGACAAGTCTTACAAGGTTTTATATTTGTCTACAACAAGTCTTACAAGGTTTTATATTTGCCTACAGCAAGTCTTACAATGTTTTATATTTGTCTACGACAAGTCTTACGATGTTTAAATTTGTCTAAAACAAGTCTTACAAACTTTTATATTTGTCTACAACAAGTCTTACAAGGTTTTATATTTGTCTACAGCAAGTCTTACAAAGTGTTATATTTGTCTACAACAAGGTTTTATATTTGTCTACAACAAGTCTTACAAGGTTTTATATTTGTCTACAACAAGTCTTACAAGGTTTTATATTTGCCTACAGCAAGTCTTACAAGGTTTTATATTTGTCTACAACAAGTCTTACAAGGTTTTATATTTGTCTACAACAAGTCTTGTAAAGTTTTATATTTGTCTACAACAAGTCTTACAAGGTTTTATATTTGTCTACAACAAGTCTTACAAGGTTTTATATTTGTCTACAGCAAGTCTTACAAAGTGTTATATTTGTCTACAACAAGGTTTTATATTTGTCTACAACAAGTCTTACAAGGTTTTATATTTGTCTACAACAAGTCTTACAAGGTTTTATATTTGCCTACAGCAAGTCTTACAAAGTTTTATATTTGTCTACAACAAGTCTTACAAGGTTTTATATTTGTCTACAACAAGTCTTACAAACTTTTATATTTATCTACAACAAGTCTTACAAAGTGTTATATTTGTCTACAACAAGGTTTTTATATTTGTCTACAGGAAGTCTTACAAAGTTTTATATTTGTCTACAACAAGTCTTACAATGTTTTATATTTGTCTACAACAAGTCTTACAAGGTTTTTTATTTGTCTACAACAAGTCTTACAAACTTTTATATTTGTCTACAACAAGTCTTACAAGGTTTTATATTTGTCTACAACAAGTCTTACAAACTTTTGTATTTATCTACAACAAGTCTTACAAAGTGTTATATTTGTCTACAACAAGGTTTTATATTTGTCTACAACAAGTCTTACAAGGTTTTATATTTGTCTACAACAAGTCTTACAAGGTTTTATATTTGCCTACAGCAAGTCTTACAAAGTTTTATATTTGTCTACAACAAGTCTTACAAGGTTTTATATTTGTCTACAACAAGTCTTACAAACTTTTATATTTATCTACAACAAGTCTTACAAAGTGTTATATTTGTCTACAACAAGGTTTTTATATGTGTCTACAGCAAGTCTTACAAAGTTTTATATTTGTCTACAACAAGTCTTACAATGTTTTATATTTGTCTACAACAAGTCTTACAAGGTTTTTTATTTGTCTACAACAAGTCTTACAAACTTTTATATTTGTCTACAACAAGTCTTACAAGGTTTTATATTTGTCTACAACAAGTCTTACAAGGTTTTATATTTGTCTACAACAACTCTTACAAACTTTTATATTTGTCTACAAGTGTTACGAGGTTTTATATTTGTCTACAACAAGTCTTACAGGGTATTATATTTGTCTACAGCAAGTCTTACAAACTTTTATATTTGTCTACAGCAAGTATGACAATGTTTTATATTTGTGTACAACAAGTCTTACAAGGTTTTTATATTTGTCTACAACAAGTCTTACAAGGTTTTCAATTTGCCTGCAAAAAAACTTACAGGTTCAATTCGACAACAGCACGTACTACAGAGATAAACACTTATCGTATGTGTGAAATTCTGAAGTTTATTTATTTATTTTTTAAAATGTAAATACGTATTTAATGCAGCCTATAAATTGAGTTTCTGGCAAGGGAATATGCCAGATTGGGATTGTAAATCTTTCTTCCACGATATTACTTCAGCCTACACTTTAAAAAATTGTTTTTAACTAGTCAAGATAATCGTCATCATTGTCGGCGACGACTAAACCACTGACTGTATTGATGACAATAAACTTGACCATTTATTGCTGGACAAATTACAAACTTCTGACAGTGTATTTTTTTTCCACATCCTAGAACAACACGGTACAGGCAGGCACTACGAATACTGACTTCTCGATACAGAAAAATCACAAAGGTAAGAAACGTCTAGAATGCCCAGAACTCCAATAAGGGTGGTGTTGGTAGCTATGTGCCGTCAAGAGATTATGTTCTTTTGTCAGAAGTCTGCCACAAAACTAGATTATATGCTATCTCTGTTTAGAAGAGCTCGCTTTAGTATCAAAGCCAAGGGAAAGAAAAAAATATAAAAATGTTATCTGGTTGGATCCATGTAATCTGGTTGGATCTAGCGAATGCTTATGGATCCGTTCCACACCAGATGTTGTGGCAGGCCCTAGAAATGTATCATGATCCACAAGAGATTGCAGCAATGATGAAGCTGTATTTCGCAGGGTTTTCTGTCAGATTTTAAACCAGAGAGCACACAACGAAGTGGATTGGCTATGAAGTTAGGATTGCGATGGGATATACCATCTCTCCGATACTATTCGTGATGGCTATGCAGGTAATCCTCAATGCGGCTGAAGGAATGGTTATAGGTCCAAAGCTCGGTGGAATGTGTCACATGCCACCGCTCAAAGAATTCATGGATGACACAACAATTCTGACATCAGATGAACATCAGGCCCGGAGGATGTTAGCACGCCTGGATGAACTAGTCAGCTGGTGCAGAATGAGCTTCAAACCCAAGAAGTCGAGAAGCCTATCAGTCAGGAAAGGGAAGATAGCAGAGGTCATCTTCATGGTTTCCAACCAAAGAATCCCTATTGTCTTTGAGGAACCTGTTAAAAGTCTTGGCAGGGTGTACGATGCCTCATTAAAAGACTCGAAGGCAGTGCAACAGACAATAGAAATGGCAGACAGAGGACTACAGATCATAGACCAAAGCAGACTCCTGGGAAAGTTCAAACTGTGGTGCCTCCAGTTCATGTTGATACCGGAGTTGCTGTGGCCACTGCTTATTTATGAAATACGCACAAGTACAGTGGAAGCTATTGAGCAGAAGGTCAACAAGTTCATGAGGAAATACCACCAGGTCTGTCAGATGTAGCACTGTACTGCAAAAAGTCAAAACTTCTGCTTCCCTTCAAGTCAGTTGTTGAAGAGTACAAAGTTGGAAAGGTAAGGCTTGCAATGATGCTACTTGAGTCAGCTGATGACTTGGTTAAGTCCATTCAGCCCACACTGAAAACGGGAAGGAAGTGGAGAGAGGAAGAAGCTGTTGATACTGCCCAAGAGTCACTCAAACTGAGGGAGGTAATCGGATACACACAAACGAATAGACGGGGATTTGGTCATGGAGACATCCGCTGGTGGTCCAAGGCATCAAGCAGGGAGCGCAGGAACATGGTAGTTCAGGAGATACGAAGAGCTGAGAATGATAAGAGGTTGCAAAAAGCAGTGCAGCAGGTCCAACAAGGCCAATGGACTACATGGGAAGGAGCCCTGCAGAGGTCCTTGACATGGAATGATATATGGCATATGGCACCTCTTAGGCTCAGCTTTGTTGTTAGATCAATGTATGACCTGCTGCCGTCGGCCACCAACCTTGTGAAATGGGGAAGGTCGGATGATGAACAGTGCCCCCATGTGCCAGGGGAGGCAGACACTTCAAAACGTGCTCTCAGCGTGTAAGGTGTCATTAGGGCAATGGCGATACACTTGGCGCCATAACAAAGTGCTAAATGAGCTTGCTGCGACAATAGACCTGGCAAGGATGAAGGCGAATAGCAAACCCAGGCCGAGCACCGCAAATACATACTTTCTGAGGGCAGGAAAGTCAGCACACCCTAAACCCAGTAAACCTAGTAGCAGCTTACCATCTCTTCTTGACCGTGCAAACGATTGGGAGATGGCGGTAGACCTACCTGGACGAGGGGCATATCCAGAGAGTATCAGAAAATCGCGGAGACGGCCGGATATAGTGCTTCATTCTTCAGCAGCGCTTCAGGTTATAGTGATTGAACTGACCGTACCATTTGAATCCAGATTGGACGAGCAACATTCGTTCAAAGCGGCCAAGTATAGTGATCTGGCCGCGGATCTGAGACACGATGGGTTCACTGCAAGGGTCATGGCTGTTGAGGTGGGCGCAAAAGGGCTTGTGGCTGCATCAGTGTATGATTTATTGAAACTGTTGGGTCTGAGGGGACAGTCGAGAACAAGGGCAATGAAGAGGCTTAGGGAAACTGCCGAAAAGGCATCAGGCTGGCTGTGGAACAACTGCAATGGGGCAATGGAAATCGTGACAGTAAACGCTGCGGTACAGAAAACACCAGGAATTTTTTCGAAGTCCACAATACGTTGAGTTTTTTGGTGTACTAGTGAAAGGGCTGTGACTGAGGGGCAACAGGCGCCATATATTATAAGAGGTGTTACGCACATAATTTCAGTTGCTAGCGCGCAGTGGTTAGCCTCGTCGGCTTCGCGCAGGTGTCTCAGTGCGTGTCCTTAGTTGTGATGTGCGACGGAACGAACGGAATAATTTGTCTTCTCTTTGTTACTTTCACAATAGCCTCCACGGCTGGCGGAGTTGTGGATTTTAAAGTTGCTACCATAAGTGAAATGGGTTCATTTTTGATACAAGACAACAGGAGGCTGAGACGCTTGGGAGTCATGACCCAAGTGGGCCGGCCCCACTTAGATTGTAAAGGAGTACACTGGGCGGAAACACTTGTCGGACGAGGGGACGTCTTCTGATGATTAGATTGCCTCCTGTTGTATCGCTCTGTAAAGAGTTTACTATCATCTTATCTCTGTTTAGAAGAGCTCGCTTTAGTATCAAAACCAAGGGAAAGAAAACAAAAATATTTTAAACACAGGCTTTTAATGCAATAAAAAGCCACAAATAGTTTTTCACGGAGTTTATAGCTTGGAATAAAAAAATGTAACATCAAATTAACAAAAAGCGTGGGGCGCTAAAGCTTTTCATATTTTTGTTTCCATAAGTATCTAATGAAGTATAAAGCAGAAGTTAATTTCAGGTAGAATCAGCGCCCCAGGCTTTTTGTCAATTTGATGTTACATTTTTTGACTGCAAGCTATAAACTCCGTGAAAAATTATTTGTGGCTTTTTAGTGCATTAAAAGCCTGTGTTTAAAATATATTGTTTTAATTTTCTTCTTTTTAGTGTTATTTTTGTTGTTTGCACATTTAAGTCAAATGTAATCGATCCGCTATTGACATTATCAGTTTATGATAAACGAGTCCAGAGCACAGGAGGCGGATTTCATTATTCAGTATATTACACGAAAAGTTAATTTTTTTTATTTTTTTTTTTAATTTTGATTAAAGTTTTTTTTTTTTTTTTTTCTTATCCAGCGGCACTTGGGCTTTCAGCCCTTCGGCCCAATGACATGTCATTGCGAGGCTGGGGGAACCTGAGGACTTTCCTTCCAACCCGGTCAGGAGCTTCGCTCCTTCCCATCCACAGAGGGTTTATCACAGGAGCCGTTCAGGCTATTCAGTCAAATTTCCGGCCGTAAACATTTCTTCAAACGCCGACGCCCGGGTTTGAACCATGAACACCTGGTCGCCAGTACAACGCCGAAGCCATTACACCAGCGCGGCTCCCTTGATTAAAGTTGTAAATTACATTTTTTTTAAATGTAGTTGTCAGTTGCGTGTATGTCTGTGCACGCGCGTGCGATAGTGTGTGTGTGTGTGTGTGTGGAGGGGGAGAGAGAAGTTTCAATATTTCTCTCAAGAAAGACAATCTTGTTGGAAAGAATACACCTAGATTATTTGCAGTTATCACCCATTTCACTGATGAAACATTACAAACAAACAAAATTAATATTCATTGTAATGTTAATCATTTTATTTTTTCTACGACTGATTATTGTATTGTCATCGGCAATACACTACTGTGTCAAGTTTCAGAGCTATTGCGCATCTGGAAGTGATCGAAAAATCGATTGCAAGATTTGAAGGTAACATACGTTGCAAGTTAAAGAAAAGCCTGTAAAAAGGACCTGGAAAATGTTCCTAAATACAACTTTTGGTCTTAACAGTGACCATGAAAGTTACGAGCATTTTATGTTAAACTCGACCAGTTTTATCTGCTCATCTAAACGTCTGTTTATCTTTCTGTCAAAGCAACATTGTCTTCACTGTGGTATGGAGTCCGCATTAACGAATCTGCAATACCAATCCTGGTAATGGTTTTTATTCGAAGAATGTTTGAAAATTTCATGGGAATTTTAGAAGTCAGCATTAGGGGGATTAGATTTTGAAAATCAGAGAACTGAAGATATACTGTATTACCACGGCGGTAAAAAGCTCTTTAAACTATTTATTATTCATAATAATAATACTTTAAACTTAAAAAAAATCTCAGTAAACATAAGGTAGTCGTTTAATCTTTTCTTAATCTTTAAAAATCGTTTCCACTGGCATAGTCCATCAAAAAAGCTTCAGAATTACATAAATGGGCGCTTGCGTAGAATAGAAGGATTGAAATGGTAAGACAAAATCATAAATGTGGAACTGATGACAAGAACCAGACAAGTGCCAGTGAACAAGAGATTAGAAGAAGACGATGGCGATAGATAGGACACACACTGAGGAAACCTGTTGATAGCTTTACAAGGCAGTCCTGGAATCCACAGGGAAAGAGAGGCTGAGGTAGATCAAAACACATGGAGAAGAGAGCTATATACAGAAGGAAAATGATGAGGAAAACATGGAAAGAACTTGAGTCGATGGCACGGGACAGGAAGACTTGGCATGTGTTTGTTGAAGGCCTATGCTCCTTGGGGAGCTAAAGGGTATTGAATTGATAGTCGATCACGCTGGTACACAACGTCCAGTTACCATTTGTGTTTATAACTTCTTTTCTTGAATGTGCCCCAATCTTGAAGAAGGTGGTCCAAGTGACAAGAAGGGACAGTGTCCACAACGGGACTGTACGTCATAGCCTCGAAACCCAGCCCCTCTAGACCCGAGTGGAACTGTCCCAGTTGCGATGGTTAAGCCATGTCTGCAGAATGATAGAAGATCGACAACCACGACAAACATGGGAAAACAGGAGCGAAAGATCCAGACCTCCAGGACGACCCAGATTTCACCGGGTGGACAACATCAGACAATCTCTGAAGGACAGAGGACTGGACAAGAAATAGGCCAAAAGGAAGACAGCCGATACGATAGCATGGCGCTCTCTCTGGCTAACCTCTACCCCTACAGGTAGAAGAGGAACGACTAAGTAAGTAAATTCTCTTGAATGTTTTGTCTACCACATTGTTAAACTGGCAATTTTAACACTGGCGTCTGTCAGGACATCGTGATCAAACTTATTATTTGTCGATCTGACAATTGTTGTGTGCAACCACGTCAGTGTCACGTACGGTAAACGTCTTACTTGTTTACTACCCATGATTCCCTTCTACATGACAGGATCGGCTATCTTAACCCTTTTTTCAGAATAAGACCCTAAAACATCTACACGACAATGTTGTGTTGTTATATTCCTGCAGGTAAAAAAGGAATTTAAAAAAAATATTTATATTAGTTTAATGTGGAAAAGAATAGCCCAAAGTCATTTCTGTTATAGACCATACACTGGACACTGCAACAGGTATAAGATAGCGGATAAAGTATCCAGCGACATTTACGTAATATAATAAACACAGACAAATTTGCACAAATCCGCATGACATTGGTAGTAAATAGGCCTTGACCCACACAAAAGTAATTTAACCATTTTTACCCCAACACGGACAAACTCTAAATAAATAGCGGAAATGAATCGTATTTTGTGGAGATTAGTAATCCAAGTATGAAATTCTGTCAGTCTACTAAGCAAGTGTGTACACTCGTGTAACGGCACGACAAGTCAGATCACAATACAGCTGCGATTTCGTAAGTCGGTGAGTCGACCAGCTTCCACCAACGACAATCAGTGTTATGCAAGAAGTTATGGTATGACACAAGCTGATATCCAAAACTTGAAACCACCGATACAGTCTTATCTAGAAATAGTTAAGCCGAACTTACACATCGGTTATTGACCTCAATAGATAGGAAAATTGTGCTTGATTCACTGACCTTAAAAGATTCGGAAATAAATGTGCGTACAAAAGTGTCGTAGACCATGCAGTAATCCAGGTGATGTATCTATCTTTCAGTGGCAAGGTCTGTAACATATTATGAAAATAGCTTCATATATCTTTTTCATTATCTACACTTTTCTTTTACCTTTTCTTCCACCTATGCACGTTTTAACTTAAACCCCTATATGCTCAGATATCCGTCTCTCTTTCTCATTAGCACGCATATTTTATTGCTGTTCGCTTTTTTTCTTTGATGATGTTCAACCAGCAGACCATTTAGCTACGTTGATCTGTAATTTATTCTTAACGCCAGCGATTGAGAATCGTGGTAATAGATAAGACAGCGATCAAGGATGAATTACTTTTAGTACTAGAGCAGGAAATTTTGGAACAAAAGGGAGATAATTTCTATTAACTTTTCCTGAGTCCATTCGCCTGTAAGTTAATTAAACCACGGTGAGAACGCCGAGATCAAAGACACTGCTCGCTAGAAATGGCCATACGAAGCAGAGACGTGTAAAATTTGCACTGACTAGAAAATTTACGTTACGCCGGATCTCAAGTGAGTTCTGGTTTTTCGGCTTTAGTGTGAGAAAGATCTTTGATTTGCAGATTGAACGGAGAATTCCCAGTAGGTGTCAACATCTGGCAGAGAGTCTGTTTCGGGTTATAGTTATAACTTTTTCCTTTGATTTCAGATGTATATATACCCTAGCCTTTTAACTAAAATTTACCCAATACTCATCAGACCCAGAAGACATCTAGCGGCAATTCTAGAATCACTCGTATTGAGTAGAGTTTCTTAGTTTTTGTTGGAGAATAGTCTTAGTAGTTTGTGCAAAGGTAAATACTATACTAGTAGTTTTGAGTGATTTTAGTGGTAAATCGTCAATTATATTTCACTAAGATTTACTGTGCAGAGTGACTTACTAGATAGGTCCGTCATATTATTTCTCTAAGATTTTGCTGTGTTACAGTGGCTAGCAGAACAAATAATAATTTCTAGCTAAAATATGCCAGCTATAAAATAAAATTTAATTAACTGCTAAGAACCAGTCAGAGAATATTTTAACAAACTAGTAAAGGCACAGTTCATCATGAGTATTGACGAAATATGTATTTATTTCTAATTCATGATAATCGTTTCTTTTAATGACTAAAATTTATTTCACTGGAGAACGATAAGACTAGCTTTAATCTTGTAGTTTGTTATTTAAAGTTAAATAACCGAAGTGAATATATTATATTTTACGCGAGGTAGGACAGGAGTGAGAATACTATATTATGGTTAAGCACTGTATTTTCTCTTCCTTTATACAGTATTTGGTGTAGCAAAGTTGATTTTGCTGGGGAGGTTATGATGGTATCCTAAAAGAATGAAAAGGTGTCTGCTATAACCGTGTGAGGTCAAGCAAAAGTAGGCCTCTGACTATAAATGATGATGATGAATTATGTGCAGAGAACCTACAGCTACCTCCCTAGGTCTCACACGGTCAATCTTCTGGCTCTAGTGTATGGTGTACCTAGTGTCTAGGGGAGAAATGAATGATGATACACTACAATCAAACACTTTAAGTTTCTATTAAAGAAGTTAATAACTAGCAGTTAAGTTTTTCTTTAAAAAAAGTATTTACAATTTATTTTGCCTGTCCATTCATAGCTTGTGGACAGGTCTTTGAAAACAAAGACAAGATAGTTTACAGAAAAAGAACAATTTAAAATGTTGGGACAATCTGCCCAATAACTAAAAGTTATTATGTATTTATAACTGTTCTTCCTGTCGGAAATATTAAACTAATTCACTGTATTTATATAACGGGAGAGTCACTGTATATGAGGGCTGTAGTTCATCCTACCCCCATAATATTCCTGTGTAATATTTTGAAACACAAGAAAATGTCAGAGATGCCCCAGAGGTTTTACTCTTCACCTGAGAGTCCTTGTTGTAAGATAATACGATGGGTAGTTGCAGAAATTTCAAGTTCAACAATCGCCAAAGCTCCTACTGGATATTTAACAGCATATAAGTCTGGTTGGAGACTGGTTGGCGTTTATAAGCACTCAGTAGGTTTCCTGTCACCAGCCGGCAACAGGAACATAGACCCTCTGCAACAAAAGGACACCCTGGCCTTTTATCTCTGATCATTTATTCTAACACTTAATTTCCTATGTAGGTATGGGGTCAGCCTCGCGTGCCTTACAAATGCACTAGCCCCGAATCGTACTGGACTCCCACCTTGTTGTGACCACACCTCAAGTCCTTATAGTAGATACGCCACTGTACGTTCACATACTTTTCCTCCATACAATAATGTGGAGTAACCACATTTCCTGTGATATGATCTTCTCTTCTTTTCTTTACACTTATATTTGCTTCAGGCATGTAAACAGTGTTCATTGAACACAGAGGCTTTACTAATCTATTTTAATACAATAATATGTCAACATAATCATAACAACATACATCAGTCAGATACCGTTTAATGTGTGGACTCAACAATGTCTGCTTCCGACATGTCCTTCACTTTTTCCCCAAAAAAGCAGTATCTAACTTTTGTAGTTGGACCAAACATAGTAAATTTCATAAAATATCCTTACCACAATCAAGAAATATATAAACAAATGACGCTGATTTAGTGAAGAAATGGCCTCAGCTTCCTCCGAATCGTACAGACTGTGACTTGATTCTTTATTTAAATTTATAATTAACACAGCTGTTTTTCAGCGTATCTGTATAAAAATATTAGTTCAACTGGCAATGAATAATCAAAGCCTTTTGCTAATATCTACCAGCCCAGCCAATCGTAACGTTCTACTACTTGAATTCAAATGCAGTTTGAATGAAAAACCCAAAACAATTTTGAATAACTGGTGGTGGATTGGCTAGTCTGCTCTAGTCATGCCCAATACAAAAAGATATTACGTTCAGGATTACATTTCTCCTACCGTTTCCCTTTCCCATTCATACTCTGTTCACCTCAAGCTAATTTGAATGTACCTCCCTGCCTCTTTTCCCAGCTCGCGTCCCCCTAACGTTACCAAAAAACATGAGCAGGAACGCCAGTGTGTCTGGTCGTGTGTTCTCAGAGATTAGTATTTCTTCAATAACTTCTCTATTACTGGGACTATTATATTATTTAAAGTACATTCTTACTAAGCTAACTCTACGTCATACTATCATATAATTCTTATGGGGAATTTCATAATGGTTTAAAATTTCCAATTTTTGTCATCGTCCATCGTCAACTAAAATTTTACACAAGTCCGCCATCTTCCTCTCTTTCATCTTGCGAGCATGTATTTTTCAAATAACTACAGTTTTAGTTACATCAGAAATGCTACCATGTCGTAGATTTTCGATAGGAGAATTAAGACTTGGGTTGGTTCCTTCTGAATAGCTTGGAATGAGTGAGAGTCCCAGTGTGAGTTAGCAAAGGAAATAGATTCCACGAGTGAGATGATAGAATAGTGATAGAGGCTGTCTCTGGGATGCGAGAAAATCTTCTCTCTCTCTCACCTATCTTCTACGACAGATCTAAAGTAGTCAGACAGTCTAAACCACAGATATATATTACATAAATCTCTATCTACTCACGGGCACGCACATATACGTGACGACAGTTAAACACACAGACGTGGGAAAACTATAACAATGATATATGTATATTTTAGAACGAGCTGACCAACACGATTTCTAAGTTCAAGAGAGATTTTAATTATCATTTAAAATCTTCTCACAACACCAAAGAAATACAACAAGGAACAGCATATACAAATAGTCATAAAATTTAAGAAGATGCTACAAGGATGATAGCCCGTTAGAATCTTAACTCTAGGTTTAGCCCACAGCCCCGCTAAGAGAACAGATGATGGCCCAAAGAGTTATAGATACATAGGGTTGAGTCTAAGAGGTTTCTTTCTTTCTCGTAAATGTATGAACAGAGTTGGATAATCTGATTTAGCCTAAGAAAAAGAAACTCCAGCAGTTGTAACAAATTCTGTAGATTAAAAAAGTTAAGACAGCAACTGGGTGACAATATACACCGGTAAAATAACACTCTGACCTGCGTACACTCATTCATTCAGCCATGGCCATGTGCTCTCATTTATACTTACAACTTTGCTCGCTGCCTCTGGGAACATAATAAATTCTAGGACCTTCACACAGACCCGAAAATGCAGTCATCGACCAAGAAATCCCCAGTTCCAAAAGACGTACTGAACTCTCTGTCTCAGGGAACGATTCCTTGGGTGTTCTAATTTTTCGAATGTCTGATTAAGTCACATAAAATTTGTCCAGGCACGAAAGTTAGCAGAGCACAATGTCATTAGCTTTGGTTTCTAGAATTTAAGGAATGTCAGATCGGTGTCTACTTTCAGGAAGGTACTATATTTGGTCACCACAATACTAGTCAAAAACTCTGTCGGAATGTTAATGTTATTCTTGTAACTATTCTCGCCGCCAGGCAGCATGTACATTTAAATTTGTGGAGTAATATGAACTGGCTCAAAAGCCCAATATATATTTCTAGTCTTTAGAAACCGTTAGTGGGAGTCGTATTACTGTCTCTCTCTGATGGCATATGCACTGTTAGACCAGTGTTACTTGAAAATAAAACCCACGTGGTTAAAGATAGGAAATGTCTATGCTTCTCACAAATATGTCTCTCATGCTACTAAACGCTGGCCAGTTGGGATCACCCCAATAATCACTGAATGAAGAAAAACAACCTATAATATAATATACAGAATATGTACTCGTTATAACTTTACGTTTTTAAACGGCAAGCCTACAACTTGACTTATTATTTAAAACTTCCCGTGAAGTAAGTTATATAAAAATCGATCATCAGGAATTAGGAATATCTGCGTATTCCGTCAATATTCACTGATGTCGCATCTAGCATTTATCAGTTAGTTTAGAAAAAGATACTCGACTGAGTAGTTAGCAGTTAACTAAATTCATTATAGTTACATGTTTGTTAAGCTAGAAATATAATTTATTCTGCTTTCCACTGTATGCGACACTAGAAAATTTTCATCATCATCATCTCAGCCCATAACCCGTCATGGGTCGTAGGGGTGCCATGGTGGAAGCATCAGCAGACAGGGTCCTCCACTGCTCTCTATCCTCAGCAATGCGTACAAGTGTGGAAAAACCGTGTCCTGCCCATTCTTTGATGTTATCAGCCCAGGATTTTCTCTGCCTTCCTCTTCTCCGTTTACCTTCGACTGTTCCCTGAAGGATCGTTTTCGAAAGGGAGTCATGACGAGTTACATGCCCAAACCAGGCAAGCTTTCGACGTTTCACTACTGACAAAAGTGGTTCTTGGTGACCTGCATAGGTGTTTACCTTCTCTCTAACATAGACATTTGTTTTGTGCCCTTTATAGCAAATGCGTAAAATTCTTATATAACATTTATGCTCGAAAGCCTGAATCCTTCGCTCCGTATCTGCAGTGAGTGTCCAGCCCTCACACCCATACAAGAGAATAGATAATACAAGTGATTTGTATAATTTGATCTTCACAGGAAAACTGATGTTACTTTTCCAGATCACATTCAACCTTGTCATGGCAGCTGAGGCCATCTCAAGTCTTGTCTTGATTTCTTTAATTTGATCTTCCATCACTACATATAGTGGACCCGAGATATTTTAAAGGTGTTAACTTCTACAAACGTTTGCCCATTTAACGTAATGTTTGGCGGAACATGTTTCTTATATGGCTATTCACCAATATCTTGCTTTTTTCTATATTAATTTCCATCCCATACGTTCTTGTTACTTTCTCCAGTCTAGAGGTAAGGTCTTGAAGTTCTGATTCTGATCCAGCTATCAGATCAATATCATCAGCAAAACGTAGGTTGCACAGAGGTCGGCCTCCAATCGTAGAGAGCCTCCTGCATAATATGTTCTAGATATATATTAAAGAGCACTGGTGACAGGATACATCCTTGGCGAACTCCTACAGTTGTTTTGAAAAATTCTCCAATGTCGTTGCTTACAAAAACAGCACTGCTTGCGTCCTTGTATAGTGCTTCAATGATATCTATGATGTTGGTATCAAAATTGAATTTTCTCATTACTTGCCATAAGCCTTCATGCCAGACTCAATCGAAGGCTTTTGTGAAATCGATGAAGTTATGGTATAAATCGTGTTGATGTTGGAGATGTTTTTCGATAAGTAATCTAATATTGAAGATTTGTTCTGAGGTACTTCTTTTTTGGTCTAAAGCCAGCCTGTTCCTCTGACAAGATTTCTTCTGATTTCTGTTTTATTCTGTTCAAAAGTATCCTTAACATTACCTTACTTGGATGACTAATAAGGCTAATGGTTCTGTAGTTCTTGCACATTTTTAGATTTCCTTTCTTTGGAAGCGGTATTACTAATGACTGCGTCCATTCTTTTGGCCATTTTTTTGTACTCCATATCTTCTGGCAAATTGTTGTCATGATTTTTACTATATCTGGTCCTCCATATTTCAAGAGCTCTGCTGGTATATTATCCACACCCGGTGACTTCCCTCCTTTCATCGAACATATAGCCTCTTCCACTTCTTCCCGTAATATTGCTGCATTTCCGAGTTCCCTGTTTTCGCACTTAATGTTGTTTAATATGCCTAAGTCAGTGTCAAGTTTACAGTTATATAATTCTTTACAATATTCTGTCCACCTTCTCGTTACAGCTGTTTTTTCATTGAGCAGAGCCCCATTGCTATCTTCTATGACAGTTACCCTGGGCTGTTGAGGTTTTGATAGTTTTCTTAATGTGTCAAAAGCTGCCTTGCTGTTACCTTTTGTTAGCCCCGTATTAATGGACTCACATTGAAATGCTATGATGGAGAAAATATTACCGACTTATAAATTACTCACTCTGCACAAATCTAACTAGTGAAATAACACTTTAACCACTTCACAAAATACTAGATAATAATATATGATATCTCACCACAGCACTACGGTAACACCACGACTAGGATAATTCACTAGATAGGTAGTTAGAAGCTCGTCAGAAATCTGACGAGAACTATGAAATTCGCTATACAAGCTTCATTCGCTAGCACGCGTGTTTCCGTCTACTGAAGATGTTGAAGACTGAAATCGAATCAGATTCCAGCTCCTGGGTGGATATTTGAAAACAAGGGCACACAATCCCACATTTTCTCAAACTCCGAAATCATCTCCCCTTTTACGCGTAAAACAAATACGTCAGCTTAACGCGTGTCGTAACCGCCATCAGTGACCGAGAGCGCGCGTGAGTTGCAACTCCCAGACAGCCGGTCTCCAGGGCGGAGCGATTTTTTCACGCCAAGCCGGAGCTATTTTGACAACGACTCTGAACAGACACTTATACTACTTCGCACCTCACGCTGACCGGGGCCCACAATGAGCCGTGTCAGCTGGGATTTCCGGACAAATGTCTGAAACTGCGACTATAAGGTGTAAATATTCGCTCCTACTTAAGTGTTCGGCCGATGCAACTCGTTGTTGACCGGTGAAAAATGCAGACGGATGTCGGCTCTCTCCTAGCATTCTCACGCGTTTACGTCGAGAATCTAACTCAGGAGTGTCGTGTCATCTGAAGGTGCAGACCCAAGTCGGATCGATGTCTGAGATAGCTGCAACTTAATTGCACTTCTCGTCTGACTGACATCTATGTAATAGAATGCTAGTGCGATTCTCCGTTTTGAGAACAGAAACCGGTAACGTTAAGGAATAGTATGGAAATATATTTCGCAAACGAATGGATGCAAAATATACAGGAAAAGGAAATAAAGAGAGATAACAAAATTAAAGAATTCGGGTGAAAGAATAGGAAGACGCTATAGGCAATTTAATGATCAAAACCTACGTGACAGGACGTCCCCCCTTAAGATATGGAAGCACTCCATGTCTACGTTATGGAATTAAATTTCCTATAACCGTAGCTTCGGGGTGTCTGTCTTCTTCCCTCTCATCTTCCCCCTCCATCACCCTCCAATTCCTACTCAAGTCTACTCCCCAAAGTTTCCTTCCTCTGGAATGTCTCCCATGCGCGCTTGAAAGAGCGTCGCCGCTTTTGACATTTTGAAAGATTTCGTGTGATTGCGGTGGAATATCACTGCCACTATCATCATCTTCGTCAGCTTTGGCGATCGTCAGGAGAGGGTCGGAGGTTGGCACTGGTCTTTCCAAGTATCTCTTTAGCAGATTTAAATGGAAAACCTTCTCCTTTCCTTGAATAGAGATCTGGTAGTTAGCCTTAGAAATCTTTTTCAGGACGGTAAACGGCCCTTGCCATCCGATCTTCAGTTGGTTGTTCTCGGAATGGAGTAACACCAAAACTTTCCCTCTTGCTTCCAGTTCTCTCTCTTTCGCGACTTTCCTGTATCGGTTAGCGTGCTTTGTGCGTGCTCGCTTAAAGTTTGTCGTTGCTAGGTCCCATCCTAGTTTCAACATTTCCTTTAAATCCGATACGTATTTACTTGCTGAGACAACTGTCTCATCCGCCTTCTCGTCTGTCAGAGACTGAAGTAAGGCTTCAAGCGGGCCCTTAATGGGTCTGCCGAATAAGAGTGTAGCTGGCGGAAATCCTGTAGAAGTATGAGGAGATTCTCTGTAGCCAAATAAAGCTCCAGGAATACAAAGATCCCAATCTTCAGGTTTCACTTGTGCCAGTTTACTTAGCATCATGTTGAGGTTTCCATTAACACGTTCCACGAGCCCATTTCCGGCCGGAGTATATGGCTTAGTGTGGATGTGTTGGGTCCTCAAGATCTTCACGATCTCATCCATCAACAGGTTTCGGTATGGAGATCCGTTATCCGTCAACACTTGTTGAGGGAATCCCAACCGAGTGAAAATCTGCACGAGGGCTTCTGCGACATGCTTGGCATCTGCGCATGTTAGCGGGATAGCTTCTGCCCATAAAGTGCATGTATCGACTAAGGTCAGGATAAACCTGTTCCTTCTTTTAGTCCTTTCTAAGGGCCCTAAAATGTCGATCACAACCCGTTCGAATGGTGTTCCCACTATTGGCATTTCACCCAAAGAGACTGGGGGTGCCCGTTGCTTGGGTGGCACACGTTGGCACTGGGCACAGGATTTAACATATCTGATAACATCAGTATTTACTCCTGGCCACCAATAATAATTGGTTATCCGTTGGTTTGTGGCGTTCTGTCCCATATGTCCGCTGAAGGGAAGAGAGTGCCCCATTTCTAGGATTTGGCTTCTGTACTGTTTCGGTACTAGGAGCTGGTTGTAACCTTGGTCAGGCTTGCCCGTTCTGCGATCAAGTACGCCATCCTTAGAAAAAATGTCCCCGTGCTGTCTGGGTTCCTTAGCCATGGGCAGTTTCCTAAAGCAGGGTGCCAAAGTAGGGTCCTTGTATTGCGCTTCCTTAAGTTCCATAGGTAACAAATTAGGCGCAGGCTCCCGTTCCTTCTTGGTTTGCCCTCTTGTAGTTACTGCTGCCACAATCGGCTCTTCCGGTTTCCCAATACACACGTATCTCCCGCCAAGTATGACTGGGTAGATGGGATCATCCATAACAGCCGCTTTGATCACACCTCTGACAAAGTCAGAGTGTATCTCCACCAATGCGATGGGAAGCGCTGTAGGTGCCTCACTCTTAGAAACTCCACAAAGTTTGACGGTCTCTCCTGTCTCTTGACCGGGTTTAACCAGGTTTCTGGCAACAATGCAATCGTAAGAAAGCCCCGTGTCGAATAAACAAAGACTTTGAGAACCGTTCAAAATAACAGTACCTCGCGTTGAGGGTCTATCCCCAACAGGTTGGGAATCACTGTCAATAATTCCGCCTTGCGAGACTGTCAATAAGCATCCGATGCGTTTCGGCTCGGTGTGCTCGGTCTGATCATATGTCCCGTGCTCAGGGGTTCTCCCTTTGCCACCTTGACCTTTCTGGCCGCGCTGCCATGTAGGGCGGTCGGGTTGATCAGACTGTTTGGGGTGGTTGGGGTACTTGTTTTTGTAGAACTTGGATTTTTCAGGAGGGGGGTTTTGAGGTCCAGTTTCTCTGTGGTTATTCGAGTTGGAAGCCTGAGAAGATTGCTCTAGGTTATGTTTTCGAAAATGCTCCTCTGTCGGTTTCCGCTTTGTGGCCGGTAGTTCAGCCAGCGCATTTTGATAACGCTCAGACTTCTGTAAAATGTCTTCAAGCTTTTCTGCCCCCTGCTCGGCAAGAAATCTCCGGGTATCTGCAGACAATGTGTTCTTTATTTGTTCTGTTAAAACAAATTCCTCAAGACCTTCGTAAGTAGAGGGGAGCTGCGAGAGCTCGAGGCACTTTGTCAGATAACCCTTCAAACGAGACGAGAACTGGTGAAAAGATTCAGAATTCTCTTTCCGGCTGTTGCGAAACAGTTGCAAAAATTTGCGAGCGTTCATTTCAAAGCGCTCCAGTAACGCTTTCTTCAACAGATCATAGTTGTCTTGTTGGCTGCTTTCCAGTTTGGCGTAAACATCATACGCCGAACTTTTCAAAGCTTGAGAAAGCTTCATATTCCAACGCGACCTCTCCAAACCGTACAGAGTTGCAATTTTCTCAAATTTTTCTAACCATGTGTCAATCTTCTCATTAGGACAAGGGAAAGACTCTAGCGGAAAAGACATAGCAGTGAGATGAGTAGATTGAGTATTAGAAGGGTCAGTTAAGGAGGAATGAGGAGAAGATTCTCCATTGCTGGCGGTAGAGGCAACACCACGACTTTGGAATTCTAGAGTTTTAAGAGCCAGCTCATGCTGTCTCTCTTCCCTCTCCTTCTCATGCTGTCTCTCCTTCTCTCTTTCCTCGTGCTGTCTCTCCATCTCTCTTTCGTTCGCCCTGCGAATTTCCATTTCCTCGTCCATCTTCTTCTGTTCTCTAGCTTCCGCTGCTTTCCTCTCCGCGTCATATCTCTCAAGTTCGTCTCCGACAAAAGCTTTCGCTTCCTCTCCTTCCAGTCCCTCCTCTCTCGCTTCGTCCCTGAGGAGTTGTCTAAGCTTTGCCCTCTCGGCCATATTATGTCAGTGACTGAGACTAGTTGAGAAAGAAATTAAGAAAAAAAGGATACACTGGTTCCTACCACTTACGAGAAAAAAATTTCCAAAAATCAAAAGATGATATATTTAACCCTGGGATACCTCCTCCAAAAATAAAAATCTAACTATCGCTGCTATTAATCGGCAATAAAGCACCTAATGCAAAACACGACTACGCCAACTAAATGGTAGTTAAGATTTACTCACTGAAAAATAAGTTGCTACAGTGGAAAACACAATGATTATAGCAAAATTTTCGGAGAAAAAAAAAATCCCCTTTATTTTTAAATCCACTATCAAGTTTACCCCTGAAGACAGTTAGGGTGAGGGAGGCAATTAATCTGGACAAATAGTCCGAAACGCACTCCTTAACTTAGTTCAAACACCTTCCTGCTTCAGAACCCTTGTGAATGTTATACACTCACAAAACTTTACCAGCGTTTAGTATTACAAAATCATTAATTAACATGTATTCCGACAAAATCAACCTGTAAACCAAATGTATAATGCTTCTTAATGCTGTGGAAACAAACTTATCAGTTTGTGTGGTCAGCACGCCCGTAAACAGATCGTTAGTCTAGGGGATAAATTAATTAAAGATATAACAACTCACAAGACATCACACTCTTACTCTATTTCAGAATAAAGAATCTTAAGTTCAAAATCCAGATAGACGAGTCCACATTTGTCGTACTCGTCTTCCTATTCTAAGTTCAAAAATCCGTCGGGCGAGACCCCATTTGTCGTAGATTTTCGATAGGAGAATTAAGACTTGGGTTGGTCCCTTCTGAATAGCTTGGAATGAGTGAGAGTCCCAGTGTGAGTTAGCAAAGGAAATAGATTCCACGAGTGAGATGATAGAATAGTGATAGAGGCTGTCTCTGAGATGCGAGAAAATCTTCTCTCTCTCTCACCTATCTTCTACGACAGATCTAAAGTAGTCAGACAGTCTAAACCACAGATATATATTACATAAATCTCTATCTACTCACGGGCACGCACATATACGTGACGACAGTTAAACACACAGACGTGGGAAAACTATAACAATGATATATGTATATTTTAGAACGAGCTGACCAACACGATTTCTAAGTTCAAGAGAGATTTTAATTATCATTTAAAATCTTCTCACAACACCAAAGAAATACAACAAGGAACAGCATATACAAATAGTCATAAAATTTAAGAAGATGCTACAAGGATGATAGCCCGTTAGAATCTTAACTCTAGGTTTAGCCCACAGCCCCGCTAAGAGAACAGATGATGGCCCAAAGAGTTATAGATACATAGGGTTGAGTCTAAGAGGTTTCTTTCTTTCTTGTAAATGTATGAACAGAGTTGGATAATCTGATTTAGCCTAAGAAAAAGAAACTCTATGATGCGTGATGCCATATGATGATAGATGGTATCCGCATGTCTGGTTTTGTGTAGTGTGTAGATGTGTTCAGTCAAAACAATGTTCATGCAACAATAACAGGGCAATCCACATAGGACGTCAGTAAACTCACGACGTATAAAGTCAATGAGTCTTGAAACAGCCGTTGACGTTTTTCTTCATTATTTATTGTGGCCGCCACAGTGACAAAATGGTTACGCAAATGTGTAGGCACATCAAACAGTCATTATCACAGCAACATTCAATACAGCAATAGACGGTAGACAGCATTACAATGATGAGTCAGATGCATGTTATATTTCAAAGTGCTGTAAATGTAGTCAGGTGAACAACTCCATCCTTTTCTATAACAGCCAGGAGATAACCAGATGTATGAGATCAGTTCACTCTCCTTAGTTTGACTTCAGCAAGACAGACACGTCTGCCGAAGTATAAATAATGTCCTCAAAAATATCCTCTAGATAATAAAGGTTTTCCAAACCTAGTTCATTTAACAAAGTAGCAAGTAATGGTCCTTGGTACCTGCATCAACCGATGCAGTACAATGCAGCGACATGTGAGCTAGGAAAACATCTCGTGACGACGACTTTCGCAGACAGGCTATGAATCGAAATCGCTCACGACCCAAAATCAATAGAGTTAATGAAAGAGTCAATTTACCTTGCTTTCATGAAATACAGAAATATCACGCCTCCCGGCATGTGCAAATACACTAGAGGTATTATCCCGAATAAACGAAATATCCATTAAGAGGACTACACATCCCTGACAGAACAAAAATAGCGGAGATCCCCTCTTCAACGAGGCATCTCTTTCGCCATTCCAAATCGCTCACTCCCACTAGTGGTGGGCGGAAACCGATCGACAAAGAAGCAAGACAAGTCATGCGCAGTCCAGCGCAAAACGACCACAGCTCAAACTTAACTGCATTCGATACCAACGCGAGAAGACAAATGCTTACCGAGAAAAGTGACTATAAATTCCAAGCAGTTGTTGCCCTTGCGTTATAAAACAGATATTGAAATAAAACGATGTTGCGAGAATTTATCACGCAACACTCTAGCAGTTGTAACAAATTCTGTAGATTAAAAAAGTTAAGACAGCAAATGGGTGACAATATACACCGGTAAAATAACACTCTGACCTGCGTACACTCATTCATTCAGCCATGGCCATGTGCTCTCATTTATACTTACAACTTTGCTCGCTGCCTCTGGGAACATAATAAATTCTAGGACCTTCACACAGACCCGAAAATGCAGTCATCGACCAAGAAATCCCCAGTTCCAAAAGACGTACTGAACTCTCAGGGAACGATTCCTTGGGTGTTCTAATTTTTTCGAATGTCTGATTAAGTAATTTTCCAGTCTGATTACGAAAAAATTTGTCAGAGCACGAATGTCATTAGCTTTGGTTTCTAGAATTTAAGGAATGTCAGATCGGTGTCTACTTTCAGGAAGGTACTATATTTGGTCACCACAATACTAGTCAAAAACTCTGTCGGAATGTTAATGTTATTCTTGTAACTATTCTCGCCGCCAGGCAGCATGTACAATTAAATTTGTGGAGTAATATGAACTGGCTCAAAAGCCCAATATATATTTCTAGTCTTTAGAAACCGTTAGTGGGAGTCGTATTACTGTCTCTCTCTGATGGCATATGCACTGTTAGACCAGTGTTACTTGAAAATAAAACCCACGTGGTTAAAGATAGGAAATGTCTATGCTTCTCACAAATATGTCTCTCATGCTACTAAACGCTGGCCAGTTGGGATCACCCCAATAATCACTGAATGAAGAAAAAACAACATATAATATAATATACAGAATATGTACTCGTTATAACTTTACATTTTAAACGGCAAGCCTACAACTTGACTTATTATTTAAAACTTCCCGTGAAGTAAGTTATATAAAAATCGATCATCAGGAATTAGGAATATCTGCGTATTCCGTCAATATTCACTGATGTAGCATCTAGCATTTATCAGTTAGTTTAGAAAAAGATACTCGACTGAGTAGTTAGCAGTTAACTAAATTCATTATAGTTACATGTTTGTTAAGCTAGAAATATAATTTATTCTGCTTTCCACTGTATGCGACACTAGAAAATATTACCGACTTATAAATTACTCACTCTGCACAAATCTAACTAGTGAAATAACACTTTAACCACTTCACAAAATACTAGATAATAATATATGATATCTCACCACAGCACTACGGTAACACCACGACTAGGATAATTCACTAGATAGGTAGTTAGAAGCTCGTCAGAAATCTGACGAGAACTATGAAATTCGCTATACAAGCTTCATTCGCTAGCACGCGTGTTTCCGTCTACTGAAGATGTTGAAGACTGAAATCGAATCAGATTCCAGCTCCTGGGTGGATATTTGAAAACAAGGGCACACAATCCCACATTTTCTCAAACTCCGAAATCATCTCCCCTTTTACGTGTAAAACACCTACGTCAGCTTAACGCGTGTCGTAACCGCCATCAGTGACCGAGAGCGCGCGTGAGTTGCAACTCCCAGACAGCCGGTCTCCAGGGCGGAGCGATTTTTTCACGCCAAGCCGGAGCTATTTTGACAACGACTCTGAACTGACACTTATACTACTTCGCACCTCATGCTGACCGGGGCCCACAATGAGCCGTGTCAGCTGGGATTTCCGGACAAATGTCTGAAACTGCGACTATAAGGTGTAAATATTCGCTCCTACTTAAGCGTTCGGCCGATGCAACTCGTTGTTGACCGGTGAAAAATGCAGACGGATGTCGGCTCTCTCCTAGCATTCTCACGCGTTTACGTCGAGAATCTAACTCAGGAGTGTCGTGTCATCTGAAGGTGCAGACCCAAGTCGGCTCGATGTCTGAGATAGCTGCAACTTAATTGCACTTCTCGTCTGACTGACATCTATGTAATAGAATGCTAGTGCGATTCTCCGTTTTGAGAAAAGAAACCGGTAACGTTAAGGAATAGTATGAAAATATATTTCGCAAACGAATGGATGCAAAATATACAGGAAAAGGAAATAAAGAGAGATAAAAAAATTAAAGAATTCGGGTGAAAGAATAGGAAGACGCTATAGGCAATTTAATGATCAAACCCTACGTGACATACCATTAGGAGGAAATAAAACTGTCTGCGTGGTTTGGCCTTGCTGGCTTTTTCGCAGTGTGAATATATGCGTTGCAGACTGTGTCATCAAAGCGGGGTTAGACGGGGCGGGTTTAAGATTTTGCGTTACTAGTTAGCATGGTATCGTGTAATATTACCAAAAAATGTAAGGATTACTACTAGTGTTAAGGTCAAAAAGGGAGGTGATCCTTTGTATACGGGTTGGACAGAGTAAATTAAGGGTTACATTACTTGTAGACTTGATTAACGGTGAATTGCTTAAACAAATATATGATAGAAGTTAGAGTGTACAGATAGCGTCGTGAGCGCTGTTCTGTATAGTAGAACTGTAAATAGTTCACACGGCTTGCCCGTGAAGGGACTGAGCTGCGTTAAACAGCGAAGTTCCGTGACTGTTTAGGCGGGAGTTTTTGTGACCGCTAGCAGTCGGGTTCTGGCGTTGACGGAGTGAAGTCAACCCGGGTTTTTTTCTAAGTGTGTGTTCCCGACCAGTGTTCGGTGAAGATGTATAGTGTTTTTCACAATGTGTGTCTCGGTGGAGATTTTTTTGCACAGGCCTGTATTTGAATATTCTTCCTATATTGAAAATTTTTCCATGTGTTAGATTATTTGAAGATGGTACGTACTATATTTTGCACAGGCCTGTATTTGAATATTCTTCCTATATTGAATATTCTTCCATGTGTTAGATTATTTGAAGATGGTACGTACTATAATATTTATGACTGCAGTGACAGCTTATGAGAGATTTTGTTATTGGGCACGTTCTATGAGAAGTGCACCACTAGTCTATATTAAGGCGCTATGAAGAGTCTGAGAGGTAAAGACATTACTTTGTAGGCCATAGACATTTTTGTAAAGGAGATTAGGCCATATATATTGTGCAGGTTATATTACTGCAGAATATATTGTGCAGGTTATATTACTGCAGACTGCTGTGTGCGCAGTCTTTCCTTTGAGGAATATTGTGGATGTGCACCACTATTTATTATTAGGCCTTAAGAAGAGATAGCGCTGATGACGATGATTATTCAACTGCCGGGGAGCAGCCTTTGTTGAGAAGGGGAGACGTAGTCTTTTGAGGAAAATCGTTGAGGTGCATCTTCTATAAGAAGTGCAGCGCTATTGGATGAATTTAATAGTACTGCGATGTGGGCAGTCTTTCTGGAGCTATTATGAAGTCCAGGATTTGGTACAGGCCGTATCTGATATAACTGCAGTGTGAAGATTAATGGAGCTCTGTGGGGTGTTTTGAGCTTATGAATTAACTTACCTATGCTTTGTACTTTAAGCTGTAATTTTCGTCTGTGTCATCGTGACTGTGTGTGTAGCGTTAATAAAACTGTTCATTAACTGTTACCAGTCGTTCTACGCTACATGGCTTCTATGTGTGTTGCTGTGACGAACGAATGCACCTATACACACTCACTTTGAACAGTCCAGGCAGTGACAGTAATAACATATTTATAAATAGCTCTGTGGGGGCGTGGCCTATATAAGGAGAACTCATTCACGCCTTTATCACTGAACCACATAATATCTTTAACACTAACTTTATCAACTGAAGGAAACACAGCTGCGGTATCAGTGTTGGCGTTCATTAACATTGATCTGTCTTTATTGTCAGCATTTTGAAATAACTTATTCCTGTTATTATCAGTGGTGGCCTATCATTTGAACCATATCATTAGGTGGCTTAGAAACATATAAGTAACAACAAATTACTTTATCAGTGGTGGTTTTCAGTAAAGTTGGATTTGACACCCGCAACATTTGCGTTGAAAGGATAAAATCACAATGATGCTGTGTTCAGGCATAATATTCAGAACGTAACGTTCACCTATTCATTTATTATAGCTCTGTGTGGGCGTATACATACATATAAAATAGACTCAGGAATATCAGCCGGCAAACTGATATAAACTAACAGTCATTTGTTAATGAACAGCATTATCAGTAGTGTGCCAACTTTTCGGGCTTAAGGCCCATGATTTCACATGGTAATATTGTTTCTACCAGACTTTGACCTGTTTATTAGTGTGCCCTGTGTGTGGCGTATGCACTAACAAGTTCTCTCATCTGTAACGGTAGTTAGCTCTGTGTGGGCGGGGCTTCGATTGAGAACCAAGTTCAGCTTTAACTGTGTTATGTCGTCCTCTATGCTTACGGGCTAGTATTCATATGACAGTAGCAAAGAGTGGACTAGTGTCAAGTTAGGAACAGATGATTATGACACTCATCTATGCTATAGGGTACTTATTCCAACCTAAATGAGTCGGCAGTAAAACATTTCAAGCCTTATAGACGCCGGCATTGCTCACAGACAGTTTGGTGTCGCTGGTAACCTGTAATCGGTGACACGCTGATGTGTCTAATGTATACATGCTTCCTGTGACTTATTTGCAGCATTCAAGTTTCCGGTTTCATACTTCGTCAATTACCAGAGGTGACAGTTGACGAGTCAAGTTCCAGAGGTGACAGTTGATGACGAGTCCCGTGCTTATGCCAGCGCCTGTCAACAAGGGAGTGTGCTTATGGTGTGTTGTCTGATGCTCATCAGTGGTAGCAAAAAAAGAACGGAACTGTTTGCTATTTACAAGATAAGTGGTTTTGTGTGAAAACTGTGTCTCTGTATGATGTTGTCAAGCCTTCCAGTTATTATTATTTATGCTATTGAGTATTTCATGGTGATAGTGTTGTATTATGAGATTTATTGCATAATTGATTGATGGCTACGTGACATAATCTTATTAGAATTATAAGTGGTCTATAAATTTAGTACACTCAGTGTTTGAATCACGATGGATCCTGATATGAATGATGAGTTGGATCCTGAGGACATGAGGCCTATAATGGAATATTTAGCTGAACAAGGAGAATATTTTGAGAAATTACAAGGCCAAGCACTCGACAGATACGTGCTGGATGGTTTTTTGTTTAATGTGGTTGCAGCTTTAAATTATTTTACTGACGATAACTGTCAGTCAGCTCCTCAAATTATCTTGGCTAGAGATTTGGCAAGGTTGTTAGAATGCCTACGTCCGATGGTGTACAATTATACTGAGGCTAGACACAATTTTATGCATGAGGTTTTACACAACATAATCCGCAATAACATGCAGGATGATCAGAAAAAGGAATTAGAAGAGAAGGAGCGAATACAAGTAATAAAACACAGTGCTCTTCAGGAAAGAGAAAATGTTTTGCAGGATATAGCTGAAGAGAATAAACTACAAGAAACAGTGTCTAAACTCACAAGTGATTTGCATAAATCAAACTTGGAGCTTTCTAGTGTGAAAACATCATTAGACTCTGAATGCAGTAAAGTCAAGGACTTGGAAGTCCAGATAAAAGATAAGCAACGGGTAGTATGTAATCTCACTCGAGAAATTGAAGAAAAGAAAGACATGTGTTGCAAATTAAAAGTTCAGGCCAGGCAAGATAAGAAATCTTATCAAGAAATAATTGCGGATTTAAGAAGTGCGGTGGATTTTTTACAAAGTGTTGCTATAAAGAAGAATATTGTATCTCTGGAGGAAATTAATGAGCTTAAAAATAGCTATGATAATAAGATCAAAGCATTTCAACTGGAGTTAACACAGTTGAGAGCACAAGCTGCTCAAGTCGAAGGTCTTGAGGCCCAGGTGGCCCGACTTCAGCCACAGATAGCAGAGGTGCAAAGGAAAAGGTTAAGGAAATTGGCACGACAGAGGAGAGAAATCAAAGAAAAGGATGTAGAAAAGAGAGTAGAGGAGTTATCGTTTAAGAAAGAGGAAATGACTGATATTGGAAAATTACTCATGGAGGAGAAGAGTAAGGTTGTAACAGCTGATAACTTAAATAAGAAACTAAGCGAGGATATCTCTCTTAATATTGCTGAAATTACTGAACTTAGAAGAAGAATGGATGGTTTAGTGGATGTTTTTTTAACCATCAAGGGATTGTCTACTGTCAATAATGACAATGGTAGACAGAAGGTTGTTCATCACCAAGAAAGTCAAGCAAAGAGTCTGCCCTATACACTCTTTGCGAATACGAAAATCGAACATGATGGACGTAAATCCCAGCGTGGCAAATACAATTTCCCACGTACGAAAGACGCTGCGTTAAAGATTACTGACTCTTGGCGTCAGGCCAGCAAAGATATTTCATGTGTAATATCCAGTTCTGGTAATAAAGATAACAAATATCATGTAGGTAACCATAAGGATTCGATCAGTTCTACTACTGGTCATACCAAATTTAGACAGGGTGATACAGTAAATAAGCATATTACCACAGAAAAGAATAAAAACAGTTTAGGTAAAAGAGATAACCATATTGTTGGAAAGTACCAAGGAAATCCTTCAAATGGTAGTTTTTCCTCTCCTAGAAAACAGAGACAGTCTATCAGATCTCAAAATTGATTCTGAAGAGTTGATAAATTATGGTAGGAATAATTACATTAAAGATTACAAATCTGATAATATTTGTTCTAGGAGTCAACAAGATTCATTTACCAGATATTTCTATCATAGGAGAGATGTTAAGCATAACAATACTAACTGCAGTTCTAGGCAGAACAAATGGAATAATAAGGGGAATAGCAATAGAGATAATATCTCTCTAAATATTACTACCCATTTTGCGCAACAAAATCCCAAAGTCATTGGTAGTAAATAAAGTAAAAGTAACTATTGATGTCTTAAGTACTACTGCTGTTATATTTTTGGATTACGAGAGAGTATCTCGTTGTTGTGAGTGTAACTTTATTTCAGCTCTGCTGTGTTGACCGTCATTTTCGGTCAGGTTGACCCAAGCCTCCTTGGTTGTATACTATGGGAAGGAAGAGTTGGTGACATCATATGGAAACCAGACGTTTTCATAACCACGGTTTAGGTAATTGTGTAGTTAACCTATCCGTTTTTCATTATAATCTTACAGTTGAGTAAAATAGAGATTTTCATTTGTATTTTTCAAACAGTAGCAGCTATGCGATAAAGGTCAGCGTGCCTGTTTTTCCTTAGCTGTGACAGAAATGTTTGTTACCTTACGACCGTGTGTGTAATCAAGCGTAACCCAGCCAGTATGTTGACAGAGTATTATTTGATGTCATCCCGTGAGGTTTACAGAATACTATCAACCGCAGTTGTGACCTATTTATTTTTTTTTCTTTAGGAATTGATTCAAGATTGCTACAATGTTTCTTATACTTGGTTTTTTTTTAGGGTAATGTATTATGGTATAGTATAATATGATTGCATTGTATAATGTTACATTGGATATTGTGTATGTCCATAATTATGCATTATTTGTACTCTATCTTGTTATTTACATAATTGTATTGTGGATAAACATTGTACGTATTATCGTTGTAATGAATTGTAACATTTCATTTTGTAGTGACTTGTCTTTGATTGTTTTTTTTTTTTTTTTGATGAAATTATGGATTTTTTTGTATTTACATACACTAGTCTGAAGACTATTCCATTTTCTCATATTGTATTTGACCATATGTGCTTTGTTGTCAAGTTTGGAGCTATAATAGCTGTTACATCAAAACATTGATATGATTTTGCAGGACTAATTATTAGAATAAGTTTTATACATAATGAGATTGCCAGCCCTAAGCAAAAACTCATTAGTTATGAATATGTCGTTAGTCGCTTTCAGAGAGTTTTTTGGTTACTAAATTTGTTTTTTTCTTTTTTGTATCTGACTCCATGTTTAGTTAATATATTACCTTATACAAAGGTTATATGAAGATAGTGTTGGGTTGTGGAATGTTATTTTGGAACTAAACTATATATGTAGAATTGTCAGAGATAGCAGATACTGTTGTTTGTTGAAGAGTTTAGTAGTCTGACTTGTTATCTTTATATTTGCAAGTTGGTATGATGTTAATAGTGTGGTTTTATAGTTGCTCATTTGTGTTTACTTAGAGATGTGAATATTTTTTTTTATGTCTCACATTTTGTTAAAAGCTCATTTCACTTATGATTTATTAGTTACAGGTTGAAACTTGTAAAAATTTAAAATACTATTTTTATTTAACATAGCTTTAAGAAACTTTTTTGTATTGTAATTTTGGAAAATGTATTTGTTTTTCTTTGTGAAAGTATTGTATTTTTTATGTGTCCAGTGCTTAATTGTACACTAGGAGTAATAATATATATTGATATTTCTACATTTAAAAAAAAAAGGGGGAAAGATAATAATTTTTTTTTTCTTCTTTTGAGATTGCGATATTTGTGTTTTTACATATCACACTTTTTTGTGTGTGATGCCTGTGATATTTCATTTTAGTTATGAACAAGTGTTGTAACTTGGCTAAATCATTTATTATGCGTTATTTATTATAGCTTGCTTTTGTGTTATGCTATATTTACATATATACTTTGTCTCGTTATTGTATGATTTTCGGTCATGATTGTATTTTTTATACAATACATTATTTTTCTAAATAGTTATTAGAATGTAGTATTACCTCTTTTCTATACATTCATTTCTTGTATTCCTTTCTTCCTTTACGGATTGTTCTTTGTTTCATTCCATATTTTCTCTTGGATTTATTCAGTAGCGGTTTATACTTTGGTGATGATTCTATGTTTCATCTAGGTGTCACTTAATTCTATTTGTATACGTTTACTTCTTACACTTCTTATACTTCCTTCCTTAGGATTGTTATGTTGATTATATGGTTTGGTATGAGGTAGCTATTTATGTCGGTTGTATTTAGTTTGACGTAAGGAACTGATTACCTTAATTATTGCCATTAGGTATTATTGATCTTTGTTATTATATTGATTTCATTGCTGATTTTCGGTGTTGATCATGCTTCTTTTGCTTGATCTTGTCTGTTACTTTCTATTTATTGTATACTACTTGGTTTTCAGTGAACATACTTAACTTTGTTTGAAACTGATTATTTAGTGTACTTAGCAGATTATTGTGTATAATTCGTTTTATTGTACACTTGCTTATATTTATTGTCGATGTATTATTATAACCTTAACATAAACTAATTTTTATATGAGTATATTAGAGCTTAGCTGACCCCTCATTTTTCTTTGATGTAGTTCGTGTCAAAAAAATGATAAATTATTTTTTTCTCCGGAGGGGGTGGTAATATGTTAAGGTCAAAAAGGGAGGTGATCTTTTGTATACGGGTTGGACAGAGTAAATTAAGGGTTACATTACTTGTAGACTTGATTAACGGTGAATTGCTTAAACAAATATATGATAGAAGTTAGAGTGTACAGATAGCGTCGTGAGCGCTGTTCTGTATAGTAGAACTGTAAATAGTTCACACGGCTTGCCCGTGAAGGGACTGAGCTGCGTTAAACAGCGAAGTTCCGTGACTGTTTAGGCGGGAGTTTTTGTGACCGCTAGCAGTCGGGTTCTGGCGTTGACGGAGTGAAGTCAACCCGGGTTTTTTTCTAAGTGTGTGTTCCCGACCAGTGTTCGGTGAAGATGTATAGTGTTTTTCACAATGTGTGTCTCGGTGGAGATTTTTTTGCACAGGCCTGT